>JAPXFQ010000614.1:0-403163 GCA_028564705.1 Apricaphanius iberus | reverse complement strand
ATCCATCCATCCATCCATCTTCCTCCGCTTATCCGGGGTCGGGTCGCGGGGGCAGTAGCCTAAGCAAGGAGACCCAGACTTGCCTCTCCCCGGCCACTTGGGCCAGCTCCTCGGGAGGAATCCCGAGGCGTTCCCAGGCCAGCTGGGAGACATAATCTCTCCAACGGGTCCTGGGTCTTCCCCTGGGTCTCCTCCCGGTGGGACATGCCCGGAACACCTCACCAGGGAGGCGTCCAGGAGGCATCCTGACTAGATGCCCGAGCCACCTCAACTGGCTCCTCTCGATGTGGAGGAGCAGCGGCTCTACTCTGAGCTCCCTCCGGATGACCGAGCTTCTCACCCTATCTCTAAGGGAGAGCCCAGCCACCCTACGGAGGAAACTCATTTCAGCCGCCTGTATCCGCGATCTCGTTCTTTCGGTCACCACCCAGCGTTCGTGACCATAGATGAGGGTAGGAACGTAGATCGACCGGTAAATCGAGAGCTTCGCCTTTCGACTCAGCTCTCTCTTCACCACGACAGACCGGTACAGCGCCCGCATGACTGCAGACGCCCTACCAATCCGTCCATCGATCTCCCGCTCCATTTTTCCCTCATTCGTGAACAAGACCCCCAGATACCTAAACTCCTCCACTTGAGGAAGGACCTCATCCCCAACCCGAAGAGAGCACCCTACCCTTTTCCGACTCAAGACCATGGTCTCGGATTTGGAGGTGCTGATCCTCATCCCAGCCGCTTCACACTCGGCTGCGAACCGCTCCAACGAGAGCTGTAGATCACGTTCAGACGAAGCCAACAAGACCACATCATCTGCGAAAAGCAGAGACCCGATCCTGAGGTCACCAAAACGGATCCCCTCAACACCTTGGCTGCACCTAGAAATCCTGTCCATAAACGTTATGAACAGGATCGGTGATAAAGGGCAACCTTGGCGGAGTCCAACTCTCACTGGAAACGAGTCCGACTTACTGCCGGCAATGCGAACCAGACTCTGACACCGGTCATATAGGGACCTAACAGCCCGTATCAGAGGGCCTGGTACCCCATACTCCCGGAGTACCCCCCACAGGACACCCCGAGGGACACGGTCGAACGCCTTCTCCAAGTCCACAAAGCACATGTAGACTGGTTGGGCGAACTCCCACGCACCCTCCAGGACCCTGCCGAGGGTGTAGAGCTGGTCCAGTGTTCCACGGCCAGGACGAAAACCGCATTGTTCCTCCTGGATCCGAGGTTCGACTATCCGTCGTACCCTCCTCTCCAGAACCCCTGAATAGACCTTACCAGGGAGGCTCAGAAGTGTGATCCCCCTGTAGTTGGAACACACTCTGTGGTCCCCCTTTTTAAAGAGGGGGACCACCACCCCGGTCTGCCAATCCAAGGGAACTGCCCCCGATGTCCACGCAATATTGCAGAGCCGCGTCAACCAACACAGCCCTACAACATCCAGAGCCTTGAGGAACTCCGGCCGAATCTCATCCACCCCCGGAGCCTTACCACCGAGGAGCTTTTTAACAACCTCGGCGACTTCAGCCCCAGAGATTGGAGAGTCCGTCCCAGAGTCCCCAGACTCTGCTTCCAAACAGGAAGGCGTGTCGGTGGGATTGAGGAGGTCTTCGAAGTATTCCATCCACCGACCCAAAACGTCCCGCGTTGAGGTCAGCAGCACACCGCCCCCACTGTAAACAGTGTTGGCGGCAGACCGCTTCCCCCCCCTGAGACGCCGGATGGTGGACCAGAATCGCTTCGAAGCCATACGGAAGTCGTTCTCCATGGTCTCTCCAAACTCCTCCCACGCCCGAGTTTTTGCCTCAGCGACCATCCGAGCCGCACTCCGCTTGGCCTGCCGGTACCTATCAGCTGCTTCCGGAGTCCCACAGGCCAAGAAGGCCCGATAGGACTCCTTCTTCAGCTTGACAGCATCCCTCACCGCCGGTGTCCACCAGCGGGTTCGAGGGTTGCCGCCACGACAGGCACCAACTACCTTGCGGCCACAACTACGGTCAGCCGCTTCGACAATGGAGGCACGGAACATGGCCCATTCGGACTCAATGTCCCCCGCCTCCCCCGGGACGTGTTTGAAGTCCTGTCGGAGGTGAGAGTTGAAACCCCTTCTGACAGGAGACTCCGCCAGACGTTCCCAGCAGACCCTCACAACACGTTTGGGCCTACCAGGTCTGTCCGGCGTCCTCCCCCACCACCGGAGCCAACTCACCACCAGGTAGTGGTCGGTGGATAGCTCCGCCCCTCTCTTCACCCGAGTGTCCAAAACATGCGGCCGCAGGTCAGATGAAACGACAACCAGGTCGATCATCGAGCCGCGGCCTAGGGTGTCCTGGTGCCAAGTGCACACATGAACACCCTTATGCTTGAACATGGTGTTCGTTATGGACAATCCATGACGAGCACAGAAGTCCAACAACAAAACACCGCTCGGGTTCAGATCGGGGGGGCCATACCGCCCAACCACGCCTCTCCAGGTCTCACTGTCATTGCCAACGTGAGCGTTGAAGTCTCCCAGGAGAATGAGGGAGTCTCCAGAAGGAGCACTCTCCAGCACCCCCTCCAAGGACTCCAAGAAGGGTGGGTAGTCTGATCTACTGTTCGGTGCATAAGCACAAACAATAGTCAGCACCCGTCCCCCCACCCGTAGGCGGAGGGAGGCTACCCTCTCACTCACCGGGGTAAACCCCAACGTACAGGCGCCGAGATGGGGGGCAACAAGTATGCCCACCCCAGCTCGGCGCCTCTCACCGGGAGCAACTCCAGAGTGGAAGAGAGTCCAACCCCTCTCGAGGAGACGGGTTCCAGAGCCAGAGCCATGCGTCGAGGCAAGGCCGACGATGTCCAGTCGGAACCTCTCAGCCTCGCACACCAGCTCCGGCTCCTTCCCCACCAGAGAGGTGACGTTCCACGTCCCAAGAGCCAGCTTCTGCAGCCGAGGATCGGACCGCCAAGGTCCCCGCCTTCGGCCACCGCCCGTCTTGCACGGCACCCGACCCCTATGGCCCCTCCCACAGGTGGTGAGCTCATGGGAAGGGGGGCCCATGTTTCCTCTTCGGGCTAAGCCCGGCCGGGCCCCATGGAAAAAGGCCCGGCCACCAGGCGCTCGCCAACGTGCCCCACCTCCAGGCCTGGCTCCAGAGTGGGGCCCCGGTGACCCGCGTCCGGGCGAGGGAACACTAGATCCATTTATTTGATTCATCATAGGGGTCGTCGGGCTGCGCTTTGTCTGATCCCTCACCTAGGACCAGTTTGCCATGGGTGACCCTACCAGGGGCATAAAGCCCCAGACAACATAGCTCCCAGGATCATTGGGACACTCAAACCCCTCCACCGCGATAAGGTGGCAGCCAGATAATTATTTCACCAATTTCATTGATGGTTTTACCTGCTGGTTGAACCCACTTAGCATATAGTTCTTTCAGCCTGGCATACAGTTCCTTGGGGCTTTCATCCACATTGAGCTCCAGAGACCGAAATCTCTGTCTATAGTTCTCAGGATTAATGTCAAACTTTGATAGAATTGCTGCCTTAACCTTATGATAGTCCAAGGCCTCATCAATATCCATTTGAACATATGCCGCCTTTGCCTTGCCCGTTAGCAGAGGAATGAGATGGAAAACCCAATCTCTACTTTTCCATTGGCAAGCCAGTGCAATACGTTCAAATGTGATTAGATAGTGTTCCACATCATCACTGTCTGTAAATTTCTCTAACCTAGGCTCATAGACATGAGACGGACCTGATGGTTGATGTTTTTGATCACCATCCACCGCATCATGGTTGCTCTGTGGTTCCAGGTCTGTATCCGGAGGATCCAATGCAGGTGGTTCAGGCCCAGACACTGGAGTAGTTCTAACTTGAACTTCCTCCTGTAGCAGTCGGAACTGGTGCTGCAGCGTTTTAAATCGCTTCTCCTGGCGAGCAGACTCCTCCTTTTGCCTGGCTTCTCGGGCTTCCTGTTGACCCATGAGGGTATGGAGAAGAGACATCAGATCGGCCACAGTTGGTTCATTACCTCTGTCCTCTGAGCTGTCCACCCCTCCAGAAGCTCCTTGATCCTCCTCATTGTCCTCTTGTGGTGGTTTCTCCAGTTGTGTAGAGTCTTTTGCCCCCCTCATGCTCCGTCCACCTTTCTGCATGCTTCCCAAAAATAGTTTTTTTTTGTTTTTTTTTGAGAGGACTAAAAAAGTGGGAGAGAGAAGCAAAACCACCCAAAAAATACCCAAAAACTTGGGCTCATGGGAGACACCTTCCTGGCAGTTGCCTAGTGGGTAACAAAAAAGACTTCTGACACCATCTTGTCAAGGTTGGCGAGCTGTCACCAATTTGTAGGTGACTACGGACATCAATTTGTCAGTAAATGGAGGACCTGAATGAGCCACAGGAAAATGGATTTAGAAAAAGCAGGGTTTTCTTTATTCACCCAGATGAAAAAATAGAACAAATGACAAAAATTGAGCCCATAAAAGAGGTCAACTAAACTAGAAACGGTGCAACAAATGAACCCTAAACAAACCAAATTCAAAACTGACCTAACACAGGAAACACTAGGGAGGTTCTTATACTGGCTGATCAGCCCATGGCAAACGAGAGGAAGGGCAATACAAGACTAACCTACAATACAAAATGAGGAAATGACTGAATAAATGAATAAAGAAATGACTAGTCATTTAGGTAAATTTGCTGCAAACTAACTATACAATAAAGCAAACTAAACAATAAGGCAAAGCAAAATAAAGCTTCTGGCTCCCCCATTTCCCAGTCAGTGGTAGAGGCCATGCAGGAAGTATCAGCTTAGGCTCCTCCCTCTGCCACATCACCTGTGTCCCCAGGGTAAGGGAAGATTACTGGTGACTCAAGAGACACAGAATTAATATTATCCAAAGAAACCCTTGTTAAACAGGATCCCCCTAGATGTGTATGCATCACCCCCAATCAAATCAGTCCAACTTAATAAATGTAAACAAACATCAAAACTGTTTAACTAAATAAATATCTGTAACATAAACTAAACTAAAGAATAAATGAGTAACTCATCCCTGTGTGGCGGATCCAGCCATCACAGGGGCTATACTGTCTAGTGCCAGACGGAGTGAGGATTGTGGTTTGAACCAGGCCATCAATTTGTGAAAGGTTTGTGTTGGAATTACTGCAGTCCACTGTGGTATTCTGCGACACTGAGGGAAGCAAGAATGGAACACATTCTTTAAAACACTTAAAGCACTGTCTGATAAAGTTCTACTGTAATTAAATTTCAGATTTGGGAACGTTGGGTAAAATAAATTTGAAGGTTATCAAAAAATGGTCAGATAGGACTCGGTTATGTAGGAGGACTATTAGTTCATTACACTCAATGCCGTGTGTCAGTACAATGTCTAAAGTGTGTTGACCAGAGTGTGTGGGTCCCTTCACTTTCTGAGTAAAGCCAATTGAGTCTAAAATGATATTATAGGCTGCAGTTAGGCTATCACTTTCAATGTATATGTGAATATTTAATTCCCCTATTATAATTACCTGATCATTTTTTAAAACTAAATCAGATAAAAAATCTGAGATCTGGTCCAAGAATTGAGATTAAGGGCCTGGTGGACGATACAAAACCAGAAACAAAAGTGGTTTTAATGTTTTGTAGCTTGGATTAGGAAAATTAAGTATTAGATGTTCAAAAGAGCTGTAGTTAACAATTGGTCTTGGGCAAATTTGCTAATCTGAATGAAAGATGGTTGCAACTCCTCCTCACCCAGTACTTCTAGCAATGTGAACATTTTGATAATTGGAAAGAGTTGACTCATTTATAACTGCAAAACCCTCCTGCTGCAAACAGGTTACTGATAGGCAGAACAGATCAATTTCATTATCACATATCAAGTCATTTACAGTACTAGTAAAGTCTTTGAGCAGAGCAATAAAAAATGGTTGTGTGGAAAAGAGTTGTGAGGCAAAGTGCAAAGTAATGTCATGTGTGGATTCAAAACAGCAGCAACAACGCTTTTCCCCACAATCATTTGTTTGGGTTAAAAAATTCAACATCAGGTTTTTAAGTGGTGGGTACAAAACCACGATTTATAAATAATGCAAGGGAAATTTCTCCGGTTTAAACAACGCTTTGGCTTCCCAAATAAAGGAACCCATAAAAAGGGCTGTGTGACAAAGTGCAAAACAATGTCATGTGGGGATTTGAACCAGAGGCACCTGGGTGACAGACCTGCATCTTTATCACTCTGCTATCTGCTACAGCAACTTATGTGACTTAATCAGCCAGGGTGTGTTATCAAGCAGACAGAACACCCCATATGGTCACACATAAAACGGAGGAAATAGATTGCGAATTCGTGCGCACAGTTTAATAAACTGAGCAAATAGATTAGTAATTAGTAATTAATGCCGGGATCCGTACGTTTGGCCCACAATGTTGATGGAAAAGGTTAGGAGCCATCCGATTGGCTGAAAGTGAGCACAGCTGGGTAGTGATGAATTTGATTGACGGATTTATTACCCACACAAAACTCTCTCAAAAATGCAGAGGTTCACAAATGAGAAGTAGTCCATGAATGCACATTCAGCGATCCATATGATCTGAGTGAGTTTATATTTGAAGTTTCTTTCAAAAATATATTGTGAAACAGCTCGGGTGCATATGTGAACCCGATTGTGTGCATTTGTGAAACTGATCGTTTGCATTTGTGAAACTGATCATGTGCATTTGTGAAACAGCCCGTGCGCAGTTGCGAACCTCATTGTGTGCATTTCTGAATTTATATTGCAGGTTTTTCCTGAAATTATATTTGTGAACCACAGCGTGTGCATTTGTGAAACAGACCGTGTGCATTTCCAAATGAGCATGTGCATTGACAAAAAAACCTGTGTGAGTTTATTTATAATAAGACTTTTCCGACTCCATAGCTGGCTGCTGTACTGAGGCAGGTTCTGGTTTTAGTACTGCGGAAGGTTTCTTCCTGTTAAAGGGGAGTTTTTCCTCTCCACTGTTGCTACATGCTTGCTCAGTATGAGGGATTGCTGAGGAACTGCTGTGGTTGGAGTCTGCATAATCCGGGCACAACCTCACGTCGATGCCTAATTGTTATTAATTATCTTACAACCATTACACCCCCCCCCCACACACACACACACACAATTTTTTTGTTTTTTGTTTTGCCAAAGACGCATCATGAATCCATGCCCATATTCCTCCTCTCTCTAACCATGGCGCAGCTCACATTAAACTGCTCATTTGAATACTGCTCCTCGCGAATGTTATGAATTGCTCTCTTCGTATATCACCCGCAAATTAAGGACAACCCACTCGCACAATTTTTTAGCACCGCATGCAGTTTTGCTGTCATTATCAGGAATCATGATAAATCAGGCGTTTGAGGAATATAAAAGATTCTGTTAAAAAAAAAAATCCAACAAACCCTCTCTCTCAATGTTCTGTTATTAAGCTAAGAAAAAATATTCTGGGAATGCTATCTGAGCTAAAACAGTAAAAGTTTATTCAAATTTAACATAAATGCATACTTTACGGGGGACTTTATGCCTTAGAGTAGTATTTCTCAATTTTTTTTTACAGTGGGTACCACGTGAAAAAATATCGAGCTCTCCAGGTACCATAAGCATGACCAACCTAAACATACAGTACAGTAGAGAAGGCTTACCCTTTTAATTGTGAACATTTAACAAAGGAGGCTTGTTCACCCCTCCCCTTCCCTTCTGAACAGCATGCATAACCCCCACCCCCGCTGTGTGACCCAGAGCGCGATGGGGAAACCTGCCATCCACGTGTCGAGACACCCCTCAATGCCAGCTTCTCTAAAAATAGTCTGAAGGTGATGAATAATGAACCACCTCCCCATATGCCAAGCATCCCTCTGCCATCCTCTGTAATCAGAGCAGTGGGCTTCCTCGTACGTATTCATTCTGCTGGTAAACATTATTAAGAAATGCACAGGATAACAGTTACTGACTGTCATTTAAGAGACAAAAGCTGTGCAAGTGGAAATATAAAGTTTGTGTTTTTAACACAGTTAAGAAATCTCTGTTAAATAACCTCACTGTGACTCTAATATCATTTATCAGTTCTGAGTGTATGAGATATAAAATCAATGCTTTTAATATCATCGCTGAGATAGACCTGTATTAGAGGCTGCAGATATATATATACCTTAATAAAGAGCCATTCCATATTTACAGCTCTAGGTTTATTGGAGAACAGCTACTCTGTTCAATGCATTAGCCCCATTAATAAGGATGCCTCCCCCCCAAAAAAAGCACGAGTTCTGCTCGAGTGTCATTTCAAAGCACCTGTATAATTTCAGACTCCTTGGTAAAATAAAAGATGGCAGACCCATCCTGTTCAGAGAGGATGACACTATGCCCTTCTCGTTTTTTTCTGACTGTCTGGTCACGATTCAAAGCCCCCATAGCGGGGAGCTTTGTGTTTATGCTGCTGCAGTTGAGGACCGCATGGGAACCTCCACCAACCCCCACCCTCACCCTGTTATCTCTTCCCTAATGCAAATCCCAACCACCTCCTTCACTTTCATCTCCTCCTCTCTTCCCATCCTTTCCATCTCTACTTCCTTTCCATCTCCTCCCCATCACCCAGCCTCCCTCTTTTCCTCTCCTCTCTGGCTCTTTCTCTCCTCCACCCACGCTCGGCTACACGACCAAGGGTCTAAAAATAGCACTAGGAATCCCCGCATCAATTCACAAGCAGAAGGAGGGGAACGTCAGCTTGCACAAGGTCATAAACCACCCTGATTTTTGTCACAGCTCCTGGCAGCAGTTTTACCCACTGTCAGATTCAATTTCATCACTTTCAATTTATAATGGTCCAACATATATTGATCCCTTGCAAAATGACATCAAACACCACCCTTATATTGAATCTTAGTACTCAACAGGGGGAAGAATTTGTCGGGGAGTAGTGGAAAACATTCATATATATGAGTCTGAGGAGAAAGGAAGGAGCAGTCAGTAGCTGAAACAATAAACTGTGCATCTGCCTCTAAAATTTCAAAGCAGCTCTTCTTTTCGATATTCCACGCTGCAAGCGACAGGAGACTGCAACAACTAGGAGAGCGCCTTAGTAGTAGGGGAATATCGATTCTTTTCCTGTCATTTGTAATCGCCTTCATGTGTCTTATGCAAGCAGAAAGCCTGTGGAAAATCCATCACATGAAAGGTACATTCTTTTATTATCCTTTTTTATTGACTCATGTCACTTTGTTTTCTCAGTTTTTCTAGCAGGAAATGTTCCTATTTCTAAAGTCATGTATATATGGCTTGTGGATTGATTTTTGTGGCATGAAGCCACCAGTTGGAGTTGTGACGTTTCCTCCATCAAACGATGTTATGAAAAGAGGCTGCTGCTGTTATGTATTCCCTGTATTAAATATGAACGATGAGATCTGATCAATCTGAAGGTGGACAGGATTTAAGCTGAATTGTTGTCTAAAACAGATGTCTTTCATAGATTTTGCTCTTATAGTGCATATTGTTGGAGTGTTTGGTGGTGGTGTGTGGAGAAGGGAGGATGGTCACTTGGCCACATCCTTTGTGTTTGTTGCAGCTCTGATGATGAGACAGGCACCAAGTCTTTGAACCTTTGCATCAGTGATGAGCTTTCTCCTCTCTGGCCCTCATCAACATATTTGACAACTGAACAAACTGAACCCCTCTCGTTAGACGCTAGTCCTGTCCGCCCACACAGAGCACACGTGTTCACCAGTGAGCGCTGACGCACAATCATACGCCCTGTGGCACACGTTTGGCACGCACACAGCGCATCTAAGAATGGAGTCAAACATTTTTTCACTAATTTGCTGGGGAACACACACACCTTGTCTTTCACCCACTCAAGCACACTCGACTGCATCATCATTGGACTTTGTCTTTATTTCCGCTCTCTCTTTGTTCTCCTCATCTCCGTTCAGCTTCTCAGTAACGTGAAGGAAAATAGGGAGCTCTGTGAAAAGACGTTGATGGTCCACTGCTTCTTCACGTCTGTGGTAGAAAAAAACATGGCAGGTGTTTGTTGTTGTGGGCCGACACATCGTGTCAAATCAAAAACCCGGCAGTCTATCTGTCATTACCTCAGTGGGACCTATGAAGATAAAAGCAGTCATGACACGTTCACATTTTTTGTCACTTTTATTTATTTATTTGGTGTATACTTTATCATATTGAATAAAACTGAAAACCCCCAAATAACCTGGTTTCAGTTCTAACTTTACTGTGATATTCCACTTTGGAATAATATAGAATTATTCACTAATAATCACTTTTATAAGTTTTAGGTATAGATTGTGTGGATCACCACCCAGAGGCATACCCCTAAGGGGAGGCAGGATCCAAAAATGTATACAGTACAGACCACTTTCTCATTCATGGTGTGTTCTTTCTTTTCATGACTACATTATAGATTCTCATTTAAGGGCATCAAAACTAAGAATGAACACATAATGTATAGAATTACTGTATGTAATTAAACAAAAAGGAAATAACTGAATACATGTGTTATATTTTAGATTCCTCAAAGTAGCCACCATTTGCTCTGATTACTGCTTTGCATTCTCTTGAGCTTCCAGAGGTAGTCACCTGAAATGGTTTTCCAGCAGTCTTGACTGAGTTCCCAGAGATGCTTAGTACTAGTTGGACCTTTTGTCTTCACTCTGCGGTTCAGCTCACCCAAAATAATCTCCATTGGGTTCAGGTCCGGGGACTATGGAGGCCAGGTTATTTACACTTTTTTGGAAAAGTACTACATAATTCCATATGTGTTCATTCATAGTTTTGATGCCTTCCGTGAGAATCTACAATGTAAATAGTCATGAAAATAAAGAAAACGCACTGAATGAGAAGATGTGTCCAAACTTTTGGTCTGTACTGTATATTATAAATCAGCTTCACCAAAAACAAGTGTAACACTGACTCTGACAGACTGGTATTTCTCAGATAAATTCAGAAGGTTTAATGGGGTTTGCTTATAGTCAGTAGGGGTCAGAATCTGTGAAAACCCAAACTGTGGCCAATAAACAAGCTTACTGTTCATATTGTTTCGATCTGAGTCAGCGGTCAGCAACTTTGTCCACTGAGATCCAACATGCTACTCGTTTATGATATGATATTTGACTAAATTAACAGATTGACCTCCTCAGTTTGTCACTAGCTTCTTCTGGAATCTGTTGACAAGAAGCTTGTTTAAATGCAGTGTGTCCAAACATCTGAAAATTACAAGACAGCTGCCTTGGAGTAGACTGGAGATGTCCGCACATGATCCAGGTGTTTTAGAACTGTGTGCTTAGCAGTCCTAACTAAATCATCAGGTTCACTTGGTGCTAAGAGTGAAATGGGCCTAAAGCTTGGTTTATGCTTGTCGCATGAACATTCCGCGTGTAAACGAGACGTGCGGAACCGGCCGAGACGCCTTCAAGCAGCGTTTATACTTTTTGCGTCTTGTCCCTGCTGAGAGCCAATATTCTTAATGACTGTAGGGGGAGGCGTAGGGCTCTACGGCATGCATACAACACTACACCATAGTAGAAGTAGTAATCACTGTTGTTTACAAGATGGTGATACCCGTGAGCTTAAACAAAGCAGAACTTTTATGCTGTTTACTTAGGAAAAAAGACTAAAAAGGAGACTTACCTCTCGTCCATTAAAACACAGTTGATCACAGTGATCTTTATCGGCCGAATCATAAAGATGTCTATTTACGAACCTCCGGCAATATGAGCTCTTGCCAGTCCGCCATGTTTTTCCGCGCGGGACCGTGTGGTCACAAATTTTCCTAGGTGCGCTGTGCGGAAATTTTTGGGCGGGAGGAGGCCGTGCGGAGAGGCGTGGTTGCTGAAATGACGTACTTTGGCCGCGTGGAGCCGTGCGGATCTCGCGGACGCGGCAAGCATAAACCAAGCTTAAGGTCTTGCAGAAAGTCCTGGATATATAGGCCATTACTTCCCTCTGGAAGGGTGTCATCATTATCAGTAACACAGATGGTCATCGAAGCAGCTGACAGGAATTATTTTTGGGAAGAGATAAAATACTGGTGATAGTGATGAGGACTGTGCCACCACAGTAGCATACTTTATCGATTTTATTTACTGGAAAAGGACAATAAACATCCTAATAATAACTTGTTCACCATGCTGCCCTCTAGGAAGAGGTTGGTCGGTTGGTGGGTAGAGTCGCTGCTGTGCTTTTTTATACCCGGGCAGTTGTATTTGTCGTCCATCACAGGTCCTTGGTGATGTGGATCCCTCGAAGCTTAAAACGTAAAAAAAATGTTTTAACTGCATTCTGCAAATTTGTTATTCAGTGCATAGTATAACTTTTAATGATTATATTATTTTGTTTTTCATTTTCATTTGTTTTTTGTAGTGGAATTTTTTAATAAAGGGATGAGAGAGATTCCTTCAGATTTATGGAGGTTTAATTACTTACAGACTTGTTTGATCAAACAAGGAGGTACATGATCATTCAGATTGTATGCAAACTGACCTGCCTTCCAACGTGAGACTAAGACTTTTATAGATTCAGTAATCTTTACCATTTATCAATATTATATCATACACATTTCTTCAGAATGAGAGCATTAGACATGTAGATGTCGTAGATTTTGATAGTGGAGACATACTCTTTGTACTGAAGGGATGTCTTCAGATGTAAGAGGAGGTGACTATGCCAACCCACGATAAAGGAACTCAGATCAGTACATTTTGCTCTGACCTAAATTCATACAGTGTCATACAATCAGATTGGTTACCATATGATAAAGAAAGTCACACATAACTGTCAGTTTGTAAGAATACACAGAACAGATCATTATTAATATTACATTTCCCACTACAGTCTGTGTAACAGAAGTTTCAAAGAAAAATGTCCAATCCCCATGTGGTGATATTGGCTAAAGCTTGATTGTTCACGACAGCTCACCTGTTCCTTCCACACTGACAGGAACACGCCCTGTTACGCCAATCGGAGGTTACTAAAATTAGTGTCTCTGCGGTATGTAAGTTTGCTAAAAAATGTGGGACTGTGTAATCTTTTCTGGTCCCCTGCCCGATCGGACCAGTGACGAGATGTTTAGCCGGATGCTGTCATTTCATCAATGGTTGTCTGAGTGGTGTCCAGCAAACAACGTGGGCTACATTGATAATTGGAAAACTTTTTGGGGAAAACCTGGTCTGATCCGGAGAGACGGCATCCATCCCACTTTGGATGGAGCAGCTCTTCTTTCTAGGAATCTGGATAAATGTATTGGTCCTTCAAAACACTGACAAACCAGGGTCCAGACCAGGAAGCAGAGCCGTAGTTTAACCCACCTCTCTGCAGTCTGTACTGTTACCAACTCAATACTCCATTGAGACAGTGTCTTCGCTACGGCCAAAATGAAATAGATTAAAAGTCAAGCCCTGGTTCACACGGTAAGATTTTAAAAATTGTCATTAGAGCTTCAGACCACACATAGAGCAATATAAAATCAGGGTTATTCCTGTTTTACTCCTACAGCCTGTGGTGTATGGCCACATGACAAGCAAGACACCACACACAAACCTATTTTACTCACAAACACTGTTCCCCCTACTTGTGCAGTGCTGACCCCGTCTTTGTGTACAGAAAATCTGAGTTGTGCACGTACACACAAAAATCCAACCTGAATTAAAAATAAAATGAAAAAAAAATTAATTATGTGCTATTATTCGGTGTGATTCAATCATCATATTCACTAATATACAGTTCCAGCGGTTGTCCAGCACTGGTCCCACGAACACACACTCACCTATACTGTTATCCATGGATATTTCTTTATCAAGACCCCCACACTGACACAACTCAGTAATAACTACATAGCTGTCATGGCCGTCCTACTGGGTGTTGATTTCTGTGAAAATGTGAGCCATCTTCTATTATAGATAATCACACTGGAGCCAAATGTGTATCAAATCTGATATTTATGTCTATAATCTATCTGATATTTTTAAGGACAGTTAGAACAGCACATATCCAATTTTGTCAGCCTTGCTGTTGTACTAATTCAGAAACATGTTCAATGTTTGTTTTAAAAAGTGTCTGCAGTCTAAATTCTCATGTTGCATTACATCTAATTGAGCAGCTGGAGTATCATTTATTCAATATTTTCCTCTTTTTTTCTTCACAGTTTCTATTAATTATTTGTAATTGTGTCAGCTCAACATGCAGAATATGTTCACAACTGAATAACAGATTGATATCTGTAACATTTATTTATAGTTAATCATCTTTTTTGGATAAAGGAATAAACCTGTGAATATTCTCATTCATCCAGGTCATGGTTATCTCAAGGAAATTTCAATTGAACGCAACTGGACTTGGTAATTGGAAATGTCTTCCAAGACAAATTACAAAGTCCAGTTGCGTTCGATTGAAATTTCCTTGAGATAAAGGAATAAACTTAGCAGGAGCAGGGGCTGTACTTTCTAAGATATGAAGTTGAATACTTTTATATTTTTTTCCACTGGGAAATGTCACACACTTTGCTCTGACTGATGTCAGGTTAAGTAAAAGTAAGTAACATTTATTGATATAGCGCCTTTCACAGACCAGAGTCACAAGCGCTTTACAATTAAAAGCAAACACAGAAAAACAGTACATCTACATGTCAGTTCTAAAAACAAGTACAGAAGAAAACAACAGTAATATAAAACACAAAGGCTATGTGGGGTGGGGCGGGAACGCCTGCCTAAACAAGTGTGACTTCAGTTGTGCCTTGAAACTGTCCACTGACTCTAACATGCGCAGAGACTGGGGAAGATCATTCCAAAGGCGAGGGGCAACACAACAGCCTGGAATAATCTATCCCCCCTGGTCTTAAAACAAGTACGGGGGACCATCAACAGGTTCTGAGAGGAGGACCTCAGGCTCCTGATTGAAACATAAGGCTGGATGGGCCTTAATGTTTTCAGGCACCTGACCATGAAGAGCCCTAAAAGTCAGCACCAGGATTTTAAAATGAACTCTATGTGTGACAGGGAGCCAATGTAGGGATCTCAGGATGGGAGTAATGTGGGCTCTCCTGTGGGTGCGGGTCAAAAGCCTTGCAGCAGAATTCTGGACTAATTGCAAACGTGCCAAATCTTTTTTGCTAAGACATGTAAGCAGGCTGTTACAGTAGTCCAGTCGCGAGGAAACAAAAGCGTGGATAACCATCTCTAGCTCATGGCTTGAGACCATATGTCTGAGCTTAGAGATGTTGCGCAGATGGAAATTGCAATTTTTTACCAGCTGTTTTGTGTGACGTTCAAGAGACATGCCTTCGTCAAGAATTACTCCAAGGTTCCTCAGACTTCTTTTTACGGAACTGCTGAGGTCGCCAAGGTGGTATGTAATAAGAGGGACAACACTGTCCGGGGCTATAACCAGAGTTTCCGTTTTACTGGAGTTCAGCTGGAGGCTATTATCAGTTAGCCATAGTTTAATTTTGGCCAGGCTTTTAGTTAGTGAAACCAGTTTCTGGAGTTTTGAGGGCTTAAAAGAGCAGTACAGCTGAAGATCGTCTGCATACAAATGATACGAGACATCACTAAAGGGCTGGATCAGCTCACTCAAAGGGAGCCTGTAAATTAAAAACAAAAGAGGGCCAAGTACCGTACCTTGGGGTACACCCCACAGTAAGTTCGCAGATTTAGACAGCTTGTTATTAGAGGACACGCAGAAAGTTCTACCAGGGAGATAAGATCCAAACCACTCTAACACTGTCCCTGACATGCCAACCACATCCCGGAGTCTAGAAAACAAAATGCCATGGTCCACCGTTTCGAACGCAGATGACAAGTGTAACAGGACCAGGACAGAACATTGACCAGCGTCGGCAGCCATCATGATGTCGCTGGACACTTTCAGTAATGCTGTTTCCATGGAATGAAACTTCCTACAACCTGAGTGGAAAGTGTCAAAAATGTTGTTTGCCTCCAGGAACGTCGTTAGTTGATTGCAGACCAACTTTTCCAGTATTTTGGCCAAGAACGGGATCTTAGATGTAGGTCTAAAATTCTGAAGATCAGTTAGATCCAAACTAGGCTTCTTTAATTGCGGTTCGACAACGGCATGCTTAAGAGAGCATTGAAATACACCAGCTGAAAGTGACATGTTAAACATTTTAGTGATCAACAGACTGATTGAATCTAAAATATTAACAAAGAGCCGGGCCGGAACAATGTCCAGACAGCAATAGGACACCTTCATCAATTGAAGAATAACAAAGTGACTGGGGAGGCACTTAAAATATATTTTTTTACATTATGTGATTTTTCTTGATAATTATCGATATCGATCAATATGACTATTTTTTAATTGATTGTTCTTTTTCTATATCGTCCATTCCTAGTGCCTGCCTCACAGACTAAAACTGGGAGCTGGTTCCACAGGAGAGGAGCCTAGGTTAATTTGGGTTTGCCCCACTTTGCGCTTGTTGATTTCTAGTAAAATGATATTTTGTTTACTTTACATATTGTTTGGGATGGGGGACTGTCTATGGTCAGTTTAATGCTACTTTCACAAAGGAAAGACTGATTGTTTGATTTTCATCCCCCTTTTTTTAGCGGGGCTAATCAAGAACCATGTGGTGATACCATACACAAAAAATGCCCCCCTCATACAAACTAGCCTAACCTAACTATGCTCTTACAGGCAGGGGTTGGGGTCTGTGTGTGTGTGTGTGTGTGTGTGTGTGTGTGTGTGGGTGTGTGTGGACCTGGTATTACTATCTTTGTGGGGACCAAAAATTGGAAGTTTACTATCCAAGTGGGGACCGACCTCCCTTGTGGGGACCAAAATCCCGGTCCCCACAAGTTTGAAGCAATTTTTGAGGCTTAAAATTTGGTTTTAGTGTCAGGGTTACACTTAGGTTATGGTTAGGTTAGGGTCAGGGTCAGGGTTAGGCATTAATTTTTGATGGTTAAGGTTAGGGTAAGGCGCTACGGAAAACATTATGTCAATGAGAAGTCCCCACAAGACATAGAAACCCAACATGGGTGTGTGTGTGTGTGTGTGTGTGAGACACCTTCCATCAGCTGCTGATGGTAACTTGAGTCTAGATCAGGGGTGCCCAAACTTTTTCCCTCAGAGGGCCAAAATGAACAGCTATATGAGAGTCGCAGGCTAAATGTGAAATACAAATACTATAGTAATAGTAAAGAATAGTAAAGTTTTATTTTATAGTTATTTCGCCGTCATTCATAAAATGGGGAAAAAAGTCATTTATACTATAAATATAGCCATTTAGAACATATCTGAACTTCAGTATTGATGTCAGTAAAAAAAATTCTTCCTCCCAGCATTTTTTAAAATTTCTTTTACAAACCTACTTGTATTTAAAATATAATGTAAGCATTATGCCATATGGACCCCAATATACTAATATATACAATACTTATTGGGACCATTAACCATAAACAGTATCAGCAGTGGATGAATATTCATGATGCATATTTAGCTGACTGAACAATGTGCATCCTCTGGCGGGCCAAATTGAATGGTTTCGGGGGCCAACTTTGGAACTCGGGCCCCACTTTGGGCACCCCTGGTCTAGATAGTTCATGAAAAAGTGTTTTCAGATGGAAAGAGCACTCTTGGTTTGACTGAATAAAACTTTTCTGTCATACGTTCACAAACATAAACACATGCAGGGCTTTCCACAAGCGCCGGCTGCTGGCTAAATAGCCGACTACTCAATGAAGTCCAGCCGGCTACTAATTTATGACCAGGATATGATTCCGCGCAATGCTGTGCACGACGTTAGCACACCCATCGTATTTTCCCTTTTTATACTCAGCGTGAGTCCTGCTGTGACACGGCTCTATTCTCCGCCAGAATGCTATGTGAACTGGGTTAGCTTTCAAACTCTGCTGCTCCGCCCGGTCCTTTAATATACTTTTGGCCGGTCGCACTGAACTACTATCCTTACGCCCGCTTAAGTTGTACCCAGTGTTATCATGGCGCTTTTGACTCAGGTCTAGCTAAAGGGACAATGCGGAAAGGCTAAGTTCACGGCGGCGGTGTTCTTAAACCAGGCTGTCGGAGCCGTCATAGACGAGAAGCAGAGCGTCATTTTGGTAATTCAGTCCTCCCTTCAAGCGTTCAATTAGTGAAAACAAACGGATTCTTAAGAGTGTGTTTTTGTTTGTTTATAAGGGAGAATTATTTGCTGTTTATTTGTGTAGCCACCACTGCACTGTGAATGTGTCATGAACTGAAATGAAGAGATTTACAACCACAGAAAGCCCGTTGATGGCATACTATGCCAACTTGTATTGCCCATTTTTTATTTTGTGCAAATCAGTTTTTATTGCTACTTTATATGTTGTCTAATGATGATAATAATTCAGTGATAATAGTAGTAGTAAAGTAATATTATATCAGCAAATGTCTGAGAAAATAATATAGCCTGCTTATTATGCAGGCACACATAATAGTAGTAGTTGTAATAATAATAATAATAATAATAATAATAATAATAATAATAATAATAATAATAAAAAGTATTAGTAATCATCTCCTGTTCATGGTTTCTTCCTGCCCAGAGGTGTGAGAAAGATGCCACCAAAAAATCCAATCAGCAGACTCTGGAAGGCTTCTTAAAGAAGAAATGTGGCCAGTTTAAGTGCTTCAGAGTAGTATTAGGATTCTGTATTCATCCTAAAAGGGACATTCATTGTTCAAATAAAAACATTTTCAGATTTTTTTTATTTTAATGGTGGCATTTTAATGTACACCTACAAGTGTTATATTGTCGCTGCTGCAATATTTTGAGTTGGGCATGGATTCTGATCCTGAATGGGAAGATAGTGACAACAGTGAAGTTGATTAAAGAGCAGAATGGAGATATAAAACCATTAAGTTTATCATTTATGTTGGAAACGTCTTTTACTTAAGAGTATTTTTATTTTATTTGTATAAATATTCTGGTGTTTACGATGAAGTTAATAAATGCACATGAATATCGTGCTGTTGCTTACATTTACATTATATGGTCAGTTACCCCCAAGCTGGCTACTTTCATATTTTTGCTGGCTAGTCTGTGTCTATGTGGAAAGCCCTGCACATGGATTTGGGTTAGGGCAGTTGTGTTTCCGTTTTAAATCCACTATATACTCTTTTCATTTTTTTCCGTCTTTGACAATGAACACACATTCTCTTTTAAAAGTAAGAGTTGGGAGAATAGTTGACTCAACAGAGCTATTACTCTGTTTGGCAGCTGTACTAAAAAGAAACCTAGGATTGTTTTTATTTACATCCATTAATGATGAGAAATATGCTGTTCTAGCTTTTCGAAGGGCGTTTTTATAAATGGTAAATGGAATGAACTTATATAGCGCTTTTCTAGTCATACTGACCACTCAAAGCGCTTTACATTGAAGCCACATTCACCAATTCACACTTGCATTCATACACCGACACCCAACATGGCTCGGTAGGACAATGTAGATTTTAGGGGGTTAAGTGCCTTGCCCAGGGGCACATCGACATGTGACTGGAGGAAGCTGGAATCAAACCTACGACCCTCCGATTGCAAGCCAACTACTCTACCACTGAGCCACAGTCGCCCTAGTGAGCCACAGTCGCCTTATAAAGTAGTAGACTATTTTTCCAGGTTAGAAAGGAATCATTTAAGTGTGTAGAGCGCCATTTTCTCTCCAGTTTCCTAGTATTCTGCTTTAAAGTACGCAACTCTGCCTTAAACCAGGAAGCCAGCCTCCTATGGCTGATTACCTTCTTGTTTAAGGGGCTACACTGTCTAGTGCCAAACACAGTGAGGAAGTAATACTTTGAACCAGACCATCAGTTTCTGAAGGGTTAGTGTTGGAATTACTGCGGTCCACTGTTGTATTCTGAGACGGATAGGGAAGCATGAATGGAACAGATTCTTTAAAACTTGTTACAGCACTGTCTGATAAAGTTCTGCTGTGTTGAACCCATCCAAATCCTCAATAAATGCATTGGAAAATTAACATCTGGATGTCCCAAAATGTCCTCCAACTGAACAAAAACAAAACCAAAGTACTTATCTTCGGACCCAAAAAAGATTAAATATCAATACACAACTTTTGTTGGTCCAACTAGAAACTACCAACCAGGCCAGAAATCTAGGTGTAATAATGGACTCAGACCTGAACCTCCAGGGTCACATAAAGGTAATAACAAGGTCAGCTTTCTATCAACTGAGGAACATTTCTAGGATTAAAGGACTGATGTAACAACAGCGCGTAGAAAAAGTCCTCCATGCGTTCATCTTCAGTCAATTAAAAGTCACTCAGTAAGCTGCAGCTGATCCAGAACGCTGCTTCTCGTGTTCTCACTAGAACCAGGAAAGTAGAATACATCACATCAGTTCTAAACTCCTTACACTGGCTCCCTGTAGCTCAGAGAATAGACTTCTAAATACTCCCACTAGTTTATAAATCATTGAATGGGTTAGCACCACAGTACATTAATGATCTGCTATCATGGTACAAACCATCCAGATCACACAGGTTCTCCAGCTCTAGTTTACTGATCGTCCCTAGAACCAGAACCAAACATGGAGAAGCAACTTTTAGTTTCTATACTCCTCATATCTGGTACAAATTGTCGGATGAATGCAAAACTGCAGAGACACCGAACTCTTTTAAATCTAAAATAAAAACGTACTTATTTAGACATCCCTATGACTTACCGGTATGATTATACTATTACTGATGTGAATCGTTAAATGTTTGTCATTTTCATACATTTACATAACTGTTCTCTTATGCTCTAATCACTATATGTTTTCTTTTTCTTTTAATTCCTGTTATTGGTATAAAGGTCCATTTATGATTTATTTCAATGCTTCTAGATTTTAATCTTCTTGTAATCATGTAAGGCACCTTGAATTGCCTTGTGTTGAAAGTGTGCTGTATAAATAAAATTGCCTTGCCTTGCCTAAATCACATTTTAAATTGTGTATAATTCTCTGCACAAATATCCCCTTTTCAGGATGCCTTCTGAATCATTTCAGGCCAGTTTCAATAATGTAGGCTATTACTGAATCATCTAGCATCTCATGATACTTGTCATATACAGCAGGTTTACACCATATTCTTCATTGGACTGTAATTGTAACACAACAGAAAATATCTGCAAAACTGGAATCAAGAAGTATTTATGACATTTGATGTGCAAATTTCCAATGGAAGTGGTATGTTGGAACAGGTTCTGAGTTGGAACCAGTTCTCCATTCCCACCCGTAGTTTTGAGTTTGTGTTATTCTTAGATATTTCATCCACTATATTTTCTTTATGTCATTTCGTTTTTATTTCATGCTCTTCAATCAAAAATCCTCTTCCTAGTTTTTTAAGTTCACTCTTTCAATTTCTGTCCTGCTTCCAGGCTGGTTCCTTCAAAATACCTCCAGTTCTGACATACTTCTTTAATTTAGACTTTTAATATATATTTAACCAAACAAATCACAATCCCGACTCTGCCTATTTAGCTGTATTTGAGTCTTTCATTCTTTGTAATGGCATTGTTAGTCTCTGTAGTTACTTTCAGTTGTACACTTTACAGGACTCTCTACCTCTTTATGAGAATTTATTATGCAAACATGTCAGCTGAAGTTTAACAGTCATTCTCCCTGTATGCTCATCCCATTGAATGATGGTAAAGCTACATAGTCATTTGAGTACATCAGCAAATCTAAGAAGTGATCTGCGCTGCCAGAGATAAATTTAATTAGTGGGCACAGTTCCATCCATGTGCCACTTCTGTGGTAGACAGCCTGGAACTTTCAAGCATGCTTCCTCATGCATCATTTTGCACCACTTGCCCTAGAAATGCATGCAGTGTAGCCAAAGCTTTGAAAGGTCACAACTATATTCTGAAAAACTGTGTGTAGCTCATCATGGATATGTGCGCTGACAAAGAATGACCTGCAAACAGAATATCTGCCACAGTTTTCTCTGCCCATAGATCTGTATTGGTGGCCGCTGTCACTCTGTGCTGGGAGCGTTGCTCTGTTGGGTCATTTCTGAGTAAGATGACAGGCATTGCAATGACATGTAGTAAACTGACAGACTAATTTAAGATGGCTGATTTACACTCAGCCATCTTACATGATGAAAAGAGCTTCTAATGAATAAAATACAAAATTAAAAAACCCTAAAAAAGAACCCACATTTTTTTCTCTCTTTTGTTTTACAAAGATCGATTGGTCAGGCTATTTGGTAGTCAGTAGTCGCTATATATTTAGTTTGACACACACTGATGTCACAAGTTGTATATGAGTGTATGTTTGTGTCACCTCTTTATTTCTGTCTCTGTTTAATTGAACCAATACTCCTGCCATGAGTTGTGTACATACTTTTAAGGTCATAGAGGTAGTAGCAGTTAATCTTAATTCTTGGTTGCTTGTTATTCATGAAGGTAAGGAAAGACGGCCACATATTTTCAAAGTCCTTGACTTCTCCTCTGGCCATGTAGGTCAGTTTTTCCTGTGCCAAATTGTATGAGAGCTGTATAATCTAGTGGCCCGATGTAGGATCCTGGATCTCCTTCCATTTCAAAGCAATCACGCGTTTAGCTTTCAAGAGACAATAATTAATTAATTTGCATTTGTTTCAGTCACTGGGAAATTCTGAGGATATATGTGCAACAAACATATCTTAGGTTCAACTGGAACATTCTTTCCTGTAAGTTTAGAAATTAAGTCAAGAACCTCTTTCCATAATATCTGCAGTTTTTGACAGCTCCTCATACAATGTAGTAGGGTCGCAACTTCCTCCATACATTTAGTACAGTGATCAGGAATATTGGGATTAAGTGATGCAGTTTAACTGGTGTGATATAAGTTCTAAGCAACCATTTATACTGTAAGTGTCAGGAAGTCTGGGTTGTCTGTTTCTGCTCCTGTGTTCTCCTCCAGATGGCGCCACCGGGGCATTATAGTCTACTGGTGCTGGAAGGTGGAGCTGCTGCCATTGCTGGCCTACACACCTGGAGCTGATTAACTTAATCATGCTGGTTTCTTAAGGAGCTAGCTGCCTGATATTCAGTGCTTGAGTGTCTGCCTTCTTGGTACCTCTAGTCCTCTGTGGTTTTATTAGTTTCCAGAGCTCAAGCAATTCTTTGTTTGCTCTTAAGAAATTTCCCTGTGTTCCCTCTTCAAGGTCCTTACCGGTTCTCCTCCATAACCTGTTCCTCAAACCCCTGGATCCCTATCTGCGTCAGACAGCCTGTGAGCTCCAACCATCTTCTCCTCCGCCTGTCTGCCCTCCTCCACTTACCTCCAATGAGTTGTTCCATCATGATCCATCTACCATGAGCTATTCAGACAGCCAGGAAACCTGACCCCCCTCTGGCGTGTTACTCAACCTCCTCCAGTAAGTTGCTCCTTCCATAAAACATATTCCAACCTGCAAATACTGGATCTCATCTCTCCCACTAGACTCTCTCCAGTACTTCCCGTCCAGTTCCCCAGTACAAGTTCACCAGGATTTCTGCCAACCTTTAAAATAAACCTTTAAAACTGCCTCAGGTCTGCGATTGTGTTCTGTACATGGGTCAGAAAAGCAACAATCATGATAGTTTACATCTTGTGTTCACTAGCAAGGACCACGCCACAGATTGAGAATTTTAAGTTTATTGAAGGCATGGAGAATTGAACAGTCTGAGGAGGGACATCGGAGACCCAGGGGAAGACTCAGTGTGGGGGTGCAGTCTTCGAGAAATCATCTTTCCGAGCCTGCTCAGAACCCCCTCAGACAAAAGCCTATACAATGTGCAAGGCACAGAGAAAGTCATCTCGAGGCCCTTTATGAGAGGTCGTTGCAATCCAATCAGATGAAAGTTTGTCTGAGTAAGGAATCCCAGCAGATTACCGAGTCGTCAACGCGGGGTTGAGCAGTTCCTCAGCAATCCCTTGTACTGAGCAAGCATGTAGCGACTGTGGAGAGGAAAAACTCCCCTTTAGCGGGAAGAAACCTCTGGCAGAACCTGGCTCAGAACAAGCGGTCGTCCGCCACGACCGTCTGGGGGTCTGAGGAGACAGAAAGCCGGGGGCGTTGTAGTTGAGCAGGACGCCGGACCGGATGGAGCTTGTTCTCCAACAGTCCGAGCCCACGACGGAACATCTGCGGGAACGGCTCGGGACCTAAACGAGAGATTGGAAGAGTTAGTAGAGGAGTGAACAGGGGCACAGAATGTGGAGGCTGTTTCCGATGGACGCTGCTGAGAAAAAGGGGGGAAGGGTAGAAGGGGCGGGTCGGCAGTTACCCAGGAGAGAAGGAGCGGGTCGGCAGTTACCCAGGAGAGATGAAACGGGTCGGCAGTTATCCAGGAGAGATGGAACGGGTCGGCAGTTACCCAGGAGAGATGGAACGGGTCGGCAGTTACCCAGGAGAGATGGAACGGGTCGGCGGTTACCCGGAAGAGAGGGAACGGGTCGGCAGTTACCCGGAAGAGAGGGAACGGGTCGGCAGTTACCCGGAAGAGAGGGAACGGGTCGGCAGTTACCCGGAAGAGAGGGAACGGGTCGGCAGTTACCCGGAAGAGAGGGAACGGGTCGGCAGTTACCCGAAAGAGAGGGAACGGGTCGGCAGTTACCCGAAAGAGAGGGAACGGGTCGGCAGTTACCCGAAAGAGAGGGAACGGGTCGGCAGTTACCCGAAAAAGAGGGAACGGGTCGGCAGTTACCCGAAAGAGAGGGAACGGGTCGGCAAGACCCTGCAAAGAGCGGCGACGGGTCGGCAAGACCCTGCAAAGAGTGGCGACGGGTCGGCAAGACCCTGCAAAGAGCGGCGACGGGTCGGCAAGACCCTGCAAAGAGCGGCGACGGGTCGGCAAGACCCTGCAAAGAGCGGCGACGGGTCGGCAAGACCCTGCAAAGAGCGGCGACGGGTCAGCAGGTACCCGGAACCTAGAGGGAGGGGAAGGGAGGGGCGAAACAATCGAGCCAAACGAGGGATGAAGAGCGGGCAGAGCTTATAAGTGTATCGTGATGTGATTAGAGATGTAGGACAGGTGCGGGGTACCGGAAGAGTTGATTAAGACTAATTACGAAGTGGTACGAAGTGGATCTGAAACGTGGTCCCTGCTCCCGAACCTAAGTCAACAAGTTAACTCCATTTCACTAGCAAGGACCACGCCACAGATTGAGAATTTTAAGAGTTTATTGAAGGCATGGAGAATTGAACAGTCTGAGGAGGGACATCGGAGACCCAGGGGAAGACTCAGTGTGGGGGTGCAGTCTTCGAGAAATCATCTTTCCGAGCCTGCTCAGAACCCCCAAAAAGGTCTTGATAAAATGATTAACTGAAAGGCGAATGCACGTGGTGTAGATCAGATTATTTCGGATCGATATGCTGAAGGAATGCCAGCAGGCTAGAACCTGGGTTAATGTCGTCAGAGATCCCTGATCCCTTGTAGGGACTTAGGTCAAAAAAACCCAAAAGTCTGGAGAGATAGGCCTGGTAATCAGTGGGCATGACATAGACGGTATAGATTTTGAGTAATTAACAGAGAAGCGAATGTGCGCGGTGTAGATCATACAGATTATTGCGGATGTAGGATCGGTAGGCGGAAGAGGACCAGCGGCCCAAGATTTGGATAACGTTGTCCGATATACCGGACCGAGCGGCTGAGGTAGCTGCACCTATGCGTATGGAATGGACAGAATATGGATCGGGGGAGATACCGGACCGGTGGAGGATCTGGCGAAAGTGACTGGCAAACCAGAACCTAGTAGCGGGGCTACCAGACTCTGTAATGAACAGCGGGTCGAATGGAGAGGCGTTGGCGGATAGTCGAGACTGGACGTAGTGAGTAATAGGTTCATATGGACTGAGGATAGAAGTGAGACGGAAGAGGTGTATTAGGACGGAGGTATCGAGCTGATCGGTTTTACTTCTGCGAAGGTTGTAAATGATTGTGTCCTGACTATGAATGGAGATGTCCGAGAGACATGGATGAATGGAAGGGTCGTGTTTGGAAGAAGTAGGGGCGAACTCGGAACAACGCAGGAAACCAAAATAAGCAAGTAGAAGCATGGAACGAAGAGTTAAGTCGACGAAGGGGGATAGGTAACCTGAATGAAGCGTGAGAATGCAGCGGGTAAGGAGGTCGGAGGTGAGCGGTAAACGATGAGCGGCGGTGGGTTTTTCTAACTTTTTAAGACCTTTTAACAACATAGGAAGGTGACTGTGGTCGAGGGCTGGACAGGGGCTACCTGTTGCCAATTTGACGAAGAAGCTGATCCCTGACAGATATGATTTAATTGTGGATACACGGATTTGCTGGATCGAATGGGAGTGAGAGATGAATTGGCAGATAGACAGGGGAGTAAGTGAGGGAAAAGGGAGACTGTACATTACGTGAAAAGTTTTGAAAGCGTTCCAGCCGGACAAGTAAACAGAGAGGGACCCGGGTGAGAGGCTATCGATGATGGAGGTCTGGGAGATGGTGGTGAGATTGCGGAGTTGTGCTGTCAGTTGAAGATGGTGGCCGAAAATGGTGGGATCGGTGTTGGATTGAGGTCCGCAGCGGGAGCCAAGGATCTGAACTTCTTAATGGGTGTGCCGAGGTGGCGGATTAGTCAATCGGGCATCGGGGTCGGGTTATGGGGGCAGGAGCTCCTGGAGTGAGCCCCGCCGCAAAAGGAGCAGCAGTGCAGGAACCTGCAGCTCGAGGAAGAGCAGCCATGCATATTAAAATTGTTGCAGACCATCCGGCCCCCTTGGTAGAGCAGAGGACGGCCATATTTGTCGACGCCCCCGAGGACTGGGGTTCTGGCCTTGGGCCTAGGGAGGGGTTTGGGAATGAGCGGAGGGGGAGGGGCGGCGGCCGACAAGCGGTCGGGAGCCCCCGAGCTACGGGCCGCTGGAGCCTTGGGCCGGAGGGGGTTAGATAAGACGCAACCAGTGGCAGGGTGGGAGGGGGCGCCGCAAAAGCTGCAGGACAAAGAAGCCCGGGCCGCGAAAGTGCGGCAGTAGAGCTCCGAGTCGAGCTCGCCCCAGTAAGTCCCCTGATTGAACTGGGCGAGTCGGCCTGCAGCCTGGGAGGAGAAAATGTTATGATAAGAGTAAAACCCGGTGCCCCCGAACCGGAGAGCTAGGTCCAGGACGATGGACAGATAGTCGTCCAGCTCAGCCCGCCGGTCGGGGTACGCCGAGCAGATTGTATCCCGGTAAAGGGAAAAGGCTAGGGCAAACTCGACAGGGGTAAGATCCCTGGAGCGGGAGTTGATGGGCGGTGCTAACTGCATGGGCCCTAGAGTGGTTAATATCTCCCGTGGCTGGCCCGAGAGGCCCAGGGAGGGATGAAGGAGGAGGGCTAGGTCGACGTGGTTACCTTGGAGGATTTGCTGACGCAGCGTGGGGGAGACCGGGGAAGGGCGGAGGATGGAGGAAGCAGGCCGAACGGGGGGAATGGCTGTGGAGAGAGAATAAGGGTTTGACCCTAAAGGGTGAATGACCAGGGGAGGTAGAGGTATGTTGAGGGCGGAGGGGAAGGGGGGGGTGGGGAGAGGGTCAGCGAGGGGCTGAGAACGGGACGACGGGGGGGGTTGAGGAGCCGACGGAGCGGCGGGCGTGGGAAAGGAAAGGGGGGGTTCGCTGAAGGAGGAGGGGGGGCCGAAATGGAGCTAGAAGGAGGGACAGAAAAAAAAGATGAATGGACTCCAGCAGGAGGCACAGCTTGAGAAGACAGGGAGGAAAAATAATTCGCTAAAGAGGAAGCAAAGTCCTGGAAGGAGGGAGCAGAAACGGGTTGTAGTTGCGGCTCGCCCCCAGCAGGGGGTGCCGTGGGCGCGGGGCCCGAGACCACTGCGAGAGGAACGACGCTACCGGAAGTCCCGCCCGATGAGGAAGCGGGAAGCCTGGAGCGGAATGAGGATGAAAGGGCAGGAGGGGATGGGAAAAAGAGCCGAAAGAGATGGGCCTTGTTGGCGGAGCGACTAAAACGGATGCCCTTGTCCCGCAGCGAGCGCTGGAGCCGTGCGACTGTCCAGCCGGACATGTCGGGGCGGCTCTGGGTTGCAGCCAGGGAACGCTGTGCGGGAGGGGAGGCTCCGTCTCGAGGCGCAGCAGCGTGGTGACGGCGGCGAGAGGATGAAGGAGGGGAAGCCCTGCTCGGGTGAGCCGAGGCAGTGGCACGAAGGACCGTGGGCGTCGGCTCGAGCCGGAGACGGAGTCTCTGAGGCGAGGCGGGGGAGGAGGGAGGCCGGCCCGAGCGACTGCGAGTGGCCGGAGGGAGCGGCGTAGAAAACAGATCGGGTCAGGGAGCGTTAACCGGGGAAGACCGACCGGATGCCGGCTGGCTCCAAGAGAGTCGAACGCGGCGTGAGACTTGGCGAACCACCAGCTGTGGGGATGCCGTGAGAGGAGTCTGACCGTCGAGGAGCTCGTCGTCCGAATTAGACGGATCGATAGTGATCGATAGGACGTCCATCCTGAGAACGACGAAGCCGAAGCGAGCTAGGTAAGAGCACAATTGACACGTCGAAGTCTGACTGATCGCGAAACAATCGAGCCAAGCGAGGGATGAAGAGCGGGCAGAGCTTATAAGTGTATCGTGATGTGATTAGAGATGTAGGACAGGTGCGGGGTACCGGAAGAGTTGATTAAGACTAATTACGAAGTGGTACGAAGTGGATCTGAAATGTGGTCCCTGCTCCCGAACCTAAGTCAACAAGTTAACTCCATTTTATAGTTTGAGTGTGTGCCAAAAAAACATGCCTTCTCCCAGTCCTCTTTACTAATGTCTCATTGAAAATAATTTTTCCATGCAGATGAGAGATTTTTTTTTGGAACCTGCTAGTAGCACACCATAAAAGACTTATATTTGACCTCTACCATTCAAGGTTTTTACTAAGAGTTGTTCAATGGTGGAAAGTGATGGTTCTGAGGTAGTTTTAATCTGGGAATATATTAAGCTTCTTAGTTGTGTGTACTTAAAATGATCTTTTGCCAGGTAAATTAAATGTATTCATTAATTGTGTGAATGACTTAAAATGCCTTCATAAAGATCTTTTATTTTACTTAATCCTCTCTCCATCCATGATCTAAATCCCATATCACGCATCCCAGGAGTGAAATGTTCTTTTCCCCATATAGGTGTGAAGCACGAAAGTTTGGGGATGTTGTTCAGAAAAGTATTCGTTCCATACTATCAAAGTATTTTTAAGGAAAGGATTTTGAGTACGTTTTTTGTAGTATCTTAGCTTGTGCTGAATAGAGGTACCCAAGCTGGAATCTCTATTGTGTGAAAGTTATATATGGCTGCCCGGAGTTGTGCTGCCCAGTATTATAATTTCATATTAGGCAGTTTAAGCCCACCACACTCAAAAGGGAGATAAATGAGAGAAAGACAAACTCTAAGACACTTATTGCTTCAAATAAAGCAGGTAATATTTTTTTTGTTTAAGGGTAGAGAAAAAATGAGCAGACAGGGGAAGAGAAATCGCCTGGAAAAGATACAAAAGCTTAGGCTTAACAGACCTCTTGATGATATTTATATGTGCTATCATAGAAATGGAGATCCCATTCCATGTCTCTAGAGATTCTATGGATTTAACCCAAGGGTCATAATTGATTGGTGTTATATCTTCAATGACAGGTGATACCCTGATCCCAAGGTAAGTAAATCCTTCCGGCGTATTAGTAAACTGTGTGGATCTGGGGGCCTTCTCTCTCTTCCCTGTTCAATATTACTAAAGCATTTTTTTAAATTGTTTTTATAACCAGAAAATTGTCCAAATATCTTCAGCAGACAACCTTGGCGTGCATATCTACTGAGATTGAAAGGGGTTGAAATTTGATTGTTAGTTGCAATTTCTGCTACTCGGTCTGTATACAATAAGTGAATCCATTTTCGATATTTTTCCCCAAGATCAAATCTTTGTAGAACGTCAAATAATTAGCAGAAAATTCAGTCATTCAGGATTTTATGTCTTCCAGACATGTTTGTAAGCTACCTAACTGCTACCTCCTCTCTACCTAACTCAGGTTTTATGGATAAATATAATTGTGTATCATCAGCATAACTGTGGAAATTCTTCCATGTTGCCAAATTATTTTACCAGTTGGAAGCACATATATAGTAAAGAGAATTGTTCCAAGCACAGAACCCTGTGATACTCCACAGGTAACCCTTGATTGTGAAGATTTATCATTAACATGAACAAACTGGAATCTGTCGGCCAGATTAGATTTAAACCCTGATGATTTAAACCAATCAGTTAGATAGATTACAAGCATGTCTGGAAGACATAAAAACCTGGATGACTGAATTTTCTACTTTTAAATTCAGATAAGTCAGAAGTTGTTGTTTTTGGACCAGAACATTTAAGAAGGAAACTGCTAAATCAATCACTTCATCTGGATGGCATTAATTTGGCCTCTGGTAATAATGTAAAGACTATGGTTTAATTTTTGACTAAGACCTGACATTTAAATCCCATATTAAACAGGTTTCTAAGATTTCTTTCTTTCACCTCTGGAATATTGCTAAAATTAGAAACATCTTGAGCAGCAGTAATGCAGAGACTCTACTCCATGCATTAGTTAGCATTTCTTACTTCAAGGCTGGACTACTGTAATTCCTTATCAGCAAGTCCACAAAATGCAATCAAGATCATTCAGTTGATCCAAAATGCTGCAGCAAGAGTTCTGATGAGTGTTAAAAAGAGAGATCACATTTCTCCATGTTCCTAACAGAGCACTTTGTTCTCAGAATGCAGGTCTACTGGTAGTTCCTAGGATTTCTAAAAGTAGAATGGGAGGCAGATCTTTTAGTTATCAGGGTCCTCTCCTATGGAACCAGCTTCCAGTTTTAATCCATCAGGCAGATACTAAAGTTTACAGTTAGAATGGCTTAGGTTATCCTGAGGTATTTCTTTTATTATGCTGCTATAAGCTTAGACTGTTTGAGGACAGACCACTTTTCTTCACTCTGTTACTTTTCTCTTCTACTACTCGTCAGATGTTTGGTTTATTTTTACTGTTATTTCGCCTGTTAACCTTAATTTCTCTGTGTTTTTATCTCCCTTGAAGTTCCACTTGGTTTGGTATCCTGCTCAGCTACAACGCCCCCTGCTGGATGGGCAGCATTGATTCAGATGATGCTCCCAGTGATCGAGTATCCTCCATGTCCTGTTATCAACTTTGTACTTTCTTTAACATAGAAAGTACTCTAACATCAGTTCTTTTGTTCTTTCTGTGTGTTTTCTCTGTCTTCTCAGACCCCCAGACGGTCGTGGCAGATGACCGCTTGTACTGATCCAGGTTCCGGTTCTGCTGGAGGTTTTTTCCTGTTAAAGGGGAATTTTTCCTTTCCACTGTCACTACATGCTTGCTTAGTAGGAGGGATTAAAGAGGGATTGCAGTGGTTGGAGTCTGCATGATCAAGGCAAACAATGACTCAGCATAATCTGCTGGGATTCCTTACATAGAAAACTTTTAACTGATTGGAATGTTTGGATAATTATATTGAAATGTTTTTTGTTGTAAAATGCCTTGAGATTACATTTGTTGTGAATTGGCGCTATATAAATAAAAGTGAAAGGAGTTTTAGTGAATTAATAAATGTTATGATGAAAACGTTTAATATGAAACAGTTTCTTCTGCTTCAAATTGATTTATTAATTATATTTATGAGTTTTAATTATTTTATTGTACTCTTTGAAATACCAGAACTTATACATTACTTAATGTTTTTGTGATGATCAATTCATTTTTAAATAACAGTGCCAAACAGCACTAATCGGATCAGTTACTCTACTTTAGTAGCCTTTTTATTTATATTTTTAAGTAAATTCTTGGATGGCTACTTTATACTTTTACTTGAGCGCTACTCTTAATTGAAAACAATTTTACGTACTCTCCCCACCTCTGGACACAAAATAAAAATATGCTGGGATTTTTCCAAACTCTGTGGAATCGAACACAACCAGAGAGACAGAGAGACTTTTCTCCAGCTGATTAATTGATTCAAAAATGGAGAAATCATCTTAGCCCATTGACTCTGACCATATTTTATTTTGTGCAGCAATGTCTGTATAAAATAAGTACAATTTGTACGCATCTGCTGCTCTGCAGGCTGATGGATGGAAGAGATCGACGGTGTGCAGTGCCAGTAAGGCTCACAAAGATCTTCAAATAAAAGATGTCTGACTCACACACACAAACGGATACAAAGCAGGATCATGAAAGTGGTTAATCAGTGCCTGCTTTTGAAGAACAAAAAAAAAAAGGCTTCTGGCACCAACTTAGAACAGACCGGTCATCTGGGAAAACTCCTGAATTTCCACATGACCAGCGCCCTTGCCAGGAAGGCATCCGAAGGCTGGCCAAAATGCTGGTAAACCTCTCATCATAGGCCTGGATGACTACAGAAAATGGATCCAATAAGAAGAGCTGGGGTCCCGAGGCAAAACCTCCCGAGAAGATGAGCTTGGGATCTGTGACAAAGGAACCCTAAAAGAAGCACTGGGAATCTGCAGTGAAGAATCCCACGAAGAAGCACTGGGGATCCGCCATAAAAGGACAACACAAGGATTCGCCAGGTGTCTGTGACAAAGCAACCCACTAAGAAGGGCCAGAGACCAAAAAAACAAGGAAGAAGTGATGGGAATGGTATGGTGGGAGTAGAAAACAGGAGACGAGGAGGATTGGCCCTGATCCCATCATGAAGAGCAGAAACCTGGAGCTGCGGCTGATTGACTTTGATCCCCTCAGATGGAACCAAAACAGAGATGTGGAATGATTATGCGCCCCGACAGGAAATGGGCAGCGATGGTCACCGGTAACTGGAACTGGGGAGCAAAGAGATCTTGGGACTGGAACTTTAGGTCGAAACTGGAACATTGCAGCTTGGAGCTGGAACAGGAACTTTGCCTACACTGCCTAGAGTCAGAGCAGGAACCTGGAAGGTGGAGTAGGGACGCCTGACAGCAAAAACCTTTCTGTCTGCAGTGTGAGTGAAGTAAGGAGGAGTGCTGGACTGCCTGATGCCTCCGTGGTCCAACTCCAGGGTCCAGATTGTTAGCCTTTTGCCCAGTAGAGGTAAGTTTTTGGTCACCTCTTGGCAGCACAACTCAAACAGTCACTTGTGGTTCACCTCCTGATGGGTCCATGATTGTTCTGTCAGGATTAAAGTGCAGCGAGGAATAGATTAGTTTTTATTTCATTAGAGCAACCAAACAACTAGTCAGGAACAAGCATGAAGTGAATAAGTCGTGAACGTGATGTGAATGATGATGGGAGGAAAAACCTCAATGATCGAAACAAAGCACAGGGAACACAGAGGGGTTTAAATGCTCCTGGAACATAATCAAGGATACAAGAGGCAGCTACCGAAATGAAGGGACATGAAAAGTAAGAGACAAAACACTGACAATTATCAAATTACTCATCCAGACCTAAATAAGTTTTTGATAGAACACTAAAATTAAGTGGTTGTAGCTGGTATCAGTAACTACTTTTATACTGCAAAATTGGGCTGGTGAGTCTTAAGCCCATTTTAAGGCATTTCTTTATTGGATTCAGGTCTGGACTTTAACTAGTTCATTCTTACACTGGAGTATGTCCGGGCTGAAGAACAGTTTGAGCTCATCTGATCAGAACTTCTTACACATGTTTGCAAGCGGGACTTCTTGCAGCTTTCTTTGAACAGTTTTGCTCTTCTGTGTCTTCCAAAAACAACAGTAGCTGAATAAGTCCTCCAGAGCTGCTCCCCATTAAGTTTGATGTTCTCCTCCTCAGTTTTATGTAGATGTTCATCATCTTGGTAGGTTAGCAGTGGATCAATGTATTTTCATTTTTGAGTGATATATTGAGCATAGCTCTGTGAGATATTCAAAGTTAGGCAACTCTGCTTTAAATAGATCTACAACATCTCCATGAGCTGGCTATTGTGTTCCTCAGTCTTCATTATCCTGTTCCTTCCATAATATTCAGGGACCAACCTCTGAGATCTTCAAAGAAATGCTGGGTGTATACTGAGATTAAATAACCATTTGTAGGCAGCACTGGTATTTGTTTAGTAATATCAGAGTGAAGGGGTGGAGTTAAAATGGTATGTTCTCTGTTTATATTTCAAACATAATTTGAAAACCACACATCATTTATTTAGGCTATCCATGAGCAAAAAGAATGAACAGGTCTGGCATCAGCTTTCCCCAGATTGTCTCCCCTCTGATTAGTGAACAGTGTTTGTAAGCCATCCTGACTGCATACCCGTGCATATCCATATGTGATGGAAACCACGTTTTCTCAAAAATTTGAAACAATCAGCTCAATGTTCCCCCAAGAAAACATTTGTTAGCTGGGTGTTGGCTGGGTCATGCTGACCGCTCATTTACACAATAATGTCACATTCTTACATATAGCTTATGGATAGAAACAGGCGTATGGGCAGTTCTACCACAGCATAAATACATTTGATTAGAAGCTAATTGCTTAAAATATGTGTAAATATTTTTGTGTTCCATATTACAATATATTTCGTTTTTTTTCTCTTCTTTTAATGTGTTCGTTGATGGTGTACCTGCCTGTTTCAGATACAGCTTTCTCCACTTGTTTGTTGGCAACAAGCCCTTCCACTTATATACAGTAATATTTGCTCTTTCTCTCAGTCATACACAAATCATCCCATATATCCCAGCTTCACCCAAACTCTTTTCTTTTAGTTTGTGATGATACACTCCTTATCTACATCCCTAGTTATGTGTAGAAGTTAGCTGTCTACAACTTTGTTTCTTAGGAATAAAGAGAGAACATTTTAGCTGCAGGCTTGTTCAATATGTTAAGTACTTATTATGTCCAAGAGATGTTGAGTTTAGTTGAATAATTCATATGGAAAAAGTTACTTTGCATCCCAAACTAGAAAATGAAACTCAATCTTGCCAAGAAAGCCATGCAGGTCACAATGAGCCATTACTTAATGAAAATGATCAGGTTTCTTATTCATCACTGGCTGATGTTCTGCTCTAAATTCCTGCAATACCTCATGAAGCTATAAATGGGCTGGGCTGCAGAAGCCTTCTCCTCCAGGACTTTGGCAAAGCCTGTCTTTGCTGCAGTCTTCAGACTGATCCAAACTTCAACTAGCTGAGACAGCTTTAGGACAGCATTATTACTTATTCAGAATAGCTAATGTATGATGTAGAAGTTGGCTGTTTTTTCATCTGTCTGCTCTTCTGTCTCTTTGGCTCAGACTCAACTCCTCCTTTTCTATGCACTTTACTGGGGTTTAAGTTATTTATGTCGGTGTATATAAATTCCAGTCCATTCTTATGAAAAGAACTAACAAACTAAGAGAATAATATCTTTCTGATATGTTTATTGCTGGAGAGTATAAGTAGTGTTGTAATCGGTCATCATTACCCATGACCTGCGGTTTTTTATCTACATGAATTCACAGACCTGTAAATCTACTGTTGACAGGACTACTATTGGTCACACTCCACATTTCTCACCGTATGGAAGAGTAAGACATGGTGGTGTGGTGGCATGAGGATGTGGGGATTCTTTTCTTCAGCTGGGTCTTACGATCAAAGCATCTCCACCCCATGTGTTAATAAGGTCCAGTCTACGTCTGGGCCTGAATCTACCTGAGAATCAGTAGCCAGGTCTGAAAGTTGCAAACCAGAGAAGCTTAGGAATCAATCTGATTTTGCAAATGCTCATCAGGAGGGCTGAATACAAAAGCCTAACTTTTCAGATTCCATGCATTGTTTTCCTTCCACCTCATAAATAAGCTCACCTTGTGTTGTTCTATCCTATTATATCCAAATAAAACACGGTGAAGTTCATGTTGGATGTGAAAAAGGCTAGGTTATCTGCAGATGTTTAGTATTGAATAGCAATGCCTACCTGGATTGTACAAATACACTTTAAGTTGGTCATACTTTGTATCATGGACACAACTCAAAATTTTTTATTTTCTAACCTTTTATGGTAATATTTAAAAGGGTTTTACCCATTTTATCTTGCTTTAACTTCTAAAAGGGCTTACCGAAAGAAAAAAAAATCCTTTAAAATGAAATACTGATATCAGCAGACTTCTCTGCCTGCTAATACCAAACCAGGTGTTTAAATGATTAATTCTTCCAGGTATCTGGCGGGATTAGACACCAGTCAATGTGGTCCAGGGCAGCTGTGGCAACATCCTAGCTTCCCATCACTAGTGTGTGAATGGCTGAATAATTGAATGCAGTGTGAAACGCTTTGGGGTCCATAGGGACTTGATAGAGCGCTATACAATTACCGGGGATTTACCATTTATGACATAATGAACATTTCTTGTTTGATTCATATTCTCAGGCCAGCAAATGGAAACTGGAGGTTATTTATTTTCACAACAGCTGACGCTTTAGTGACATGATGTCATCGCAAATTGAAATCAACTACAGACTGGAGCAAAGTGGTGCAGACAAACCCGCTGATTCAGACAGGTGACGTGGCGGAGGAAATAATCTCTGACACTGCAGGGGGCTAGGACAATATGGAGAAGGTGAAGATCCTCAGTAGACTGACAGTGATAGCAGGATCTAACCACTCTTCAACATTTCATATAACCTACTGTCGGGTGATCGATCCCCTGCAACCTGTACGCATGGCACGCATTGGACCAATATTGAGTGGAAGGCGGTGTTGTCCCTATACTGTGACGTTTTAAGGCAGGTCCTGGGTAAACCTACCAATGGTAAAAGTCTGTCCTACTCTGCTGGGACTGATCGCAATGAATGGTTGTCGGAGCTCTGCACGGCTAAGGAGCACCCACAGCGCGACGAGGCGGATAGGGGGATGCGGCATCGGTACGCAGGAGCTGTCCATCAGCACCACATACCAGCCGAGCAGCAAGGCAGCAACGAGCCGAGCAGAGAACAAGTCGCTCCCGTTTTCAGCTTGCCGCCCCCGCCCTCTTCTCACCACCGAGTCCGCACTTCAACCACCGCCGCTCAGAGCCTCCAGGAGCTCCCGTGTGGGAGACCGGTTCACAGCGGCGAGCCTCTACCGCTTACGAGCTACGACACCAGCCGGCGACCTTCACACCGAGGCAGCGAATCCAGCGCCGGTCAGTCGGTGCTCCTGCAGCAGGATCCCTGGGCCCCGGACGGCTCCCAGCAGCTGCCGCCACTGCAGTCGGTGAGGGAGGCTGTTTTTCCGAGCTGTCGCTGCAGTTTTTCGGAGCAAGAAGCGAGCCTTTCTCAGAATCAAGCCGATTCTGCCGACTCTCTTTCCCCGCAGCCCTCCCCGCCTTTTCCACCACTTCTCCCGCCGCCACCAACGTCTTCCTCCTCCTCTCTGCTCTTTTCCCGGGGATCTAAAAGAGGGAACCGTCTCCAGAGGAGTTCTATTAATTACCAACAGGCAAACACCGTGGAACGCTGCAGGGGAGGAGGGGGAACAGGAGGGCACCAAAACCACAGGCAGTTATTGCAGCAGCAGAAGCAACAGCACTGTCATTTAGGACGCCAAGAGAGGGACTCCTCCCCTACAGGAAGCCGTGCAAACTCACAAAAGGGGCGCTCTTTAGATGCACGCGAGTCAAACGAGTTTAGGAGCGCGTTTGAGTGTCAGATTCAGGATCTGCAGCAGCAACAGATCCCACAGTTACGAGCGCAGCAGCAGCTACTGGTGGGAAGCAGTCTGCCCGTCAACTACTGCGCAAGCGGCTCCGGAGAGCTATGTAGAAGTCAGCGGGCTTCAGTGCTGCAACAGCAGCTGCTGCAGCATCAACATCAACATCAGCACTGTGACAAAGATCGCAATAAGTGTGGAAGGATCACCGAGGAGGGCGGCCAGGCGCAGCTTCACAGCAGCGGCTACCGCGTAACACCCCCTGCAGCGCCGCACGCATACGCGGGGAACTCATCTGCTGCTGGCAGCCACAGTAGCAAAGACAGCCCCAACTACGGCTCCAGCTATCACCTGTGGCCCGAGAGCCCGCATAAAGGAGAGGAGCGGATCCGCATCGACCTCCATAAGGTACGCTCCTGTTCACCCGTCAGCAAACACGCTGCTGTTAGCTGTTCATTTAATGACCACGCCTGTCATATGCTGCTGGTGGAACACAATTAGCTGTGTGTGTGTGTGTGTGTGTGTGTTCAGCATCGACAATACACACTGATGTAAATATAAGTACTGTGTATGGTATGTGTTTTATGTGGTGATGCGAGGACGCGCACGAATACAGGAAAAGAGCAATGGCGTTGTGTGGCGCGCACTCACCTGGTCCGTGTTGCAGGCTGGTTTTGGGGGCCGCTGTTACCCGAATGAAGCCCCCCTGCAGCCGAATTCCAGCGCGCCTGTTGCTCCCGCAGAATAGAGGGACCAGAGGGAGGATCCTCCTGGTTCCCTGACATGAGAAACAGTAGGCCATCGCTGGCATATAGCTGCATGTAAGCATGACCAAATTATTCCAGTGACATTGGATATTCTGCTTAGAGGGACATAACCCAGCATTATTCTACAGCCTCCAGTTTAATGGAGATGAACAAATATCCTGTGCTAAAGTCTTCAGCTACTGTTTTTGTAAAAAGTGACTCTTACATAATTATTTTAGAAGATACTTATTTGTTTCCGATCATCACAATATTTGACACCAGATAAAGATATGTTTTCATTAATAAGGTAAACAGCTATCAACATGGCCCTAAAAGTAGAAAAGTAGTTGTCTCTCTTGTATTCGTTTGATTTTTTCTGGACAAATTCATTTTACACAGGCCTTCATAATCAAGAAAACTCTTAATTAAAACCTTTATGACTCCATGAACTGAAAAACAAAACAAACAAAAAAAAACATGACTACAAACAAATGAACAAACCAACCAATTGCCAATTTTAAGAAAATTCAAAATAGCTGAAATTGAAGTACTGGTTGTCATAGAAAAATATATTTTAATGTTATTTCAATTGATGAAGTAATTATCAGTAAAGGCGTCCAGGTAATATGGTATAAATCTTTGGAGTCATTGAAGAGGCTTTTCAGCTACTATAATCTAGCAGGACTCTACATTTGACACAGAAGGCTTTAGCAATCACACTGACAGGCAGCACGAACATGATCCGATGTGTTGGAGAGTGGGAGCTGCCCCAAAACAGGCTCTTGTTTTAGGATCTGGCCATAATAAAAAAAGTATAAACTGCTGATCCAGACTGAAGCCTCATCCTTGTGAAAGATAGAAGTTAAATCTTCAACAACATGGTTTAAGCCTGGGACGGATTTCAAAGCCATTTCTAATGCTTTGGAAATCCTGCAGACCACAGCAAGAGCCAAACATGTAGGCTGGAGCATGGTACAGTGTTGGACCTTCTAAGTAGTGTTCAGCCTACTAAAATGACCCCAAGAGTGCATTGATGACTCATCCAGGAAGACATAAAAAACCAAACATGGTGTCTGCGGCCACCATGTTGGTGGCCCCGTCTCTAGACTTTTGAGGAAATATTATAGATGCTGTTGACACAAAAATGAAATGTTTGAAAGTAGTTTCTTGCCCTCTGCTGCTGGACTCCTGAACAAGAACCCTAAAACTGTTCCCACTGCCTGTTCTGTCTCAGTCACATGACCCTGTGTTTCGTCTTTGCACCCATCTGATTTTCCCTGATCATCACCAACACTTGTGTATGTATCCATCTGTTTATTCCATTTTAATTGGATTTATTGCATGCTTCGAAGTGTTTGTGTTATGGTATGATACCGCAGCAATGTCATAATATTGTGAATCTGGTCACACATTTGGAAATGAAACCTTTTCTGATTCTCATCCTTTGAGATCTAGAGTCATGCTAACATGGAATTAAAAAGCAACATCATCTCAGTAGATGAACATGGTGGTAGTGTGATGGTCTGAGCTTGCTTCGCTCCTCTAAAACCTCAATGACTCCCAGCTTTGAACTAGAAAATCTAAAAGGAGAATTTCCATCCATCATTTCATCTCCTTAAGCTAAAGTCCACTTGGAATCTGCAGCAGGAAAAGGATCCAAAGCACAACAGTAAGTCACTTTCTGACCTCTGACCAGTACAGATAGGGCTTTAGAGGGACCTCATTAAAATTTTGACTTAAATCTGAAGCTGTAGCATGATTTTAAGCACATTCATGCTCATAAACCCAACAGTGGCTGAGTCAGAATTCCTCTAGAATAAGATCATAGACTTATTGCCAGTTATTGCTAATCATTGATAGCAGTTGTTGCCACAAAGGTTGGGTTTAGGAAGTAAATCCTATTTTACACAGGGTCAGCTTGGTTTGGGTCACTTTTTTACCCTCATTAAATTAAATATAATTTAAAAACAGTTTTTACTCAGGCTTTTATTCTCTAATATCAAAATCTGTTGGAAGACCTGGAACATTTAGATGAAATCTGTAAGGGGGCAAATATAGTTTGTTTTAGTAATTTAATTAACCTAAAGTTACCTTAAGAAAAAGTTTCCAGGCTGTCAGATAATCTTAACTCTTTTTCTTTTAGACAGTTGCACTTATCAGAGGACTAGTTCATCTGTATGTGTTTAGTCTATTTTAAAAGGGAAATCACTTTAACTGCTGTGTTCAAAGTTTCCCAGAAACGGAACTGTGGTTTACACAAGTTTTATTGGCATGACTAGAAATAAATTATTGGAATACATCACTATGTGTGCAACAAATCTATATTACAGGAGTTTCCTTTGTTTGAAATGATTGCAAAAACATATTCACTTTTTAGTGGCAATCTAATTTCTTGAGATGTGCCACTGAATATATGGTGAACAACAAAATCACCACTGGTTCATAGAGTACCCAATAATTGTACTCAAGTGGGAGTGGCACAACTACAATATCATTTTGAGAGTCATCTGAGGAATTAGTTAAGAGTAACAAGGAGTTTCATTAAAAAACAAATTTGATATTTAAAAATGATGCAGTCAGCAAGAGAAACAACAAATACACACACACACACATATATTTAGAACCAAAGTCATGGAACGGACCGTCTCGGTCAAATGACCTGATTTGTGGAACAAACTCAATAGAGAAATAAAAGAATCAAAAAGTATTGTGGCATTTAAGAAGCAAATGAAAACTACAATATTAATGCATATAAAGCTTAGAATTGGAGAAAAAAACATTTCTACAACTGATTTGATCAATTTTTGTATTTTTTTGTATTTTTTTCTGTAGTTGGAACATGTGGAAGAAATTGTACATATAATGTAAAGATTTGTAAGTTGATAATGTATAAAAATATTTTGGAACAAGTATATTGTAATTGCAAACTGTACATAAGTGACATAGAGTGAAAGTGTGACCATAAGTAATAAGGGACAGATGTCATAAGATTAACCTTCTTTCTGCTCCTTTGCATTAGAGAAACATTTATTTCAGTTTCTTGGCTTTTCTTTTACCAATACTATTTTACTCATATATGATATTTTGCCAACGTTAACCTAGTCTGTAGGTGTGTATCTAATGTCTTTTTAGATTTTAAACATACTTCTTTTTTAAAACAGGCTTGCTCTTCATTCAGTGAAGTTAGTCGCAGTAGGCTATACGCTACCCAGTAATCTAGTTAAAGTAGCGATACTGTACTAATATTCCTTAAAACTGCTGTCTGGATTATTCACATCCCCACCACCACCCTGCACTATCAAGCCCCACCCGTTTGTATTCTGTTAGCGACATGTCAGAGGTCAGCAAGCTCTTCAATATTGACACTCTTTTCCAATATGGTGAGCGTAAATACGAGCAGCCTCTGTGTGCGGCCCCATCATCACAGGTTTGCACAATGCACATTGAAATTGATTGACGGCCAACATTGCAGAGACTCAAATTACGCTTCTTTCAGGCACATAGTACCATTCTATAACACACCCAAATTAAAATGTTACCTTCAGTTTAAAAATCCAGTATATATCCAAATCCACCTTAAATAAATTTTCCTTTTCATCACTTCTGGATTTGATGCCTTGTTATGCGCCTCTGTCTCTCTAAGACCCCCCCTATCCTCTCTGTCACTCCTCCTTATCAACACTAAATATATATGTTCTATCTTAATTAAAAAACGTATCTGGCACCTGGAAAAAAAGACTTGATGCAGAAAGTTACTTGAACTCCACCTACCCACAGCGTGCTCACTGCAGCCGGCATGAATGCTCTGACTGGACTCAGTGTTTTTACATTTGTGAGGCAGCTGTACAGAAACCTGACCACTCGTACCATGCCGGGTGGGAATGAGGCATTAGGCGACTTGATGCAGTACCATATGGAGCAGCAATCTTTCCCTTTCCATCAATACAAACCTGCATGCTGAATTATAATATCAGACTTAATGAAAACATTTTACCTGTCACCATTAGACAAAAGATCAGGTGTAGAGAAGTTATTTCAGACATTATGTCCACTGACTGGTTGTGTGAAAAGATTTATGCCTAGAGAGATGACTGGGTCCACCGGAGCACCAGGATCAGAAGAAAAACCACACCGGGATCTATCTGGAACCACATCCATTGTGGAGAAATGACTTGGAACGGTTTGATCAGTGCGTAAACTCTCAGTTAGCTGTAAATCTTCATAGTTGGTAACTTTCCCAAAACAACAGCTCCTTCTCCAGTGTCTGTTTCTTGCCTCGTTGACACGTGTTGTATTTTACTTTTGGGGCTATTTTATATACAGTCTCGTAGTACATATGTTTTAAAATATCTTTAGTAAGCATTCAGAAGGTAAAAGTCTGTTTATATTATTCATGGTTGTGAAACACATCCTTGACCAGTATTTTAATTGGGCACCTTTTGAGGAACATCAGAGCCTTTGTGTATGTTGGGAGTATGTGTGACCTTTGAGGACCTCTGAGACAAAGAGTTTTATTGCAGGCTGTAAAACCAGGATGTCTGTAGATTAGGCTGGAAGTAGGAAGGAACCGGGACCATAAAACCATAAAACTCAGAATGAACTTTTGACTTGGATCCAGGAGGAGGACACTTCCATCTTATGAATTCTGGACGGACCTGTGGTTGTCAAGACACTTTTTAAAAAAACGTTCTGATTGGAGCAGATTCCGAGGGAGAAGAGACGCCCAGATCCTGGCGAAGTTTTGGATGTGTATAAAAGTTATGACATGAAAACCATTCGTTGTCAGATGTTTATCTGGCCCAGAGAAAATGGGCATGTTTCTCTGTAAAACTGCATATCTGTTAATCTGTTTAAAATAAAGCTGAGAACTGGAAATTGGCTCCATTTGTCTCTGTTTTGAACATGCACTGAATTATCTTTTTTATAAAAATTTAAATCTACACACGGCTTTCGCCTCCTCTGCTCTCAGACTGTGTCAGTGGTTCGGATGTTTCAGTCAAGCTTCCTCTGCCATCCGCTAAAAAGAGCAGAGTCTCCTTGGCATTCACGTATACAGTTCCTCAATAGAGACATTTTGTGTCAAAATAGAAAACTGTGTTGAAAGTAGCTAATACGGTTAGCACAGAAGATGCGCAGTTACACCTAGTGGTTGCTAATGCTGAATTCCAGTTAACACTTTCGAGTCAGAAAGTCGGAAATCTCGCAGTTGTCTCACGTCATTTCACCGAGACGCCCCCATTAGATCGAAAATTTTGAGCTCCAACTCGGATCTCTGAGAGTAGACCAAATACAGCAGGCAGTTCAGAAACAAAGACGGCTGCGCCTGTAGTTGAGATGTATTTTCTTTTTATTTGTACTATGTTGGTAATGTCATTGTCGTTTTTAAATGCTTTTACACACTTGACTACATTTCTGCTTTAATCCGGTCACCAATTTTTACATTGCACGGCCTTGCTGTGCGTGCAATACAATGTACAGCTTTGTTTTTCATGTGGGTCTGCTGAAGATGCTATAACAACAATAAAAATGACTAGCCCGCCCCTTAACAGCGGCTGCCCTCAAAGCGTTCATGTTCTTTCCGACTCGGAGTGTAGTGAGACAAACTTGGATGCTTTAAGTGGGGAATTACGTCACATTCTCGTGTACAGCTACTCAGACGCCCGAGTATCTGAGACAAATTGAATGCAGCACAACTGTTGCTGCTTGTGTGTGAGAGGGGTGCTCTGCAGGGGCGGAGCCTCGACTGAGGACGTCAGGTCGGAGGAGAGGATACATGCGGTTAAACAGCACCCCAATGGCTACCAGCAGAAATTCAAAGACTAGTCAAACATGAGTGTATGAGTCAAAGCAACACTTCAGATGTCTTTAATAGAGGAATGACATGTTATCAGGATGCAAAGCTTCCGAAAGTCATTTTTGCATAATACCCCCCCCCCCCAAGCATATCTAAAACTTTGATACATAAATACAACAAATTCCCCGGACTGCAGCTTGAAGTTAAAGTAAAAGTACGTTTTTCTCCAAAAAGTCAATCAAGTTAATGAAATTTAATGCAACTAGTTCCTATCTGCAAAATATCACTCAAACATAATTTGAACCAGTTATATATATATATATATATATATATATATATATATATATATATATATATTTTAGGCCTGGGATTTTAATGGGTTAATTAAGATTTATTAATTACAACAACAAAAACCGCGTTAAAATTTTTAACGGATTTTAATCGCATCTTTTTATGCACCGCAGCCTTCCAGCGCTGGTGTGCAGAGAAATGCGCAGATCCCGTTTCATGTCCGCCAAGCCGCGTGCTGTCATTCCTCCAGCAGCTGATGGACAGAAATTTAGCTTTCACTATAGTTAAAACTTATGCTGCAACTATTTCTTCCTGTCATGAAGGTTTTGATGATGGAGCGGTCTCATCTACTCTGTCTTTGCGTGCGCTCTCATTTTACGTGGCGCACACGGCTGCAATACGCTGCTTCCAGCTATTTCCTTAGCTATTTCCACGAGAGAGATTTCATCCTCAACAGCTCTGCAAGGAGGGATGACAGTGGTGCGCTGCAGCTTCCTGGTCATCGCCATGTTAATTTATCTATTTCTATCTGAGAGACATTTCCGCTTTCTCCATGATTCTCTTATAGGTGTTCTGACAGAATTATGTTTTTTATTTTTTCTGATAACTTAAACTTATGTATTCAGTCATTATTCATACCAAAAATCCATGTGAAAAAAACTTTCACTTTTCTCAGGTCAAATATGTATGTGCGATTAAAATCCTAAAATATATATATATATAATTTTATTTATGTATATTATTTTGTTTATTTATATCAAATCATTAAATAAGATAACAAAATATTCATTATGATTAAAAGAAGCTATGGAATAAAAATAATACAAAACATGCAGTAACATAAAACAGTTTGAGAGGGGACTGTAAGAAACAAAAGCTTATCGACAAAAAGCAAAAGCTGGGCGACTGTGGCTCAGTGGTAGAGTAGTTGGGTTGCAGTCAGGGGGGGTCATTGGTTCAATTCCAGCTTTCCCCAGTCACATGTCAATGTGCCCCTGGGCAAGGCACTTAAACCCCCCAAAAAAACATCGTCCTACCAAGCCATGTTGGTTGTCGGTGTATGAATCTGAGTGTGAATGGGTGAATGTGGCTTCAATGTAAAGCGCTTTGAGTGGTCAGTAAGACTAGAAAGCTCTATATTAGTTTGGTCAATTTACCATTTAGTCCAGCCCTAGTTCAGTTAATTGAATAACTTGTTTATAGTGCCTTTTAAATGATATAATGTTTTTACAGGATTTTAGAGTCACATCAAGTTTGTTCCGCCATTTGATACCTCACACAGATACACACATACTTTTAATAGTTGTCCGGTAGAATGGAAAAATACAGTTTTGAACACCCCTTAGTTCATAACCTTTTTCACGAGTTTTAAACAGCCTTTGCAAGTTATCCGGTAGTGCACCCATCATGGCCCTATATGGGACTAGGACTGTTTTGAAATGAAATAAATAAAAAAATGTGAGTAATCTTAAATTAAAAAATAATGGAGTTGTATGATCTCTATATCCTGAATCTGTAATTATCCAATCTTTTTTGGAATACACAGATCTTTGATAAATTAGATTTAAAAGTATTACCCCATACTGCAACACAATATAATAAGTACGGTAGTATCATTGTGCAGTAAAGTGTGTGTAGTGCTTTTTGTGGTAGAGAATACCTTGTTTTATTTATTATCCCAATACTTCTTGCTAATTTAGAACACACATATTCAATGTATGGCTTCCAACAGAGCTTATGATCAATCAAGATCCCCAAAAACTTAATTTCATACACTCTTTCAATGGCTATTTCATTAATTGTCGAGTTGGTCTCCTAACCATTTTCTTTATTTCCAAATAACATAAACTTTGTTTTGCTGACTTTTAACGACAGTTTGTTTCTGTCAAACCAATTCTTAAGCTTGCTCAACTCCTTCTGGACCGTTTATATAAGTTGCTGTATATCTTCTCCTGAATACCAAATATTTGTTTCATCAGCAAACACAATACATTTAAATACATCCAACGCTCTGTCGATATTATTTATATATAAAACAAATAATTTGAGGGTGAGTCCCGCCCCTAGTGGGACATCAAGGTCAATGCCGAGGCACCTAGACTTGTGATGACCCAACTGTACATACTGAGCTCTATTACTCATAGAACTTTTAAGCCAATTAAGAGCTATTCCCCTTATAACATACTTCTACATTTTTGAGATAAGTAAGATCAATAAAAATTCCCAGAATATATTTTTTCCTATCAAGAGTTGTGGATACGTCTTCAACCAATTCCATTAGAGCTAGTGAAGTAGATCTACCTGAACTGGCTGTTCAACAAAATCACTTTTTTTCTACAAATTTTTCCAGCTTTTCATTGTAAATTTTTTCCAATATCTTTGAAAACTGAGGTAACAAGGAGACCGGTCTATAGTTTGTAAATTGATGCTTATTGCCGGATTTGTGGAGAGGAACCACCTTAGCCACCTTCATTTTATTCGGGAATATTCCTGTTTTAATGCAATCAAAAGTTTGTTTTACTAAAACATATCTATGCCATCTCAATCTGATGAGAATTTAGTTTTACCCACTCTAACAGTTTTAAGAATTTCCTTTTGAGTCACTTCTTCAAGTATTAATGAATCCGCCACACCGTCCAACTCCCCATAACTTTCGGATTTAGACTCCCAATAACCGTTTATTTTGCCTGCCAATTTTGCACCAACATCAACAAAAAATTCCTTGAATTTCTCCACTATCAACTGTGTATCATAGATTTCTCTGTCATTACTGAAAAAGTAATCTGGATGGTTTATCCCCTCACAGCGCTTTTTGATTATTGTATTAGCACATTCCATATTCCTTTAATGTTACTTTTAGTTAAATCAATCAGTTGCTATAATAATTCCTTCTATACATCCTCATAATATTAATCAATTTGTTTTATATGCTTTATATTTACGGTCAGCTTCTTTAGTTCTGTGTGATATAAATAATATATATGTTTTTACAGGCATTTTGGATCCCCTTGGTCATCCATGGCTTCTCTGAATATTAGTTTCTAAAACTATGTCTTAGCATCAGACAATGCTTATTATAACTGCTTTTATAGATGTCCAAAAATAAGTTATATGCAATATTCATATCATTTTCACTGTATACACTACTCCAGTTAAGACTTTGTAATTCCTCTTTTAGATTTCCCAAATCCTCTTCATTTCTTCACCTTTTATACATTAAATTTTTAGCTGGTTTTTCTTTCTTGAAGCGGCAGTTGTGGATAGCAAACTCAGGGAGATGATCTGTGAGGTCTGCTATCAATAGTCCACTTTCCATAATACTTTCTGTATTATTAGTGAATATATTATCAATAAGAGTGGCACTGTCAGCAGTTTTTCTACTTGGTTCCGTGATAAGGGGAACCATGCTCATACTGTACATTAACTCAAGAAATCCGTCAGTTTTCTTCATAACGTTTTCGTTCATGTATACATTTGTTCCCTTTAATTTCCTCCCTTGTTTGAGCAGATCCACTTTGTGCTTCCTACTATTGAAGCAAATCGTAATAGGTGGTATCACAGGTTTGTCTTGACTTTTCTTGAAAGGTTAAGAATGACATGCCTTGATTTTTATTTTATCAACCCAAATGTCTTTACTTTTCAGAAATGACACAACCTGCTCTTCAGCTGTATCATCTTGGTCAGCCCCATTCTCATCACCTGTTCCCTTTATTGCTTGGAGTTAGCTTTTCGGTCTAATTTTGAGACTTGTTATTATGATAAGTCAATTTTCCTTTCCTGTTCCATACTACGCATTTTACCTTTAATTTCAGCAAGTAAGTCCTTAAAGCAAGCTTGCTGTTTCGTTAGGGTCCTCAACTTAGCTGTCATCATACTCACAGAGTCGTTGATTCCTCCATATATTTCTGTAGTACTTTCAAGGCCTGGTATGAAGACAGTTCACTTAGCTGAAGTTAAATGAATGATCAGGTGAAAATATGCAACCTCCTACCCGATTGAAGACAGCGCTGTGGAGATTTTCTGTGGAGCCAGATTTTCTGTGGGCTAGCCTAGGGGAGCCAGGAAGCAGGGCCCGGAGGCTGGTGGTGGAGTCTGGTTGTTGGGCCCGAGGGCTGGTGGTGGTATAAAACAAGTGCAGAATTGTTGACTGAATGATTTTTACAGCAGTTTAATAATTAAACCTGTATTGGAAGAAAAATATCTTCTAACACAGATGAGACTACAGTGTGTTTGGCATTTTTTTTTAATAAGCAGATTAACCATAATGATCATGCAGAGCCCCAGAGCTTGGCAATGCTTGACTCTCTCACACTTGTCCTCCAACTTTAGTTCCTAAAATGTTGTGTCCTTCTCACAAGATCATCCAAAACACTTCTCACTGCAGCTAGAGAGGAGGAGGTGAAGGGCCTCCTCACATCCAATCATCTCTTTTTATACCAAATACCACAGATGCATATACTAATATGTAATTAACCAATTAACTCAAATAACATTAAAATATGTCTAAACAGCCACCCCCCCTTTTTTCTTATACTAAAGTAAGGCCAAAACATATATTTTAAGATGTTAATACAATTTATGATGGGTACAAAGAGAGCCAATAAAAATACTATGTTTAAATAATTAATGGATAGCTAGACAGGTATCATGGAAAAAAAGCTGAAGTCTCTTTAAACATTTAATTTTAAGGAAGAATTATTAGGCCATTTTGTCCATGAGCTCCGGCAGTTATTCTGCACCTATTTGTATTTTGTTGGCCAACAGGAGTCACCACAATTCTGGGTCCTGTACATTCTCAATGTCAGTGAGCCCCATTAAGCACATGACAAAAAGAGAGCATAAAAAAACAAAACATAAATAAGGTTTTATGCAACAATCAGATCTGAATGTATTGATGAGTATTTCTGTTGTTCACCCCACTCCACTGTGTTCTCTTAACACATTAGGCTACATTTTGTCTCATGGTTATTGGTTAGCAAATGTTGTCACTACTAACAGGCTAATTCATTGGCTAAAATAGCCCAATAAAACTCAATGGACCGTGCTAATTCATGTCTCTGAAGTCGACAAGTAAACGTTAGCTGGCCAATAGGCCCATAGTTTAGTTGTCTTTATGCGTATAGCCACAAAGCTTGGTCAACAACTAGCTAAGCTAAAGACTTCACACATGTAAGCTACACATGTGAAATTTAATGGGACTTTGCATAACAACAAGCAAACTAGTTTACATCTTGGAAAGAGGTCTCCCCTCATTCTGCCTTCTTTTTCTTCCCTCTTTCTTCTTTTGAAGACCTGATTTGTTCTTTTTCGGGAGCATGATGACTTGCATCAAGGCTAATGTAATCTAGCTGGTCTGGGCTCCAGTGTTTTTTTAACAGTCTCAGACAGAAAGCAGCTGAGTTTGACACAGAAAGTTGCTAGATGTCGCCAGATGACATCACGTGCTAATGCACACATTAATGACACTGTTGCGTCATACTGACATAAAACATCATCAATAATGTAGCAGTATTCATTTTCTCCAACTTTACATCAAAATAAAATCAGTGTGCAATAAAACCAGTCTGCTCAGACATGTTAACAGAAAAAAACCCATAGAATGGAAACGGGCGGCCTCAAAAGATCAAGAAAAGCTAGCTGAAAACAATGGAATAAAGAACTCGTATTTGGCTTTATAACATTCAAAAGAAAGTTAGATTAATGAGGAAAACAGAGTGAAACAGAAAGGAGGAAATGATTAGGATTCATTCTTATGAGTTAATACTAAATGACTTAAATAGGGAAATCATTCTACAGGGAAATGTGACTTTTGTCTTCAAGAGGAGCCTGTGTAACGTGTTATATTATTTTGCCTGAAGCACTGTTGAGAGAAGGGAACTGGTACGAAATTTACAAATAGACATTCAAGACCTTCTAAACTAAATTTGTAGTTCTAAAAAATAGCTATCTGAAGAAGACAACATAAAGAATATGATTATTTGTTTTTTTAATAAAAAAAATGAAATGATAATAATTGGGGCATATTTAGTATGCATCGATCATAACTTGCCAATAAAACTTAAACTGAAGTTTATGGCTTATGTTTAGTTGTTTTTTGTTAAAAATGTTAAATGTGCTCTGCTGTTTAACTCACCATACATTTCAAACGTTTCTTGAATGAACCACAGGTGTGCTGGTGCAGTAACAGAGAAGTGGAGAACAATGTTTGTATGGCTTTTAAAAGAAATATCAGTTTTACATACCTAGAGATTTCTTGTTTTACCTTTTAGATAAAGGTTGAATATGGAACATGGGCACCAAAGTGACATCTAGTGTGTTGAGGTTGTAGTTGCAATAACAAAACGCTGTCTGGATGCCAGTTCTAACTAGGGCTGGGCAAAACGATTATTTTTATTTTTATATTGAATCTAGCGATTATTTTTTCGATGCATCGGTTAATCTGATGACAAATTTTTCGATTAAATTTTGATTTGATTATCGATTATTTACTCATTATTTGATTTGTATAGAAATTTGACATTTATTAATTTAAGTATTTCAAATTTCTTCATTTGAACACATTTTAATTGTTAAAAAATCCCAAATAAAGTTGTAGTATTAGTACAATCTTATGTTAAAAGTTGCATTTACCAGAATAAACGAGATAAAATACAAAAAAATTATAAACAAACAAAATTTAACATTCACTTTTTTCAAAAAAGTGCTCTTCATTCACCAAAAAAGACATTTATTTTGCTGCATTTTTGCTTGTTTCTGACATACGATTTACTAGAGAGAGAGAGTGAGAGAGAGAGAGAGACGCACTGTTAATTACAATATAACGCTACACAGTTTTATAGTTTTAGATGCCGTCGTGCTTTTAAGATGAGCCATTTCCATTTTGCAAAGCTGGCAGACGACAAAATGGCTCCCTTTTATGTTAAAATAGTTCCATACCTTTCAACTGCGAGTTCGGATGGAGGTATTTAAGTCAACTGACTCACTCATGCTGACACTACTTGCTCCCGCCGTGTTTGTTTTGAAAGTCATGACACATCAAAGCACATTTTTTGCGTCGACGTATTTAACGCATCAACGTAATTGATTACGCCGACGTGTTGGCCGAGCCCTAGTTCTAACACCGTAACCAGCAAGCATCATGTCCAGTAACGAATCTTACAGGGTAAGGACTATTTTGTGCTGATAAGTTTAAAACACTAAATGAAAAAATAATTATAACAAAATATTGGTCAAAAGCAACAGTACATTTTTCTACCTGTCCTCTCTGCATCTTATTTTGGTAGCTGAGTGGTATCCTCCACTCCTCTTGGTGATGTTCTCTATAAAAGTCATAATTTATACGTTTGAATTTACACAAACATCTGACAGATTTCAAAGCGTGTGTATGTGACTGAGTTGGATGATCGGAGACCTTTGTCAATACAGAAAGCTAGCTAGAAAAGTCCTGATTCAGGAAAAAAAATGTTTTTCTTTATCTCCGAGTTGTTTTGAACACAGCATCCAAGGTAAGCCCAGTTTTTTCTCCCGAAATCAGAAGAATGGAGGTTAAATTCATGAAGCCAGGGGAAGATATAGTCGTGGTTGACAAGGACCTTTCAAACAAGTGGCGCTTGGCATGGATAGAGGGAAAAGCCAGAGACTGCAAGTCGTTTGGGAGCTGGTGCCAGAAGTTAAGGGAGCCTGGTTTGTGTGTTGTGTCCAACAAGTTAGTAAATGCAACTTGCGGGAAAAAAGCTCTTCACCGTTACGGATACGCCGGCATAAAGTCACTGTCAGTGCGCTCCAACACACAAGCCGTTTACCGGGAACAACAAGCACACACGTATTTTCAACAGCCACAGCAGCAACTATCTCCACTATGGCTGTTAAAAATATGTGTGTTCTTGTTCATTGCAGAACACAATTTATCATTTACGGTCGCGCAACGGCTCGTATGTCTATGCAAAAAAGTAGAGGTTGATAAAAACGCTTTAACAAAACTTTCCATTTCCAATAATCATGCCAGTTAAATGAACACACACAGAATAGCACCAGAGTTTAAGAAAAGTCTGTCTGATGAGCTCAAAGGATGTTTTCTCTGAATGTTGATGACTTCTTGGAGCACTTTATTGGTTTATTGCCTCTGCAAATATGTTAAAGAGGAGAGAGGTCAAGACTCAATGTAATGTATTTCCTATCACTTAATTTGCCATTGTTTTGAACAAAAGGCAAGGTAATTTTATTTTTACAGCACACTTTCAACACAAGGCAATTCAAGGTGCTTTACATAATTACAATGTGAAAATTTAAAAATATAATCATTAAAATAAGGCTTAAACAAACATTTATAATCAACCAGCAATATTAAAATACAAGAAAGCATAGAAAATAAAACAATGCCATGTAGCATTTGATCAAAAAGAATTAGTATGGAAATAAAATATAGGCAAACAAGAAATCATAAGCAATTAAGTCAAAGCAATAATAGGATCAGTTACTCATAAGCAAGTCTAAATGAGTGTGTTTTTATTTTATATTAGATTTAAAAGAGTTAGAAAAATGATAGCAAAAGTGATAGAGAAAGTTGCAATTTATGTTTTTGTATAAATTGCCCTTTATTGAATTAAAAGGTTGCCAAACGAATGATATTTTGCTTAACTGAGTTTTATATGTTTTCACTTTTAATTTAAAGGCACAGTATGTAATTTTCGGCCAGTAGGTGGCAGTGCATACCTAAATTATCACAAGCATGCGGTATCTGTGTCTTGGAGTAAGAAACTCAACAACGGAAGTCCAACTAGTGCTGTTTTCAAACGCTCAATTCCCTGAGAATTATCTATTTGCAGCAACGTGATGAGCACATCAGTCTCTCTTTCATCGCTTGGAACTAGCGAAGAGGTAAAAATGTATTTATGGTGAAACTTTTTTGCATTTTGAGGGGAAATCAGCGTTTTATTGCGGCCGTGTTCCGTGCGCTTTGTCCGTCCGGGCTCTTGTAGAAGTAAAGATGCCCTCTAATATGGCTTTCCCCTGAAAAGAGGACCCGCGCCTATGTACTTTAAAACAGATTTTTAAAGTCCTATTTTACAATATCGCCAATATTTTGCAATTAATGTGCTTTACGTGATTATTATTACATAATATTTTAATGGCTATATTCAAAGATGTAAGATGCAAAAACTACACACTGTCACTTTAATAACTTTTACTTTCTAAAAATCACGTTTAAATTGTAGGTCATCTTGTAAATTACCAAGCACAATGGCAAAAAGTTGTTGGCCAAATTGCCTATAATGTGTATGTATTGGATCAGGATTTTGTTGTTACTTTAAACGCTGTAATAGCCACTCACCGCAGCAGTGAAAGCGAGCCTGCGATACTGGGGAGTGCAGGAGGAAACCGCTCTCGTATCTAGGAACAACGTCATATACACGAGTATTGCCAAGCTGTTCTACCGACAGCTAATTTTAGCCGTTAACTAGCTTTCTTACCTTTCTCTATGAAAAACGTCAGCATTTCCAAGTACATTTTGATGCCGTGAAAGTTTTTCGTTTGTGTCCATCTGCTGTAGGCTTCACCTAAACTAACTCTGGTTTTAGATATTATAAGGTCGCTCCTCTTCTGAGAAAGATAATGATCTCTATGGGGCTTAGACACAGCAGCTAAACTTTTTCTACAGTAAATGCCTTGTTGTTCCTGGCAGTTGTTTAAAATAGTAGGGAACATGTACATATAAACTAGGGGTGGGCGATATGGCAAAATTGTCATATCACGGTATTTTAAAAAAACATTATAGTATTTAACAGTATTTTTTTGCCATACAAGACCGTTAATATCCACATTATCTTATAAGAATGAAGAATATAAAAATCTGCTTTAAATAGCCCATTTTACTGTCATATGGACGGCATCATATGGTTTTTTCCAGACACAGGTGAATGATATGAAAATAATTAAAATGATTATGATTCTAGTAGACATTCTTGATGTTCTAAGGCTGAATGTATAATTTTTTAAAACCTCACGTGGGCCCAATCAACAAATTGCATCTTGGAATTGCTTTGCCTGTAGTACTGAAGAATCCCGCTCGGGGGCAGAGTAAAGACTCAGACTGAATTTTGCCAAAGAAGAAGTAAAATAAACATGGCGACGGTAGGAGATTATTAGCTGGTTAATATTTAGATAACAACAGAGAAATAGACAACAGATGTATCATAGATGGTATGTAAAACATAGTTACCGCTATTTTTGATGTATTTCTACTGGTTTTTTTCCGCCGTTGACCGCGGTTACCTACAGACGGTCAAATAGCGCTCAACACTTCCCCCTACTGGTTACTCTCAATAGCGTTTGTAAAAGGTATGCCGTTCGGTTCTCGTCTGACATTTTAAAGCCGATAAACTTTTTAAACTATAGACGAGGCTCCTCTTTGTTGGAATTACTTCATCAGAATTGTGTGCTTCGCTCCTGCCAGCAGCTGCACTTAGTTAAAAACATTATTTTCTACAATGTGGTTAAGAGCGCGTAGCAGTGAAATCGGTCCCGGCTGAAACACTTCCCCTCATTAAACTTTCTGGAAGTTGTCCGAGCTATTCACTGGTACAGGGGTATATTAAAAATTCATATCATAACGAAAATAAACACTGGTTTTTGGTAGGAACCGGTATACCGCCCAGGCCTAATATAAACACAGTGCGGTGGTCGGAAAAAGTAATCTTTTTTTAATGATTTTAGGTTAAATACAACATTTAAAGGAAAGGGTGCACTTTTATTTTGCACACCTCTAAACTGCTAGTTAAAGTATTACTTTTTTAAAGAGATAGCTTTTAAGAAAATGTTTCCATATTCAACTTTTAATTTTAAAGATAAAACAAATTTGTTTGTGACTTGGTGTAACCAACACCTTCTCTCTGTAAGGCGCTGGGTGAAATCAGCTGCATACACATCTGCAGATCATTTCTTTTCTGCAGTGTGGTTAGTGAGCAAGTTGGGTCTCTGATCTGCAGGGAATATAGGCAACAAAGTTTTACAGAAAGTAGCTGATGTTTGTCAGAAATGTTGCTTAATGTTGCTAAAACAAAAGTCGTTAAGTGGGTCTGAAAAGTCGTTGGCCACCATGCTAGGCTCGCTGCTGTTAACGGTCGCTGTTGAGCGAAATAATAGCCTCTCCAACAACTCCCCCTTCTCCACCTCGAGAAGTGGTCTTAGAATAGGAAAATTATTTCAAGAGTAGTTCTATTTAGGGATTAGTAATTAATAGGTAATGCAGCCAGGGAATAAGGCATAATGCTGGAGACTAAATTGAAGAATTATGGCTGTTTCACCGACACTGGTGTAACTGAAGGACTCCATTGTTAATGTTATGACTACAGTAGCTAAGTCTGGTATAAGCGCTGAAAACACACACAGGCAGGCAGAAAGACACAAAATGTTAGAGAGAGAGAGGCTTCCTGTACCATCAAAATGAAATATGCTAAAACACCAATGGAGACTGAATCATCCTTATCCTTATCTCCATCTCTATGCAATTCTGCCGAATCACTCTACTGCTCTTCGTTTTTCCAATGTTGAAACAAAATAATCATGAATAAACCCTCTGTTAGTTTATTATCATATCTTTGTCCAAACTATCAAAACCACATTGCTTCTCTTTCAATTTTCTAGACATATTCATAGACAACCCTAATCCAGTACATCTTTCATTTCCCAGGATTATTGATAAATATTAGGAAGGGTTATGTCTCAAAATCTCCCACTCCTAAACTTTGGGAGGTTGAGGGCTGTCCGTCAGATTGGTCATACCCTTGACCTGCCAGGCATTGCCCCCACGCGCTGGGATTTCCAATGGATTTTTCATTTTTTCCACTAGTTTACTATTTATATTTATTATTTTATCAGGTTTACATGTTCTTACCACCTGTTTCCAATCTTTTAATCTCCCTGACCTCTGCATCCTAATTGGAGAGCTCAGAATACGAATAAATGTGCCAGTTGAGTGAGCCTCCAGTATCTGCTGCAAACAAGAGAATAGAATATATATTAAAGGAGAACCAATTGTTGGATGTAAGAGAAAAGAATTATAATTCATATAATGCTTGTGTAATCTATCTATCTATCCATCCATCCATCAACTATATATCTATTATTACTTAACAGTGAGTTATTTATCAGTAATGGAATTCCATATTGTTTGTATGTATTTGCATGATTTGCCCTCCAATAAATTCTTTATCAGCTGTTTCAACGTATTCTCCTTCCAACTACAGGAACAACAGTAGCTTCTATTTGAAACCATCTCCTCCTCTTCTTCCCGAGGTATCCCATTTTCTTAAATTACGTCCAGTCTGGCACAGAAGCCAGTCTGGGCCACCACCTGTCCCCCACCTTTAGTGCCTATAATGTTCTGGCTTCATCACAAGGTCAATCCAAAGCACTTCTCACTGCAGCTAGACAGGACGAGGAGAAAGGCCTCCTTACTGACATCTAATGATCTCTTACTACGCCATACTCCCTAAATGCATTTACTAATACGTAATTGATCAATGAATCCATAGGCGCTGATTCTGTGGGTTAATACTGAGCACCCACAAGGAGTTCTACCCACGGTATCGGTACTCCCTGTGGGATAAATGGCAGAGTCCATCGGACAAAGCTTGAATGTCAGCCAATCAGCTCTCGAGTCTGCGACACTACCGTCAGCTAGATGCTGAACTGAACATGTACGTGACCTGCCACTGGATAAGCACTGAGGCTGTGAATTTTAAAATATATATGACCTAAACCCAGAGATTTGTCATCCACCGACAGCTAGCAGTGTATTTTTAAATCCACATTCCACTTTATTCGTGGCTAACAGCTTCAGAGAAATGCTGCATATTATACTGCTTATTATGCCTGTTGCACGCAACTGATAAAATTGGTGTTTGGTGCTACAACTAACTTTTTTGACCATGGCTGCAATGAGACACCAAAGCTCAGCTGGGTAATTACATGCTACGATGCTTTCAAAAATGTTTGGGGACACCTGAGTGGATCTGCAGCTCAGCCAAAAGGCACACAGCGTTACCGAGTTCCGCAACGAATAGGTGAAGAAAATATAGGGAGATAGTTCTATTGAAAAGAAAAAAGGATGGATTTTATTTTCAAATAGGCGATCTGAAGAACATGTTGGTGAGTGCAAGCATCTTATTAGTATTATTCATATGATTTTTGTCATTTTATTTTGTTAGTGAATTAAAACATCTGATCCTCTGCAATTTTTACATTATAAAAAAACTAACGTGGGGCGCAGCTGTGGTAGCATGTTGTATTGTTTAGTTGTTGTATTTTAAGGAATGCAAATACAGTGTTTGCTTTACTTTATTTTCACCTCATTGGTGCCTTATGTGAAACGAGGAAAATGTGCATTTTGTCGAGCAAAATTGTAATCTTAGTTACCCAGGTTCTTTGTGAATGTGAGCTTATTGATGCTCCACAGATATTAAGTGTTTCTTCCCCAGCCTGTAATAATGGTGATGTAATGTGAGGGCCACTGTGATTCTGTATGGATTCTCGGGCCTTGGAGTCTTTTAGATTGTATTCTGAGGTGGAAAGTGGTTGGTGTGAGGGCAGAGGATGCAGAGGATAGGACTAAATGGAGACAGATGATTCGCTGATTTGGGACCCCTGAAGGGAAAAGCCGAAAGAACAAGAAGAAAGTGGTTCCTCGTAAAACCTGTGAAGTAGTCGTCTGTATTTTTTTTATAATTATTTTATATGTTTTAAGGCTGTAAAACCCGTCGCTGCATAAATTATACACTTTTCTCAGACATACATTAAGATTTACTCACAGTTCTCATTAATTTCAAACCTTGGTGTTTTTTTAAAACATAAAGGTATTAATAATAATGAGGTGGCTGCTCTGGTGCGACTTTTTTCTCTGTAGGTCTCAGAGCAGGGGCTGTTTCCAAGTGAACATCATAGTTATTGGTAGTTGTTTGTGCTGGCTTGTGTTATTGTGCACCCACCGATGGGCAATTTAATTCTGCGCCCCTGAATGAATTCACATAACATTGAAATGGTCCTGTAACACATCTCAGTGAGATATTATATCTGTGCAGACTTCCATTGTTGCTGCTCCATGTCATCACTCCCAAGGTCCACCTCTGGTCCTACTCAGCCTCTGTAATCAGTAGCCCCATGCTCGAAAGGACGGCGATAAACAATCAGAGGCCTTCATTCTCGAAGGCCTCCTGATGCTAGCCTCAAGATGAGTTATTGAGTGTTGTAAGGCTAATTTAAAGGATTAGTTAGTTGATTAAAAGTATCGGATTACATAAAATATGCAGACGTAGGAATTTGGTTCAGATTAAACTTGATGCACCTGCATACATACAAGTTTTGATGCCCAAAACCAAAGAGTCTCCCATCCATAGATAGAGCTTAGATTGGACTGTGTTGAGTTAAATTGAATTCTAACTGCCTTTAATTCTGCCAGTTTCCTGCCAATCTAGTATCAAACCATTATATTATAAAACTATAAAACAGAATTATAATTAATTCACCGGTAATATTACAATAATTGTTACTTCTCCAGAAGTTTTCCAGAACCACTTTAGAATATGTTATTTAGTCCATGTTGAATAATATCCCCCCGTTTTTTTTAGAACATGCTTTTAAAAAACTTGCTTCCCTTTTTCACCAAAACTAGTTGTGAATGTGTCTAAGGATTCTCACTCTCCTCATCCCATCTGTGTCCATCATCATCATCTGCACTTGTGTCGTCCTGTCTGAACCTCCTCACCTCCTATTGTTTGCACCTGTGTTCCTCCTTGTCTCCCCTTACTTAAGATCCAGCGAGCGCTTCAGTCCTCGCTGGATCATTGTCGTACCTGTTGTGTGCATCGTCTCGTCTTAGGTTGCTGCACACTAAAGAAATTGGATTACAAGATATCCGGCTTCGCCAGTCCCTCTGCTCGACTCACCGCTCTGGAGGATTATATCCTGGACCTTCTTCCCCGGTTCTGCTCCAGCCTTAACCCGCTAGATGCGGAAGAGTAGGCAGCCGACGACGCCTTTCTTGCAGCGGAGGATAAGCTGTCTCCTGCTGGGAGGCACCCCGCTTCCACCAACGTCGGCTCTGTCCATGCTCTACACGCCACCGATCCTCTCTCCGGCTGTCTGCGCTTGTTTCCCGACCGCTTCATCGAGGGCTCCCCCTGTTTCAGCCAGACGTCCAGCTGCGCCTTCAATCAGGCTTCTTCTGCCAGCCCAAGACGGGGTCCTCTCTACATCAGCGAGGACGAACTGTTCGAATTCTTTCACGGGGACAAGTTTGACAACCTATGCTCCAGAGGGGATCCAGCTCCTTGCTGCGATCGGCGACACAGACGCCGCAAAGCTGCGCGGGAGTATCCTTCTTCGGTCTGGTCAGACTGGGAGGACAAAGAGGAGCAGTATGTGGAGCAGCAGTCCTCGCACATCGGCTCCAGGCTCGCATACTGTGCTCCCGGAACCGGTCCACGCAGGCATGAGCGTCCATCTCAGCCACGCAGCCAAAGGCAAGAAGCTTCGCCAACATCTCGCCGCAGATAGCGGCGCCGACGGGAAGGAGCGGCTTCCGGGTCACAGAAGATGGCGTCTGCATCAGCCTGCTCGGCCCCGAAGTTGCCGTCTGCTTCAGCCTGTCCAACCTTCTCTTTCCGTCAGCCTCTACTCCCAGAGTCAGCAGAGCCTCTTCAGCCTCTGCTCCCAAAGACAACTGAGCCCCTTCAGTCTGTGATCCCAGAGTCCGCAGAGCCAACAGAGCTGCTGGACTTTCCTCCTCCGCCAGAGCTGCTCGACTTTCGTCATCCGCCAGAGCCACTGGATTTGCCACAGGCTCCATCAGAGCTGCTGGACTGGCCACCGCCAGAGCTGTTGGATTCGCCGCAAGAGCTGCTGAATTGGCCGCTGCCGCCGCCGGGGCAGCCAGTCTCAGGCCCAGCTTCACTGGCCAGGTTCCTTTGTTCCCGTCAGTGGGAACCAACCAGGTCTCTCTCTCTATGCTGACGACCAGCCAAGCTTCCCTGCCGCTGCCTCGTCCGCAAGAGAAGACCGCCGGGCCATCCGCCCGTCTCCCGTCCCGCCAAGGGACGTCCATTCAGCTTCCCGCTGGACCTCGATTTAGAGATTTTATTTTCTTAGGTCACCTCAGTTCACTTAATTTAATCAATTCAGTATTTACATTACTATTTACCTTCAGCTGTACATGTCAACTTAATTTAAGTGCACCTCTTACTCATCTGTTTCTTATAAGGTTGTTAATCTCTGCTCTGAAGTGTTAGCCTTTCTAATAAATGCAAACTACTGAGTACAGTGTGTCAGTAAAGTACTCATTTCCTTTTCTCATTGTTGCTGTTTCATCATTATTAATATATTAACATTTTAAACATATTACAAAGTTGTGTAGCAGTCTGGTGGTTCTGGTTTTGAACTTGTGGTACCAGTTGATTAATGGTAACAATTATGACATAAAACTGACATAATTACTTGGGAAGGCAAGGCAGGACTATTTTATTTGTATAGCACATTTTCAACAACAGGGTAGTTCAATGTGCTTTGGGTGATTCGGTGATAAAATAAAAACAGTATAAACCATATGCAGAACATATGACACGTACAGTACATAATAAAGCATACAACACACACAAAATATATGATACGTGAAAACATTACTCAAAGGCAGCTCTAAACAAATAAGTTTTAAGTTTTGATTTAAAGCAGCTCAGTGTTTCAGCAGCTCTGCAGTCATCAGGAAGTTTGTTCCAGATAAGGGGAGCATAGAAATTGAAAGCTGCTTCTCCATGTTTGGTTCTGATTCTAGTGAGGAATAGTAAACTAGAGATGGAGGACCTGTTTGGCCTGGGGGGTTGCTATAGTGACAACAGGTGTTCAGCCTGCTTTGGTGCTAAACCATCCATCCATCTTCGTCCGCTTATCTGGGGTCGGGTCGCGGGGGCAGTAGCTTAAGCAAAGACACCCAGACTTCCCTCTCCCCGGCCACTTTGGCCAGCTCCTCAGGAGGAATCCCGAGGCGTTCCCAGGCAAGCCGGGAGACATAGTCCCTTCAGCGAGTCCTGGGTCTTCCTCTGGGCCTCCTCCCAGTGGGACGTACCCGGAACACCTCACCAGGGAGGCGTCCAGGAAGCAGTGATTTCTAAACTAGTGGGAGTATTTAGAAGTCTATTCTCTGAGCTACAGGGAGCCAGTGGAAGAACTTTAGAGCTGGGGGGCCCCAGAGTGCCAAACTCTGCGGCATAATCAGTCACTGCTGCTGTGTTGTGTGGTAGGGGGCCCAATGAAGGTAACTCAGAGTGGGAAGAGTGGTAGTCATGAGATTAGCATGAGTAACCCCACTCAATTTTGAAAAGATTTTCTCAGTTGTTGCCTGAATGAGTGTAGCGTAACTAGAATAGAATAGAATACAACAATGCTTTATGTCCCATAAAGGGGAAATTCAGCTGCAACAGCAGCAAAGTGACAGGACAAGTGACAAGGACAAAAATAAAAAAAACAGAGAACTGAGCTGTTTTAAATATAAAGTTGCATACTCAGTTGAGAATGTGCAACTGAGTAGGATAATGACATTTTTAAAACCATTTAAAAGTATTTTTAGGAATTTGCATGTATAGTTGTGCATTTAAAAAATAAACATATCATTTCCAGAAGTTAGCAAAATGTAAAAACTGATGTGCAGATAACAGCAGCAGAATGTTATGTAGACGTTTTAAATAGTGCAAATTACAGCAGAAGTCTAAACATTAAGTTACAGATAGAGGGAGGAAGGAGCTGTGGAAACACTCCTTCATGCACCTAGGATGCAGCAGTCTGTCACTGAAGGAGCTCTGCAGTTCATTATTCTGGCAAGAGGTGTCTCTGATCACCTGCACTGGATCAAGGGGGCGCTCCAGAGCAGAGCTGGCCTTCCTGATAAGTTTATCCAATCTCTTCCTCTCAGCTGTAGATAAATTGCTGCTCCAACATACAACACCATTAAACATGCCTAATGCCACCACAGCGTCATAGAGGGTCTTTAACTGCGCTCCCTGGACTCCAGATGACCGCAGTCTCCTCAGCAGGTAGAGTCTGCTCTGACCTCTGACCCTTCCAGTAGAGAGCATCAGTGTTGTGGCTCCATTCCAGTTTATTGTTCCAATGAACACCCAGGTACCTATATGAGTCCACTATCTCAATGTCCGCTCCCTGGATGTCCATCGGTGTCAGTGTGGTGGGTCTGTGTCTCCAGGAGTCCACCACCAACTCCTTGGTTTTCCCAGCGTTGATCAGCAGCTGGTTCTGCTGGCACCAGTCCACAAAGTCATGGACAGCTGAATGTTATGGTAACTAATGTTCTTGGTTGTTATAATCTGGGTCAGTGGGAGCATTTGGATATTGAACAGAAGGGGTCCTAGAACGGAGCTCTGGGGAACCCCACATGCGATTTCTGTTCTGATGAGAAATTGGCTATTGACACAAAGAATAAGCCATTTTGGTATTGCATTGCACGGTCAGGGAGGGAGAAGCTGGTATAGCAACAGAGAGGCAGGAGGTCTGTGCGGTGATCAGAGGTTACACGGCGTCATAGTCGGAGTCGCCACAGACTGGATGATCGCTGTTTTTTTAAACTAAGCCCGCCCATTTCCTCACCCACTACTTTTCTTCAGAGATGGTAGTGGAAACACAACCTACGTTTTCTAGGCCATACTGTTCGGGTCTAAAGCGACCTAGTGGAAAAGGGGCAAATGAGTACCGGGCATACTTGAAATATCCACCAAAAACCGCTTTGAAGTTGCTTTAATAGGCTCCGTATTAACGGAAACACATGCATGCATACACTGTTCATAGTAGAGGCTGGGGTTTGTTTGGGTTCCTCAAGCCGTGACTGGGGGTTCAGGCCGCATTTGTCAGCAATACCGATATGGCTTATTTCCTGTTCTCTATAGGACTCAAACCATTGAAGTGCTGTACCAGAAAGTCCGACCCAGCTGGCCAGTCGTTCCTGTAATATTTCATGATCAACTGTGTCAAATGCTGCACTGAGGTCCAATAGAACAAGAACTGTGGTTCTACCAAAGTCTGTATTTATGCGGATGCCATTTTATCAAATCAAATCAAACTTTATTTATTTGGAGCTTTTCCAACTAAATAGCTTATCAAAGTGCTTTACAGGTTAAAATGACCCCACAAACCCCACCCTTCCAAACCCAAAATAAAATCATTATCACAACTATAACCACGTGATCCCAATCCAACCCATCTCCCATGCACACAAAAACATAAAAGTAACTGTAAACAAAAGCAGCACGGTGCTGAGTACAGATGAGCCAGGAAAGGCATCACGGAGCCATCTGCATCGGCAGCAGTAGCTCAACAGCAGCAGCCAAGGCACTGACCCAGGGCGCCCAGAGGAGGGATGGCTGGTACCCCCACCTCCACCCAAGCAATACCTGGAGAGCACCCAGGCAGCTGCAGCCGACCACCGCCCCCAATGCAAAGGGCTCCCACAGAGGAAACACTGGAAGTATGATTGATTACTCTAAGAAGTTAAAATATTAAAATAAACAGCAGAAAATTAGATTAAGTATAAAAATATGATAAAATGTTAAGACCGATAGCATCCCGAATTATAAAATATAAGAGAATGATAAGATATGATCCGATAAACATGCAAATTAGATAAATAATTAATAAATAATAATCAGTTAAAAACTAAACTAAAAATTAAATAAAATAAAACATGCAAAGTGATTAAACACATATTATTAAATAATTAGTTAAAGGCTTGGTTAAAATGGTGAGTATTGATCCTGCTCTAAAAACATGAACGTTCTCTGTGGCCCTGACGTCTTCTGGTAGCCTCTTCCAGAGGTGAGGGCCATAATAATGAAGACGCCTCACCATGAGTCCATGTCCTGACTTATGGAATGATAAAGGAGACAGCTGCCAGAGGAGCGCAGAGACTGCGAGGTTTCATATGGTAAAAGTGGTCAGTCTGTCCTCCAACAGCCCAAGACCATTAAGACACTGAAAAACCATTAAAAGAACCTTAAAATCGATCCTAAAACATACGGGAAGCCAATGCAGTGATTCTAAGACCGTGGTAATGTGCTCCTTCCTCCTGGTCTTCATCAGGACACGAGCTGCTGAAATCTTTAAAAGCTGTAAACGTGATGTTGTCTTTTTGGCAAGACCAGAAATCAGGGCGTTACAATAATCAATTCTACTGGTGATAAAAGCTGCATTAGCGTCTCCGTATTGGGCAGAGAGAGAATTCTTTAGGTGATAAAAAACCTATTCTAGTGATGTTTTTAATGTGGGGGATAAAATTCAGCTCAGAGTCAAAAATCACGCCCAGGTTCTTCACTTGTAACGATGGATTTAAAGACAGTAATTGTAGTTTTGGCCAAAGTGTCTCTCTATAAGCCTCAGGACCGATAACTAAAACTTCAGTTTTGTCCTGGTTGAGCTGGAGAAAATCTTCTGCCATCCAGGATTTGATGTCTAAAACTCAGTTAAAAAGTGCATCCATTGGCCGTGTGTCATCAGGAGACATGGAGATGTACAACTGTGTATCATCAGCATAACTGTGAAAGTTAACTCCATGTCTTCTGATGACACTGCCAAGAGGGAGCATATACAGAATGTGAACCACTTATGAACAGCACCAGAGAGGCCGATCTGTTTTAAACGGGTTAAAAGAATAGTGTGGTCTACTGTATCAAAGGCAGCGCTTAGATCCAGGAGAACCAACACTGTCACCTTTTTAGCATCATAGTTTAATCTAAAATCATTTAAAATCTTTAAAGGAGTCGTCTCGGTGCTGTGGTTCATCCTAAAACCAGTTGAATAAAAACAAGTTTTTCTAAAACTTTTCTTAAAAATGGTAAGTTAGATACCGGTCGGTAATTGTTTAAATCATTAAAATCTAAATTGCTCTTCTTCAGCAGGGGCCTCACTACCGCCGCTTTAAAGGCGGCAGGAAAAAACCCCGTCTGAAGGGAGCAATTCATAAAGTTTAAAATCTCGTCTTTAAAAGAACCATAAAATTGCTTAAAAAACTGGGTGGGAATTGGGTCCAAAGCGCTTGTGGTGGGCCTCACTAAGGAGAAAACTTTATCAGGGGTCCCAGCTTCTACCAGGACAAAACTGTCCAGTGCTTATCTAATGGATTTCTCACACGAGATGATAGAAAAGCACAGAAAGGTCTGAATGAACATATATATATATATATATATATATATATATATATATATATATATATATATATATATAAATATATTCAATTCAATTCAGTTTATTTATATAGCGCCATTTCACAACAGATGTCATCTCAAGGCACTTTACAAAAAGAGTTATTACAATACAATGTTTAGTGTAGAAATTACAGAACCACAGAAGATTGCGTCGTGGAATTCTCAGCAATCCCTCATACTGAGCAAGCATGCAGCGACAGTGGGAAGGAAAAACTCCCTTTTAACAGGAAGAAACCTCCGGCAGAACCAGGCTCAGCACAAGCGGTTATCTGCCGCGACCGTCTGTGGCTTGGAGAATACATAACAGAGACACAGAAAGAGCAATAGAACTGATGCAGAAGTTTGTTGCAGGACGTGGAGAATTTTCCGTCACTGCAATGCCATCTTAGTCAGGGTCGTCAAGCAGGGCTAATCCGGAGCACCTACTATAATAGAAAACAGGTTAGTGCTTGAATTGACAGCACATCATGCAGTTGGGGAGAAGTAGGAGAGAAAGTAGGAACAGACCCTAATAATGTCCTCCAACAGCCTAGCCTAAAGCAGCATAGCTACTAACATTAACCTGTCTCCTAGCTACTAGGAGACCTGGCTACCAACACTCTGTCTGAGTCCTCCTGACCCGTGGACGGTGTAGGGCCGGTAACGGCCCCCGTCATGCCGGGGTCTTCTCGGAGTCGGGTTGTTTGAGAATGCAGCCCAAAGTGGGTGGTAAACTCCATCTAAGGCTAAATACCGGCACGAGACCGATAGTCGACAACTATCTTAAGGAAAAATGCAAAAATAGACAGAACTATCTTAAGGAAAAATAGACAGAACTGAGAGGACAGAGTTGAAGAGGGCGAGAAACGTTTAAGAGATAAACGGGTGGGGTCCGCACAGTCTGCCCGGGGGATTCAACCCGGCAGGTAATGGGCGGCCGCACTGTGCGGGAGGATCCCCTTGAGGGACCTCTCTCCGGCGCTGGCTGGCCCCCGTGGGGCGCATTTCTTCCGCGGCGGTAAGCCGCGACCGGCTCCGGATCTTTACCTGGCTTACATTAATCTATCTCTACCTAGCTACTCTACCTCTTCCTATCTCTTCCTAACTTTTGACACTCTGCCTGACTACTAACATTAACCTGTCTCTTCCTATCTACCTGTCTGACCTGACTCTAACTACCTATAAACATATCTCTAACTGTAAGCTTTGTCAAAGAGGAAAGTTTTTAGCCTAGTTTTAAAGATAGACAAATTGTCTGCTTCACGAACCAACCCTGGGAGCCGGTTCCATAGGAGGGGAGCCTGATAGCTGAAAGATCTGCCACCCATTCTACTTTTAGAAATCCTAGGAACTACCAGTAAACCTGCAGTCTGAGAGCGAAGGTCTCTGTTAGGAACATATGGAACAATCAGGTCTCTTATGTATGATGGAGCTAGATTATTAAGGGCTTTATATGTCAGAAGGAGGATCTTGAATTCTATTCTAGATTTTACTGGGAGCCAGTGAAGAGAAGCTAAAACAGGGGAAATGTGATCTCTTCTTTTAATATTCATCAGAATCCTAGCAGCAGCATTTTGAACTAACTGTAGACTTTTAATTGTATTCTGTGGACTACCTGATAATAGACAGTTACAGTAATCCAGCCTTGAAGTAACAAATGCATGGACTAGTTTTTCAGCATCAGTCCTGGACAGGATGGTTCTAATTTTTGCAATATTCCTAAGGTGAAAAAAGGAAATCCTACAGACTTCTTTAATGTGAGTTCTAAATGACATATCTTGGTCAAAAATGACACCGAGGTTTTTTGCTTTATTACTGGAGGCTAATTTAATGCCGTCCAGGTGAAGGGGCTGACTAAGTAGTTTCTTTTTCAGAGCTTCTGGTCCAAAGACGACAACTTCTGTTTTATCAGAATTTAGAAGCAAGAAGTTTAGAGTCATCCAAGTTTTTATGTCTTCCAGACATGCCTGTAGTCTACCTAACTGATTGGATTCATCAGGATTAATGGATAGATATAGCTGTGTATCATCTGCGTAACTATGGAATTTTATCCCATGCTGCCTAATTATTTTACCAATAGGAAGCATATATATAGTAAAGAGAATCGGCCCAAGCACTGAACCCTGTGGTACTCCGCAAGTAACTATTGAGGTTGAGGAAGATCTATTGTTTACCTGAACAAACTGAAATCTGTTAGACAAATAAGATTTAAACCAACCTAGTGCTGTTCCTATTATACCGACACTTTGAAGCCTTTCTATGAGAATATTGTGGTCAACAGTGTCAAAGGCAGCACTGAGATCTAACAGGACCAGAATGGTCACCAGTCCATTGTCTGAGGCTATGAGAATATCATTAGTAACCTTCACCAGAGCTGTTTCAGTGCTGTGATGAGCTCTAAAGCCTGACTGAAACTTCTCAAACAGCTCATTATTGTTTAAATGCTCACATATCTGGTGTGCAACTATTTTCTCAAGAATTTTAGATAAGAAGGGAAGATTAGATATCGGTCTATAGTTAATTAAGTCGTTTTGATCAAGAGAGGGTTTCTTAAGTAGAGGTTTAATTACAGCAATCTTAAACTCCTGTGGTACATATCCATTGACTAAGGATAGATTCATTATATTTAAAATTGGAGCAGCGATCAGAGGGAAAACTTCTTTTAAGAGTTTAGTTGGGATTGGGTCTAAAACGCAAGTTGAAGGTTTAGATGAAGCTAATAATTTTAGTACATCACAAAGTTCGGCTGCATTAAAGCAGTTTAAGCATATATTAGGTTCCACCATTTTTGAGGCTGCCTCATTAACTAAGGAGGAAGCCAGCATATTGGGAAGGTTCCCAATTATCTTATTCTTTATGGAGTCTATTTTATTTATAAAGAATTGCATGAAGTCGTCACTGCTTAGAGCTTGGGGAATGGTTGGCTCGATAGAGCTATGATCCTGTGTGAGTTTGGCAACTGTATTAAAAAGAAACCTAGGATTATTTTTATTCTCCTCGATTAAAGATGAATAATATGCTGTTCTAGCTGTGTGAAGGCTCTTTTTATATAGCAATAAACTATTTTTCCATATTAAAAAGGAATCATGTAAATGCGTGGAGCGCCATTTTCTCTCTAGTTTTCTAACATTCTGCTTTAGGGTACGTAGCTCTAAATTAAACCAGGGAGTTAATCTTCTATGGCTAGCCACCTTCCTTTTCAAGGGGGCAACTTTGTCTATTGCCCGACACAGGGAGGAATTAACGCTATGAACTAAAATGTCAAGTTGTGAGGGGTCACGAGTTAAATCACTGTTTTCTGTTCTGCATTTATAAACTGAGGAAATTAAAGTTGGAAGAGCTTCTTTAAAATTTGCTACAGCGATTATATATTCATGTTTCAAATAACTTCATTGAAAAATACATCTTGGCTCTCACTGTGTTGTTTGCAATGTTTTCTGTGATTAAACAAGTTTATGGTGTTGCGATCACTTGCCTCGATGCTCTCCGTGCAAACTTAGAAAATGCCGTTTGTTTGCTCTTTGTTGTCCTGTAAGAAACCAAACCAGTTCCCTACAATGCATGAGGACTTTCACCTTGGAACGAAACATTTACGCTTTCAATCGCGGCAACGTCATGCTTGTTTACAGGTTGTAGACACGCGAAGGGGGAGTGAGGGGAGGGGTAATTCTCTTAGAGCAGAGAGACCGAAGGCTTTTCTTCGCACACAGAGGGAGAAATACACAGAAGTGTGAATCGGGATAAAACGATTACTTAAAAATGACGGATCGTCAGACGTGTAGCTCTTTTCACAGTCTTAAATCGTCACATCACACTGCCCTATTTACAACTTTAAGTGGAGCCAGCAGGTCGAGAGCAGTTTAAAGCCTACTGTTAAAATCATTCATGATAAAATCACCAGAGGCAGGTTAAGGTACAGGAGGAAACTTTTAAAACTTTAATAAAACCTGCAGCCACTTCAGGCGTTAGATGACAAAGGTTTCTAATTGGATAACACTGGTGATTTTGAAAAACACACAGTAGTGATCAGAGACAACCAAGTCAACAACAGAGGACACACTGGTGGAGTGTAGAGGCAGTACTAAAAACAGAGACAGTGTATTCAAAAGTAGTAAAACTATCAAATAAAACAGGTTTGGCAGAAATAGTTGATGAACTTATTGAAGCAGTTCCGCATTCCTTCTGGCTACTCCTTGTTGAATAAGAAAACTTAAAATTAGGTGGAGAGGCCTCTGTAAGAACAGAAGGGGCGTCTGCACTCAGCCATGTCTCTGTTAAAAATAAACACTGAAGATTATTGTCTAAAATTCAGTTGAATTCACTTTTATTTAAATAGCGCCAATTCACAAAAAATGTAATTTCAAGGCATTTTACAACAAAAGTCACTTCAATACAATTATACAAACATTCCAATCAGTTAAAAGTTTTCTATGTAAGGAATCCCAGCAGTTTGCAATGAGTCATCGACGTGAGGTTGTGCCCGGATCATGCAGACTCCAACCACAGCTATTTCTCAGCAATCACTCATACTGAGCAAGCATACAGTGACAGTGGAGAGGAAAAAACTCCCCTTTAACAGGAAGAAACCTCCGGCAGAACCAGAAACAGAACCTGGCTCAGTACAAGCGGTCATCTGCCTTCCCCATCTGGGGGTCTGAGAAGACAGAGAAGAGACAGCATGGAGGATGCTCGGTGACTTTGAGCATCATCTGGACTGATGTTCCCCATCCAGCAGGGTTTATAGCTGAGCAGAATACCAGACCGGGTGGAGCTTCTATGGGGAATAAAATACTGAGACAAAACTGGGTTAACAATCACAATAACAGCAGAAAAATATATCAGTAGAGTAGTAGGAGAGAAAAGTAGAAGAGAGAAGAAAAGTGGTCAGTCTGTCCTCCAACAGTCTAAACCTATAGCAGCATAACTACAACAATAGCTCAGGATACCCTAAGCCACTTACTATAAGCTTTATCAAAAAGGAAGGTTTTAAGCCTAGCCTTAAAAACAGACAGAGTATCTGCCTCATGGACTAAAGCTGGGAGCTGGTGCTACAGGAGAGGAGCCTGATAACTAAAAGATCTGCCTCCCATTCTACTTTTAGAAATCCTAGGAACTACCAGCAGACCTGCATTCTGAGAACAAAGTGCTCTGTTAGGAACATAGGGAACAATCAGATCTCTGATGTATGATGGAGCTAATTATTAAGGGCTTATTAGCCATATTAATAGTAGTTGGAGATGGAGTGATTGTATGATTGACTGAAGGTGGGATTTTTAGTAACCGTTGAAGATTATTTGGGTTGCATTTTTTTAGTTTATGATTATTTGTTTGCTCTCTGCTGATAATAATGTACCTTGCTTCACCAAGTGTGTGAATGTGAGAGTGAATGAATAATAGAATTTTAAAGCGCTTTGAGGGTCTCGAAACGCACTGTATAAATGCAATTTATCATTATTTTTATCATTAATATTGAACATGACAATGAGTTCACTGTACTCAGATGGCCTCCACAGTCACCAGATCTCAGTCCAATAGAGCACCTTTGGGATGTTTCACATCATGGATGAACAGCCGACAAATCTGCAGCAACTGTGTTATGCTATCATGTTGAAAAGGACCTAAATCTCTTTGGAATGTTTCTAGTACCTTGTTGGATCAATGCCACAAAGGATTAAGGCGGTTCTGATGGCAAAAGGGATTCCAACCCGGTACTAGCAAGGTGTACCTAATTTAGTGGTCAGTGAGTGTATATCTCAACTATAAATGTTAAATGGCCTGTACTTGTATAGGGCTCTATCTAGTCCAGAGGACCCCAAAGCACTTCACACCACATTTAGTCATTAGCACACACATTTACACAGTGGTGATGGGAAGCTGCCCTGGGGCACGCTGACAGAAGCAATGCTGCTGAACTGACCAGGCATTCTGACCACCACCAGCTGGAAAAATGGGTGGAGTGTCTTGCCTAAGGACACAATGACTGAGACAGACAGAGCTGGCATTTGAGCCAGCAACCCTCTGGGTACAATATGAGCTCCTTCCTCCTATATGTTGTAAAAACTTCAAATTACAGGATCTAAGAACTTTGAATCCTGAGGGATTTTTCCTCATGTACATTTTATTATGTTGTTCAAACCATGAATCTAAAATTTCTCTAACTCAGTTATAGGTTGGGTAACTTTTTCCAGCGCTGCTTCGAGCTGGCAGCCATGATCAGCAGCTTGAACCTGACCGTCTTTTTTTTCTATAACATGTTTTTGTTGTTGTTTCTTGTTTTTGTTTTTCTATTGTGAACTTCTTTCACACAAAATGGAGCTCAGAATTCTGTGAATACTTGTGTTATTTTTCACATTTTTTACCGCATCTGTGTCTGGAGAGCGCATGGAGTTTCGCTCTCCCATTGTTTATAGCAGGGATTAGCTGTTAGCCTTCGAGCCTCTACTGTTTTGCCCACCACCGAGTGAACCACACTTTCCCCGCGAGGTGAGGAGGAAGAGACACGGTACTCAGGCCAGGATCGGGCGACTCAGTAAGGTTAGGAGGTACCGGCCAGCGATTCCATATGGTATTATGGGAAACCTGAGATCGCTCTCCAACAAAGTGGACGAGCTGGCGGCTCCAACCCGACATCAGAGGACCTACAGGGAGAGCAGCCTGATGTGCTTCACAGACTCATGGCTAACGGCGCTAACTCCGGACTCACACATAAACATGGATGGTTTTCATCTGATCCGGTCTGACAGAACAATGGAGAGTGATAAGAAGAGAGGAGGGGGTCTGGCTGTGTTTGTGAACGATAGGTGGTGTAACTCTGGACATTTATCTATCAAAAAGATGCTATACTGTAAGGACATTGAGCTGCTAGCTGTTAGCCTGAGACCATACTATCTATCGCAGGAGTTTACACACATTATCATGATAACTGTGTATGTACCGCCCTCTGCTAATGCTGCTGCAGCCTGCAATGTCCTGCACTCTGTACCCAGCAGACTCCAGGAACAGCACCTTCAGTCCCTTTTTCAGACCTCTGGGGACGTTTACCACATCTCCCTGTCCTCCACTCTCCCCACCTTCACCCAGCATGTCACCTGCCATACCAGAGACAATAAAACATTGGACTTATTGTATGCCAACATCAAGGAGGCATACAGCTCATCACTTCTCCCTCTCGTGGGGGGCTCAGATCCCAACCTGGTTCATCTCCAGCCTGTGTATAAACCTCTAGTACACAGATGCCCCTTTTGCACTAGGACCAAAACAGTGCGGAACAGGTCACTTTGGAACAGTTCTGGCTTGTTTCCATTACCTGTGTCCATTCCAAGCCGACCCCTTTTTTGGACTATCTCCGCTTGGTCCGAAGCATGACGAAGTGACCCAACACGCCCACCTGTGGACTGATTGGCCCTGTAGTATGATATCCCTTTCACTCCTTCCTAGCGGCTGATTGGCCCGAAGTTGTTTGTTTGAACTGATTTCTCAGAATGTAATAACAGTAACAGCACCAAGATCATAAAATGTAAAATAATCAAAGTGTCAGAGGTTTTATATTTCTTTGCTTTAAGTAGCTCTCTAAAAAAATAGCTGAGTGCTTTATAAATGGTTTTATAGTGTTTAGAGAGGGTTGTGGTCTTGATAAAGCTGAAGCCGAGGGGAGAATCTACAGTTATATGGGCTACAGCTTCACTTATAGCAAGGGAGAAAATATCTTGATACTGGCTGCAGCTTCGGCATCTAGGACATCGTTAAACTGACTGATGGCAGATTTTTATCAGTTCTGCAAGAGGAATGGAGCTGCGATCGAGGCTGTTATCACCTTCACGCAGGTTGGAGCAGCAAAATCGGTGTGTAAAAGAACTGAGAAACCACTGTGAGCCTGCAGTGAGTGGAGGAAGAAGGCTGGTAGTTGGTGGGAGCAGCAGAGAAGGAGGAGGTATCCGTGTTGATCAGAGAGCTGGATCGGTCGCAAAGCAGCAGATTCGGAGTCTCCACAGACTGGATCAGTGTTTCCCACACAGAAGAATCTGTAGTGGTGTGCAACAGATTCAACTCCAATCGCCACAGATTTAACACCGTTAAAGAAACCCTGTCAATTATTGCATTTCGTTTTTCTTTTTTTTAACGCTATTTAAAACACGCAACGTATTCGTTCAGCTGAATTTTCCTGCTCTCTCTCTGTCTGTCTTAAACACACACACACACGCACACACCCACACACAGACCCTCTTCTCCGTGCACACTATGTCTGTCTGGCAAGGCAAGGTTAGGCAATTTTATTTTTATAGCACACTTTCAACACAAGGCAATTCAAGGTTTACATAATTGCAGAAATGTGAAAATTAAAACATAGAATTAATAAGAGAAAGCATAAACGAACATTTATAAAACAAACAATAGCATTTAATTAAAAAAAACAATTTAGGATAAAAACATTTAATAATAGTATTGGCAATAGTAGTATCAGTTACAGATAAGCATGTCTAAATAGGTTCGTTTTAATTTTAGATTTAAAGGAGTTGAGTGTCTCTGAAGTTTTGCATTTGTCCGGCAGTTGTTCCAGATGTGGGGAGCGTATAAACTAAAAGCTGCTTCCCCATGTTTGGTTCTGGTTCTAGGGACGATCAGTAAACTAGAGATGGAGGACCTGAGTGATCTGGATGGTTTGTACCATGATAGCAGATCTCTAATGTACTCTTGTGCTAATCCATTTAATGATTTATAGACTAATAAAAGCACTTTGAAGTCTATTCTCTGAGCTACAGGGAGCCAGTGGAAGGACTTTAGAACTGGGGTGATGTGTTCTACTTTCCTGGTTCTAGTAAGAACACGAGAAGCAGCGTTCTGGATCAGCTGCAGCTGTCTGACTGATTTTTTTAGGTAGACCTGTAAAGATACTGTTACAGTAATCATAAAAACATGGATGAGTTTTTCTAGATCTCCTTGTGTCATCAGTCCTTTAATCCTAGAAATGTTCTTCAGGTGATAGAAAGCTGACCTTGTTATTGCCTTTATGTGACCCTGGAGGTTCAGGTCTGAGTCCATTATTACACCTAGATTTCTGGCCTGGTCGGTAGTTTCTAGTTGGACCAACAGAAGTTGTGTATTGATATTTAATCTTTTTTGGGTCATAAGATAAGTACTTTGGTTTTGTTTCTGTTCAGTTGGAGGAAATTATGGGACATCCAGCTGTTAATTTGCTCAATGCATTTATTGAGGATTTGACTGGGTTCAACATCACCTGGTGACATTGAGATATAAAGTTGAGTGTCATCAGCATAGTTGTGGTAGTTAATAGTATTTTTTGTTATTATCTGTCTTAGTGGGAGCAGATAAATGCTAAATAGGAAGGGCCCTAGACTGGAGCCCTGGGGGGAAACAGCGTGTGATTTCTGTGTCTTGATATGAGAATTTGCTTATTGACACAAAGAAGTTCCTGTTCTTAAGGTAGTATTTGAACCAGTCGAGTGCGTACCAGAGATATAAAACACAATATAAACATGCCGCAGCATCAACATGAATGCAGAAGAAATATTTAATAAAAGTAATTAAACCGTTTTTGTTCACACTGCAAAAACTGACCATCTAATCAAGTCAAAAAAATCATGTTTCCAGCTAAAAATTATTTTTAATCTTGTTTTGACACTTATATACTAAGCAAGAGGAGAATTTGTTAGTTTATTAATCTTATTTTGAGTATGTATGTATGTCTTAGTTTTTAGAATTCTTACCAAGTGCAATTTGTCTTGATTCATTGGCAGATTATTTGACTTAATTTAGGAAGTTTTCGACTAAAATCAAGTATTTTAAGGGTTAGTCCCATTTACCAACTCATACCATTTGTTTTTTTGTGTTTTAGGTAGTCACCTCACCTGTATATTGTTCAGCAGAGAGACAGAGCCATTAAAAGAGAGTGTTGTTTATTTCTCAGTGAGTATTCTAAACTTTGCTTTTAACACATATTTTAGTCAACATCAGTGATAATGCTATAATTTGGAAGGTAAAATATCATGGGTTCAGATTTAAGTAGTTTGAGAGCCGTGTCTTTTGCTGATGCCGGTGAGGTCTTCATTAGATTTGCTGCAGTTTGCTTACCAGCCTGGCATTGGGGTGGAGGACGCCATCATCTACCTCCTGCACCAAGCTCTGACTTTGTGGGATAGCGTAGCATACAGCGGATTTTACTGTGGGTGCGGTAGTACACATCCGGGAACTTTATGCCTACTTTGCCAAACTATACTAGTGATTCAGATCTATTACATCGCTCGCTTACTTATTTTCGTCTGCTACATAGTCGGTGTAGTAGGGGTATTTGGATGCAGCCCTAGACTGGATCCACAACACTGATGCTCTCTGCAGAAAGGGTCAGAGGTCAGAGCAGACTCTACCTGCAGAGGAGGCTCAGGTCATTTGGAGTCAGGGGGGTGTTGTTAAAGACATTCTATGACTGTGGTGGCTTCCGTCATCTTTTACAGTGTTGTATGTTGGAGCAGCAGTTTATCTCCAGCTGAGAGAAACAGGTTGGATAAACTCATCAGGAAGACCAGCTCTGTTCTAGAGCGCCCCCTGGATCCAGTGCAGGTGGTGGGAGACAGAAGGTCTCTAGTTAAAATAATATCGCTGATGGACATTCTCTCACCACCTTCTTGAAAATGTTGCTCTATGACTCTACAACCAAAACTGCTCCCAACAAACATAGATGTTTACATCAACACTGTATATTGCATTAATCGACACAACAACACCACTACTGCTATAACTTGCACATTATTTTTTATAGGCTCTATATATTAACTTATTGGAATTTACGCATTTATTTTTTAATGCACAGTTCAATGGACAATCTGTACTTTTCGATCTTTTCAAAATATTCTAATTGATTAAACATCTTCCAGTATCCTGCTCTGTTTACACACCACAAACTGGGTTTACCACTTTATCTGTACTTAACCTCAATAATTGTACAGTACTCTAGTTTTGTAACTTGTACATGAAATATTTTTTCCTCTGTAAAACTTGTGTGTGTCTGTTCTGCGTTCTGTTTGTACATGTGTTTTATTGTTGCCATTATGACCACATTTTTCCTTGTGGGACAATAAAAGGATTATTCCACATTATTCCACGGCCACTTCCGGGGACGCTCCACAGTGTGCGACTCGGGCAGCTACTGGGTTAGAGTGTTGTTGTTTTACTACAAGTTTTTGTGGTGTGTGATTGGTGTGTCAGCCCAAATCTATGACAATGTGGATCCTTAAACTAGACTCGCTATTGCTGCTCTGTGGTGTGTATTTTGTACTCTGTGCTTGTCAAGAATTTGAAAACAAGGCAAACCCGTATTGGCAAGCTGCCCTCGCACCTTTAGTCGGGAGGCACTCATGAGACTTCGACCGTTCAGGGAAGGTACTTTCCTGCCACCGGCAAATATACCTCTGGAGCTCCCTGGCTTGGTGACAAAGCAGAGATGCCGCAAAAGGGGCAAGAGAGGTTGAATACATCGGAGATCGCCGCAAGTTGCCGGCTCTCCCCTCTGTTCTGCTTGGAAATTCCCAATCGATTCGTAACAAGTTGGATGAGTTGGAGGCTTGGATCACGACAAATTAATACTGTGCAACACCAACGGTAACATTTTATCATACATATGTCCATCCCAGAAGTTGAAAGCTGTGAAATAGCATAATATAGTCCCTTTAAAACATGTGAACAGTATGTCACCTGTGCCACAACACATAGGAATACAACTGTAGATTTGTGCTTTGGTTCTGTGAGTGGCGCATATAAATTGCTGCTATTTTCTCCGTTGGAATCCTCCTATAATAACTGTGTATACCTTCTGCCCCGCTACATTACTGCTTTTAAGAGAATACCCCAGTTGGAGAAATCAGTGAAGTCTTGGTCGGAGGGCAATATCTCCGTACTTCAAACTTGTTTTGAGTGTACGGATTGGAACTGCTTCTTTAACTTATTTGAGGACATAAACGAGTTATTTGACACTGTTTCTTCTTATGTTACTTTTCTGAATCTGAATCTATTCTATTATATTCTAGAAAATGTGATTGACTATTTTTAATTCTGATTAATGGTTTAAACTTTCAAAGCCATACGGACCACTCAAAGCACTCCGCACTCAAATGCACACATATTATGCACTGACACGATAGGCAACTTGGGATTAAGTGCAAAGTAGGGCAACATGTGACAGGCAGAAGCTGGAATCAAACCTACCCCCCTAGTCTCTCCACAGAGCTATAGTCCCCCATAGATTGTTAAAGGTAACTTATCAAGATATATATTCAATTCAAAAATACTCTATTGATCACATAGGGAAATTAAGTGTTGTTGTTGCTCATAACTAATTTATTTTGTAAGGAGTAGTTGTAGACCATAATGACAGGGGGGGAAAAGGATTTCCTGTAGCGGTCTGTGTTGCAGCGAAACTGAAGAAGCCTCTGACTGAAGATACTCTGTTGCTGTAGTATAGTCTGATGAAGAGGATGCTCAGGGTAATATTTTTAATTTTATAAAGAATCCTTCTTTAAATCATAATCTCCAGTTGTTCCACAGGTGACCCCAGAACAGAACCAGAACAGAACTAGCCTTCTTCATCAGGTTATTGTGACTGCACACTAAAATCACAGATTTCACTAAGCCCCTGTAAATTCCTCATCTGGTCTGTATGAACATTTCTGAGTTTAAACTGGACTCTAAGAAATACAAAAAGGAGTGGGAATCAAACACTGAATTAAAAGGTGGCTTGAAGCCGTTCAATAGCAAAAAGCCATCATATTTTAAATATATTTGGCCACTACTGGACATTGACCTCTGAAAAGGACACAATTTAAAAAAAAGAAAAGAAATAGGTGTGTGTGTGTGTGATGCAGTCATTGTTATCGTCCACTTACTGTTATTGAGGTGAAATGCTCAATATACAGTGAAATTAATTGTAGCTAATATCGCCCAGCCCTATCCCTGGCTCTGATGCTGCTACCCCAACAGATGACGGATGAAGAGATAACACTCTCCATCACAGACTGTAGAAGATCTGCAGCATCTTAATGCGAACCTTGAAGGACCTCAGCTTCCTCAGAAAGTACAGTCTGCTCTGTTCCTTCTTGTAGATGCTTCACTGTTGATATCAGTATGTTCATAAGTAAGATTAGTAAGTTGATATGAGTTGTATGGACCTAAAAAAAGGGCTCATTTTAAAGCTTGGACATATGGCCTTAAATCTATATTGTTATATAATCCACCGCATGTGTGGTAGTGGTATTCTCTTTTTTTCTTTCACATGTCAAAATGACTGCTTATGAACATTCACACTTTCCAGACACACTGTAGTAGAACAATTTCATAAAGGTTTAGAATGCCATTTAAAGAACATTTATTGTGCAAAATACATTTTAAAACTATTCTGTTCTTTCTCCGAAAGAATGCTACACAAACATAAATAAAGATTAAGATTTTTAAAAAATAAAATAAAAGCTAGATATTATGAAAATAAAGTTCAAAATTGTCGGCTTTCCAGTTACTTATTTATACATTTATCGCACAAACATGCAAATATTTGAATTAAAGTGCTTCAAGTTCAACTAATTTCTTTTCCGTTAAATGAAAAACGACAAACCTTAAAATTTCAATATATAGTGTGAAGACAAAAACTGAACATCAGCATCGTTGCATACCTGATACAAATTATGTAGGCACAGCTTGATGACGTCATCAAAATACATAACCGCATTTGGCAGTAAGGCAGTATAGTCAATATTTCTACCTTTGACTAAATTAATATAATTTCTACCTTATAACTTTATCATTGCCCACTACTAAGTCATATTTGACTGTTTAAATGTTGATTTTCTTGTTTTTACCCTAATATTCAAAGCTTTATGTACATAATAACATTGTATTGTAATAACTCTTTTTGTAAAGTGCCTTGAGATGACATCTGTTGTGAAATGGCGCTATATAAATAAACTGAATTGAATTGAATAAGGAACTGTAAAACCTTTTTACTGTAAAAAAAAATGAGAGCAAAACCTACCTGTTTGGGCTCCTTGTCGGAGTTATACTGTACATTTAGCCTTTGACTCAAAAGCCAATTACAGCAATTGGTTTTCCTACATTTCCCAACAAATCATTTCTGTTGGATTCAATTTCAATTCAGTTTATTTATATAGCGCCATTTCACAACAGATGTAATCTCAAGGCACTTTACAAGAAAAGTTATTACAATACAATGTTTAATGTAGAAATTAGAAAACCAAAGAAGATTGCGTCGGGACTTCTCAACAATCCCTCACACTGAGCAAGCATGAAGCGACAGTGGAGAGGAAAAACTCCCTTTTAACAGGACGGAACCTCCAGCAGAACCAGGCTCAGCATAAGCGGTTATCTGCTGAGACCGTCTGGGGTTTGGAGAAGACAGCAGAAACACAGAAAGAGCAACAGAACTGATGCAGCAGAAGTTGGTAGCAGGACGTGGAGAACGTTCCTCCACTGGAATGCCATCTTAGTCAGGGTCGTCAAGCAGGGCGGGTCAGGAGCATCTACTGTAGGAAGAGACTAAGAGAAAACAGGTTAGCGCTTGAACTGACAGCACATCATGTAGTTGGGGAGAAGTAGGAGAGAAAGTAGGAACAGACCCTAATAATGTCCTCCAACAGCCTAAAGCAGCATAGCTACTAACATTAACCTGTCTCCTAGCTACTAGGAGACCTAGCTACTAACTCTCTACCTGGCTTACATTAATCTATCTCTACCTAGCTACTCTACCTGGCTACTAACATTAACCTATCTCTTCCTAGCTACCTGTCTAACCTGTCTCTAACTACCTATTAACATATCTCTAACTGTAAGCTTTGTCAAATAGGAAAGTTTTAAGTCTACTTTTGCTTCACGAACCAACCCTGGGAGCCGGTTCCATAGGAGGGGAGCCTGATAGCTGAAAGATCTGCCACCCATTCTACTTCTAGAAATCCTAGGAACTACCAGTAAACCTGCAGTCTGAGAGTGAAGGGCTCTGCTAGGAACATATGGAACAATCAGGTCTCTTATCTATGATGGAGCTAGATTATTAAGGGCTTTATATGTCAGAAGGAGGATCTTGAATTCTATTCTAGATTTTACTGGGAGCCAGTGAAGAGAAGCTAAAACAGGGGAGATGTGATATCTTCTTATTTTATTCATTAGGATTATCTTTCAATGGTTGTAATGATGCACAACATTTAAGTACTGTTAACTCAAACACTTACAACTTATTTGGTTTGTTGCACAAGCCAAAAATAGCCTTGAATGAATAAAACTTTTTTTTGTGTGTTTTCTAATTTTAAAATATTTTGACAGACCTAAAAGTGCAAGTATTTTTTTTTACAGTGTATGGACAGTGTTACCTTTGTTAGCACTACCCCATAAGATAACATTTACAGTCTTCACTTCCTCTGCTTGGGTACAGAAGGTCAGCTTCAAGGAAAGAAAATGCTGCTCCTTGAGTAGCTGCTTTTCAAGCACCAGCTAAAAGCATCTCAAACAGAATTGTATGTTTTAGCTTTCCAGGTTGTATTTTCTGTAGAATATTGTGGTATTTTTGCTCTATGAAAAATTGGTCGATTTTTCACAAATAAATAGGAAATGGTGTCTGTTTAGTGGAGTCTTATAAAGCTTTGAGGAATGGACTATCCCAGAAATATAGATTGTTTTTTCAACACAATGAAATACATATTTGTTTTTAATTTGTTATTTTGCAGCTTTATGCCTTTTGATTCACAAAATTGTTCTGCTTTAGTATTCTCTGATTGTGTGTGAAACTTTCCACTGAGATCACATATTTTCACAGGATCCCACTATTTATTTTTTGTAGCTGTGCACTTTAATGGAAATACTGAGATACTTAGCCTGTTGGCTCTCTCTAAAAACAACTTGATTTCATCAGTAGCATGTTTGTACTGGCTCCGTTATGTAGAACACTGAGATAATGTTGAATGCCAGAGCTTGGAACAATTGATGCAGACAGATTTGTTCATGGCCTAATTGACTCGTGGTCCTGTGCCAGCAGTAACATTATTTTGATTTAAACTTTCTATCGGTCATCTCCATGCTCTTGTTATATAGGACTCCATTTGTTTTTCTCTCATTAGGCCTTCCTGTTTCCACTGACTTCTGCGCTGGAGTCTCTGAACGGAGCCAACACCTTCAAAGTAAACATCTCACTGAACAATTAAATGTCAAAGCCGGGGTAGATCCCCAGCTCACATCCTCTATATGTGACCAAGGCGTGGCCTTGCTGCAGATGCCTGATACAGGCTAAGGACTTTCCAGCCTAGAAGGTGTGTGTGTGTTTGTAGGGGGGGCTGTTCTGCAGCGGCTGACAACACGCATGGATAGTAAGCCGCTCGCAGTCCTGGTTGTTTTATTGTCTGCTGTTTCAAGTGCTACTCTGTACTGCTCTGAAATAGACTTGTGTGTTGCCATGGAGAGATCAGGCTAGTGTTGTGCATGTCTCCAGGGTGTACAAATAGGTCTGAAAGTCATGTGCAGAAGAAGATTCTCTTTAGGACTTATATGTAGTTTTGTACACGTTCATGACGGGGGCTTCTAATCACACACTCCTGATCCAAGTCTGAGCTTCAATATGCAAAACGAAGCAAAAATAGCAAGAAACCAGAGTTTGATTCAGTTCACAACAAGACATCTCAAGGTACTTTAAAAGGCAAACAGATCAAAATTATTTACAGACATATGTAACCAAATCAATCCAGTCATGAATTTACATACTTACATGCCAGTTCAACCTTAGTTAAAATACAAAACTCAAATTTCTATTATAATGCCAGTTGGGAAGAAGTCTTTTGTCAAATCAAACTTTATTTATAAAGTGCTTTTTATACACAAACAGCAAAAGTGCTTTACAGAATTAAATTGACCCCTCATAAACCACATTCCCATCCCTCCCCAACATAATCAAAAAGCATGATCTTTGGAGGTAAAATTGCTTGGAGTCTGCTACTTTTCTGTACAAACCCCTTCATTAGCCTGAAACTCTGCGGAGGATTTAAGGGATAGGCTGTGGGAGATTTTTCTCTCATACATCAAGAGGATAAAATTACAATTTGGGAGAGGATCTTTCTCTCTTCTCCCTCAAAACCGGTAATGCTTGCGCTCAAAACTTCTGCTCTTTCTCAGATATTCTCTATTCTCTCTCAAATTCTATGTTTCTTGCTCACAGATTTTCTCCTCACTTGCCTGCGCTCATGAACCTTTGCTTGCGGATTCTGTGTGCTCGCTTGCCGATCGAGAAGTGTTGTCGCCTAGGAACCGTTCCAGCCAATAGAATGATAGTTCTCCTAATATGGTTGCAGCCTGCTTTATGGTGCATTTGTTTTCTTCTGTGTCTTAGCCTGCGACTACAGGTTACTACACCTGGTGGTGTTACTGGATAAAAAGAAGCCACTTGAAATTGAAAAGGGATTAGCAACAACAAAACCCTTAAGTAAATTATTTTACTTTAATGCTTACTAGTTTTTGCATGTCAGTTAGTTATCACAGTCTGTTAGTTCTGAAATTCCTTCTTCACGCAAAACATTAGAAATGAAAAGAGTCCTACTTACAAAAACTCCATAATATACCTCACATGAACAGTCAAACTTCCAGCCAGTTCAGAGCTATGGCTAACATAAGTCCTGTGCAAGTCCGTCTTAGTTAGTTCTGTTTTATTTCTCTCATTTCGATTATTGTTCTACGAGCCCACTTCCTTTTACCCACTGTTTATACTTATGTTTTCCATCTGTTCTTTTTTCCTCCCCTCCCACCTGTTATATTCATTGGTGCTTTTTCCTTCTGTTTTTCTTGTGTTTCTTTATTTGTTGGTTTACTTAGATTTCCTCATTCTTAGTAATTCCTCTGTTTTAGTTTTGTCATACGCATCTAAGATTATTTTTCGGTCTGGTCTTCTCATCTTTGTTATGCTTATGGCTTTGTTTTTTATCCTGTTTTCCTCGCTGCCATTCTGCTTCCCTGTCCAGCAGCAACTCATCTCTAATCTCACTGCTCACTTTCTCACCTGCATCTGCTTTGCACTAATTAGTCCTCAAGTTTCTCTCAGTCTTTCCTCACTTCTTCCTCATTATTTAAGCAGTCCTCTTTCTGTCATACCCCGCTGGATTTTATGTCTCTCTTCCTGTCTTTTTCTCCAAGCTATCTGTTCCTGGAGTTTGTTGATTTCCCCAGATATTCAATACATTTATGAAATCTTTTCTGTTTACATTTGGGTCCTCATCTGCACATGACTTTAGCAGACTATTTGTTTTATCCCGAGCAGCAATAGCGCTGTGCGGTTCTATTGTAACTGTCCGGTTCATTATTCTTCCAACTAATAAATAGTCTATTTGGAGATCTAAACATACCTGAAAACTTACCATTTTTTGCGGACGCAGTCTGTCTCAGTGTTTGGATTGTATGTATTTTAAAGGTTTCCAAAAGGTCACAAAAGAAATGGCTTAATAGTGCCCCCTTTATGACTAGATATGAATGCAAATGTTATGAATGTAAATATTTGGTGGCCGTAGCCTAATTTATGCACAGTGCCACCTAGAAGCAATCAGACAATCAGCCACAAACAATGTTTTAGACTAGGATTGTTAAATGCAGTATATATTTCTGGTTTCTAAAGAACTCTATGGAAGTCCTTCCTCCTCAGGGTGTCTTGGCTCTCCCTTAGAGATAGGGCGAGAAGCTCTGTCATCCAGGAAGTGCTCGAAGTAGAGCCGCTGCTCCACCATATGGAGAGGAGCCAGTTGAAGTGGCTCGGACAAACCAGTGTGTAACCAGTGTCCTCACTGCACAGGTAGTCTGCCATTTAGTGCCTTTTGAGCACTTTGTAGTGCAGGTTTTATCATCAGGCTCAGTGGAAGTGTTCTGGTGGTGGTCTGTAGGTGCCATGGTGGCGGCACCGGCCAGATCGGCTCTAAGCTGTTAGGGCCGTTTGTGGCTGCTTGCAGCTTTAGTTACATGTTGGAGCTCTTCCTACAGCCTGGTTAAATACTACTAGGATAAGGTGAATGTTTTTAGCTTCTCTTCTGGTCTCGAGAGTTTCCTCAGGTGTTTTAATACAGGGTTAGGGCGGTGGCCACACAAACACTAATATTACTGCATGGGCTCAGACTGTGCTCTAGCTGTTATAGCTAATTTTGTTGAAGTCCCATTGGAGTGAATATGCAAATGTTGAATTGTATTAAATAAATTGCTTTCCAGCTAAACACAGAGTAGAATGAAAGCTGGATGAAGTTTTTCTCAGCTGCCCAAACTGCTGACTAGCTCCGCTAGTTAGTCCCAGCATGTTCTCAGTCCATCAGCAGCCATTGGAATCTGGAGCTCCTCTCCCTGACCTTTGCTAATACTTTACTTTTCTCATTTGCATTGTAGCTAAGATTATAATCTTTCTTAACCTCTGTAGCATGCCAAGTTTCCCAGCACAGCTCTAGCTTTAATAAATGACCGCCTTTTATTTATATAGTAACTCCTGTGAAGCCTTGCAAGTAGACATCAGGTGTATAATATATGACCAGACTTCATATGCTTTATAGCTAATTATGTTATTGATCTGAGACTGCTTCTGCATTAGGGCATGATCACAACAACAGCTTAATAGAATGAATAATGCTGCTGCACAATTGTCATTGTCATTCATTGCTAAACTGTGTTCAGGTGTGCACACATGCCATTTAAAACATTGTTTTCTGGCAGCTGAACGGCTGACTATAAATAAAAGAAGGCAGATCCTGCCTGTTGTGGAAGATTCAGATTTAGGAAGCTTGCCTCATTTTGTTCCTGATACTGCTCTGAGTCAATGAAGATTGGATTTATACCAAAAAGAGAAAGACAAAGATACTAGTGTTTCTAAATGTCATTTAAACTTTTCGTCAATGCAGTTCCATTTAATCATCTGCAGAGAAAACATGAAATTGTCCTGCTTCAAAACCTGAGCTTTTGATTTGAATCTCATAAAAGTATTAAGTGTTAGCTGCTTTTCGTGCGACACACATACAGCTTTCTTGAGATATTTGAGCAAAAATAGAGCAGCCAGAATAGTCTCTCTTTCGCTGTTAACATAAAGTAAAAACAATGAGTTAAAACCAGACATTTACGTACTGTACACTCTATAAGATGACATGGATGACATCATCATCCAATGCTGCTTCTAAATTGTTTAGTGACAGTTTTATGCGAAATAAATTTCTGAATTTGAAAAAACTAAATTTCATACACTGTCATTATTCTGGCATTTAGAAAATAAAAAAGCAGGAAAACAGGAAAAGTTTACTCCGATTTAATGTCAGTGAGAACAAAAATGCTATGGGTTTCGGCTGTAGATTTTTGCATGTGCATTTTCTGAAATAGAATTATGCTAACCTCATAGGTTAGGAATTGGACGGTTAGGAATAATAGGAAGAATGTTTAACTGTGTTAAAGATTTTTGTAATAAATAGGAAGTTTCAAGTTACAATAGGAAACACACTTTTAAATAGATATGAAGTGGATATTGGAATCGCGCAGGGAAACGTTATCAGCCCAATACTGTTTTTTATTATGATAGATGATGTATTTCAAAATGTTGGCAATGACTTTTTAAAAGCTTTGTTAACTGATGATGGACAAATATTTAAAAAAAATGCAGCAAGCAATACTCTCTTTCAGTTTACAGTGGATAGAGCAAAATCAAATTAAAAAGGGAATAATATCTTCAGATTCCCTCTCAGCATCTACATAACTGAAGTCATTGTCTATAAACAGCAGATTAGATTTATTTTTATTATTATTATTATATATTATTTGAAATATAAGAATCTTTGTCAGACTGCAAAAATTAAAAATAGAGACAAGAATTCATTGGGTTCCAGCACATAGATGGTGGAGGGAAATAAGTTGGCAGATTATCATGCAATGAAGTCATCAAAGTAGAGGTCATACTATTCATTATATCTGAAATGTAAGCTTTAATAAAAGCACAGGTGGCAGAGGGATGGCAACAGCAGTGGGAAAAGGGAAAGAAGGGGCAGCATCATTTTCAAATTCAGGGAAAATTCAAGGAAAAGTAGAGCGTTGGAATAATGTAAAAATAAATAGCAATTCTCCTCCGAAATAATCAACAGTGGTTCTGGATATGGACTGGTCAGATTGTCTCCTAGGCAAAATTTTTTTTTTTTCCCGGAGAAGGCAATAAGGGAGTGCCGAGCTGTCGCAATGGATTACTGTTGAAAATCCTGGGCCTCTCACTTTGACCATCAAGACACTAGCAACATCTGGACAATTGGATTCATGATAATTGGATATCTGCTCGATTTTAAGATTATTTTACTAGTTTTTAAATGTCTTAATGGTCTTGGGCCTTCTTATCTATCTGACCTGCTTTTATTATATCAACCCTCACGGACCCTGAGGTCGTCCGGCGCCGGCCTTTTAACCATTCCACGGATTAGATCTAGAACACACAGGGAAGCGGCTTTTAGTTACTATGGTCCCCTCCTGTGGAACAGCCTGCCGCAGGACCTCAGGGCCGCAGAGAATGTTGATGTTTTTAAAAAGCGGCTCAAGACCCACCTTTTTAGTCTAGCTTTTAACTGATGATCTGCTATTTTAGTTGATTCTATTTTAGTCTATTTTAGCAAGTTTGTAATTATTCTCTTTTATTTTATTTATCTTTTTATTATTTACAATTTATTTATTACTTCTTATTTATTTTAATGATTCAGTTTACTTCTTACCTTATTTTACCAAAGTTTTGTTGTATTTTAAGTTTTGTTCTGTTTTATGATTTTGATTTATGATTTTCACCCAGCGTTAGCTCCAGTTTCTCCTCTTGGGGGACGGCCACACCGGGTGCGATGCCTGGCTGGCCGGCGGGGGAGCTGTATCGCAGAGGGCTCTGGCCTGGGTGACTGGTGGGCCCCTGCCCCTTGGTGTGGGGCCTTCGGTCTGCCGTGGCCGGATTGGCCCTCAGCGGCGATGCTCCCGGTGGTCAGGGTCTCCCTGGGTGTGGTCGGCCCCCAAACGTGGCCTTCTCTCACCAATATGTCGGTGCCCAGCCATGTCTCTCTAGTGTTAGCTAGTATGAGTGAGGTTAAACAGTAACACAAAGTGCCTTACACAGGCTAAAAACAAAAGCAACAACAACATTAAGAACAAGGGAAAGAAAAGACCCACCCCTCCCGCACATATCCACACCCCAGAACAAGCCCACATTCACACAAACACACACTCACACCAACATACACTCACACCAACACGCCGGAACATCAGTACTCACACACACACACATGCTCAACCTCACTCATACTAGCTGACACTAGAGAGACATGGCTGGGCACCGACATATTGGTGAGAGAAGGCCACGTTTGGGGGCCGACCACACCCAGGGAGACCCTGACCACCGGGAGCATCGCCGCTGAGGGCCAATCCGGCCACGGCAGACCGAAGGCCCCACACCAAGGGGCAGGGGCCCACCAGTCACCCAGGCCAGAGCCCTCCGCGATACAGCTCCCCCGCCAGCCAGCCAGACATCGGACCCGGTGTGGCCGTCCCCCAAGAGGAGAAACTGGAGCTAACGCTAGGTGAAAATCATAAATCAAAATCATAAAACAGAACAAAACTTAAAATACAACAAAACTTTGGTAAAATAAGGTAAGAAGTAAACTGAATCACTAAAATAAATAAGAAGTAATAAATAAATTGTAAATAATAAAAAGATAAATAAAATAAAAGAGAATAATTACAAACTTGCTAAAATAGACTAAAATAGAATCAACTAAAATAGCAGATCATCAGTTAAAACCTAGACTAAAAAGGTGAGTCTTGAGCCGCTTTTTAAAAACATCAACATTCTCTGCGGCCTTGAAATCCTGCGGCAGGCTGTTCCACAGGCGGGGACCATAGTAACTAAAAGCCGCTTCCCCGTGTGTTCTAGATCTAATCCGTGGAATGGTTAAAAGGCCGGCGCCGGACGACCTCAGGGTCCGTGAGGGTTGATATAATAAAAGCAGGTCAGATAGATAAGAAGGCCCAAGACCGTTAAGACATTTAAAAACTAGTAAAATAATCTTAAAATCGATCCTGAAATGGACGGGGAGCCAATGCAGCGAACATAAAACTGGTGTAATATGTTCCCGCCCTCTGGTCCTCGTCAGCACTCGTGCTGCTGAGTTTTGTAATAACTGTAGATTGTATATACTCTTTTTGGGAAGACCAGAGAGCAGGGCATTGCAATAATCTAACCGGCTGGAAATAAAAGCATGCATCAGCACCTCCGTGCTGGCCTGAGAGAGAAACGGGCGGACTATGGCGATGTTCTTTAGGTGGTGAAAACCTACCTTTGCTATGTTTTTAATATGAGGAATAAAACTGAGCTATAATGTTTTTTGTTTTTTTTAATTAATGTACACTCAGTACCACATATTGAAAGAAAAAAACAGAAATGTAGTAGACTTTTTGTAAATTTATTAAAAAAAGAAAAAACAAAATATCACTTGATTCTAATTATTCAAACCCTTTGCGGTGACTCTCCTATTTAACTCACATGCTTTTCATTTCTTCTATCCCTTCATTGGAGTCCAGCTGTGTTTAATTAAACTGATTGGAGTTGATTAGGAAAGGCACAGACCTGTCTATATAAGACCTTACAGCTCACAGTGCATATCAGAGCAAATGACAATCATGATGTGGAAGGAACTGCCCAAGGAAGTCCGAGACAGAATTTTGGAAAGGAGAAGATCAAGCCAAGGTTACAGAAGAATCACTGCAGCACTCAAGGTTCCTAAGAGCACAGTGGCCTCCATGATCCTAGGGCTGGACGATATACAAAAAGAGCATGTTGATAAAGGAATAGTCGTATTGAGCGATATCGATAAATATCAGATAATATAAAAAATATATTTTAAGTGCCTCCACAGTAATTTTATTATTCTTCAATTAACTAATTTTAAATAAAAATTTAATTAATTAATTATAAGTTTGTAAGACACAGAAACAAATCAAGATACCTGAGTAACATCAGTAAATACAAAGAAAAGTAATATTATTAACCATTATATTATTTATAAGTTATGTTAGTAATTTAAATTAAAGGCTTATTTTTATGCTTTTTGATCTTTTAAAGATTTTATGAAACTTTATAATATTAATGGCTGAAGCCTTTGGATTAGTTTGTCAATAAAGTTTATTCAAATTCACATCAGCTCCTCAGCTCTTGACTAAAGCTAACAAGCTACTCACCACTGTTGATGGGCTCCAACACTGCAGCTCAGTCACTGAGAGCTGAAGCCAGCAGGTCTACCCAACCCCTGTTGTGTTTTTTAAAGCGTTTTTTCGCTTCTCAGGACCGGGAGCAGAACCGAGGGGACATTTTAACAGCCAGAGATGTTAGCAACGCGACGCGACCTGGGTACTTTTCCCGTGTCTCTCTGTAAGAGATTCGTAGCGAGCTGGAGAGGGGAGTTTAAAACAGCTGATCGTAGTTTTATATTTCGTTCATTATTCCTACGCTTAGTGTTTTAGTGTGTGGAGGATCGGTTCAAAGCAGGACGCAACCTTTACCTGAGCCACTGAAACCTTTATCCGGAACATCTTCCGATTCTCTGGTCTGATGTGACCAAAATATAACATTTTGGTGTTAATTCCAAGGGGTATGTGTGGAGAAAAGCAGGCACTGCTCATCACCTGCCAATACAATCCCTACAGTGAAACATGGTGGTAGGAGCATCATGCTGTGTTTTTTTTTTCAGCTACAGAGACATGACGACTGGTTGTAACTGAAGGAAATATGATTGTGACCAAGTACAGAGGTATCCTGAAAGAAAACCCCTTCCACAGTGTTCAGAACCTCAGACTGGCCCGGAGGTTCACCTTTCATCAGGAGAAGGACTCAATAAGCACACAGCTACAATGAGAAAGGAGTAGCTTCAGAACAACTCTGGGACCATACTGACCTAAACCCATCTGAGCATCTACAGGTAGAGCTGAAAATGGCTGTCCACCATCATTACAATCCAGCCTGACAGAACTGGAGAGGATCTACAAGGAAGAATGGTAGAGGATCACCTGGGAAAAACTGGTTGCATTATTCCTAAGAAGACTCATGGCTGTACCAGCTCCAAATATGCTTTTACTCAATACTGAGCAAATGGTCTGAATACTTATCACCATGTTAATAAAATAAAATGTATTGATTTTAGAAAATGGCTGCAGTGAAATAACCCACTGTATGACTGTCTAACCTGTTCAACAGAAATGTCACCAAAGCTTCTAAGGTTTTAAAGCCTTTTAAGATTCAATGTAATCCATTGTTGAAACACATTTCTGAAGTAAATCCTACTCCACTCTCAAAGGCGTTTTTCAGTGAGTGTAGTTGCCGGATTTTCCTTTGTTTTTCTTTCTGAAGTTGATGTAGCCCTTAGTAGTCTATGATTGGCTAAGATTTTAGCTCTGACTTTTCCATGACTGCTCTCTGCCATTATGGCGACTGTAAACAGTGTATATGGCCCTATCTCCACAGATTTGCGTGATGAACCAAGAAAGGAGCGACTTAAGAAGAATAAGTAATGCTGCGGAGCGCGGAAAAATATATCATAGTACAAAACCAAAGTATTATTTGAAAGATTTAGAAAACATTGATAAATAAATAAATCTAATCACATCAATTGGAAAAATGTTTCTTCATTTAAAACAAATTGGTGATTACACACTAATGGGTCACAATTTTGGTTCCATGTGGAGCAGGAACCCTAGCAGGTAGTCGTATTTTAAATGCAATAGTTTTATTTAATTTTTATATGTAATGCTCAGTTCAGGTTGTCTGTATTGTACATTATTTAAAGGGACTATATCATGCTATTTTACAGCTTTCAACTTCTGGGATAGACATATGTATGCTAAACTGTTACCGTTGGTGTACAGTATTGATTTGTCTTAAAACTTACAATTGAACTTGTATCCTGCAGTTATTGTTGGACCACTCTCTATAATCACCCCCCCCCAAACAAAAAAACAAAAAAAACAACAAAAAAGTGATTTAAGCTATGTTGTGGATTTATCAATTAAAACTAATTAATTAATTGATAATTGTTATGATCTATCTGTTGATGCTGAGAACCAATAATTGTAAATTATTAATTTAATTCTCCCTTCAGATCATTAACAGGGCACCATCCATTTTTTTTATCCCAAAAAAATGGCAAAAACATATTTATTAATAAGGGGATTATTAATCAATAATCTCATTTATAATGATTAATGACTAGGGATTACACCAGAAAGATCCTATCTGAAGGAAATGAATTCTTGCAGTAATTCACACACACACTCAGAATAAAAGAAACCAGAGATTTGAATCAATTTAACCAATTTATTCTAAAAACACAACTAAAATAAAACACTACTTATAATAAACGGTTCTGTTAAAACTACCGGTGCCTGAGCAATATGGCGACCAGCGATGACGTCCCTTAGGGGCGTCACGGGGCGCCTCCTACCGACATCGTACGCAGCCCCTCGCGTGTACGTGAGGAGGCGGTGTATGACGCGAACGCGCAGCTCGTTTGATAAGGATGGGGGGGGGGTGTTTTATGACCCCATTTTATGACTTATTGTTTAACTTGAAGCAAGAGGCCTGCGGTTCCTTCCTAACAAAGAAAACTCGTGGCTCTTATCAGTGGGTTAGCTTCTGCTAATACAGGCTCTGGTTGGGAAATGATAGAAAATGGGTTTTAAAATGTCCTTTGCGTGCTGCGCGTTCCTGGCAGGCACTCCGAGGATGCTGATGCCTATGACAACAACACTTCACTGTAAACTACCGGAGAAGAACCACAACTTCTACAGACTAACAGTTCTGCTGACTAATAAAAGACAAAAACATACAGGAGACACAGAATCGAAATACAAAAACTCACAAATTTACCCGTAAGCAAAACACGGATTACGGAGGAATCTCAGAGCGCTCGAGGTAGATGCAGCTCTTCACATCAGCGATTATGCATGCATATAATTATAAAGAAAAACTTCCTAATTTATTCACCCAGGTCGAAGGTAAATTTAAATAGTCTTACTTTAAAGAGGAAACTTCCAGGTGTGGAAGAAAAAGTCGGGAAGCGAGATGCTTGGCTCGTCAGCCGCACTGAAAAAAAAACAAAAAGAGAGGAGTTCAGCGCCTCAAAAAAAAAAGGATAGTTTTGGGACAGCCAAACTATTGGGAAAACTTGGTTGCAGGGAGCAAGGACAAAATCCAGAACACGTGTTAGGAAAAGGAGTCTCTTCTTACAGTTCGGAGAACGGCCGACACCATCAGGCGAGCTTGGAAGAGGAAGAGGGGATGGTTATCCATCACTTTTATGCTGAGTGTGGGCGCATCGCCCCCCTTTCCCCGTATCTGTCTCCAATCAGCAGCGGCCGTTTTGAGGGATTGGCATTCTAGCCAATTGCTGCAGCAGATCATCCACCGCTCAGCGGATTCAAAGAGGGAAGGAGCGGATAGCTCCGCCATTGGTCAGAATTGCGCAGCCGGGGGAAGGGGCGTGTCGCCAAGTTATGGAATGCTGGGTCATGATTGTAGAGCTCCTTTTGATGTCATATTCATGGTTCAGACCCCAACAGCTGCCAAAAACCAAAGTAGCCATGAGCTGTGAGAAGGAGGAGCGTGTGTTTGGAACTCTATCAGAGGTAAGCCGCTCTGCCTACAGGGGCGGTGCAGACACCTTTAGCACTCCCTTGTTTTCAACTAGTGATGTCACTAGTTGAACACTCAGTTGTTTTCTATGAGAGGGAGGGGCAGCTGCTGAGGGAGCAGTATTCAGGAGGATTACTCAGACATGCGTGAATTAAGCCAAATAGCACCTTGGTGGGGTTTTGTTATGAGAAAATTCCATTACCAGATGGTTCAGAACTCCGAAAACTTTATTTTGCATGATATAGGCCCTTTAAAATTAATATATATATATATATATTTTTAATAGATATATTAACTCGTCTGATGATTCCTGAAGATAGGCACCATCAGCGATCCCCTGCATATAACTTAAAAATGGACGGGTAAAAATAGACAAGAACTGGATATTTCTTACCTTGTCGGTCAAAATGATGGACAAAAAACATGTGGCTCAGTGGTAGAGTAGTTGACTTGCAATCGGAGGGTCGCAAGTTAGATTCCAGCTTCCTCCAGTCACATGTCGATGTGCCCCTGGGCAAGGCACTTAACCCCCAAATTCTACATTGTCCTACCATGTTGGGTGTCGGTGTATGAATGCGAGTGTGAATGGGTGAATGTGGCTTCAATGTAAAAGCGCTTTGAGTGGTCAGGAAGACTAGAAAAGCGCTATATAAGTTCAGTCCATTTACCATTTACCATGTGTAGACCAACCTCTGTTCTTGGGGGAAAGTATTGCTTGGAGAATATTGTTTTAATAGTTCTAGAGGATGCTTTAGGTAGTCTGTTTCAGAAGAGCCTCATTTTCATGCAGGCACAGCAAAGAAGGGACATTGTATGCGTGTCTGAAACCATGTAAGTTTAATTTTGGAATATCTTTGGCACATTTAAATGTTTATTGTTCATTTAAGGTTTTAATCCCTGCAGCGGTGGTTATAGCTGGCCTCTTTAAGTTGCAGTAATTCACGTATGATAGCTTCTGGGCTAAATATGTTATTTTTTGTTACAAATGTGGCTTAGTTAGTTATTATGTTTATCTACATCATGTTGGTTGCTGTTGTATTTCAGATACCATTAAACCTGTCCTTGCTTTGAACCATAAATGCACTTTAACAAATGAACACAGTTTGAGCCTTCAGTAAAGCAGTTCAGTTCTGATATCTGCCTCTGTGTTCTTTCAACTCTCTAACCAGCATCTCAATGTAGATGAGGAGCAAGCAAAACGGCTTTAATTCCTTACAGTTCAATTAAATGCAATGTGCGTAACTGGGAAAAAATGGCAGCTTTGATCCAAAATGGCTGACTTCCTGTTTGGTTTTGACAACTGGAATGCATTAGGGATGTGATGGAGACCAATTACAGTATGTTTAGTGTTTCTGCAACTCTCTTTGTAGGAGTTACAAATCATATATGGACTATAAATGAAAACTGACATTTGGCTACCTTTGGCATATTTACATTGTCATGTTCATTAATGTGCATTGTCCCATATATATACACTACCGTTCAAAAGTTTGGGGTCACATTGAAATGTCCTTATTTTTGAAGGAAAAGCACTGTACTTTTCAATGAAGATAACTTTAAACTAGTCTTAACTTTAAAGAAACACACGCTATACATTGCTAATGTGGTAAATGACTATTCTAGCAGCAAATGTCTGGTTTTTGGTGCAATATCTACATAGGTGTATAGAGGCCCATTTCCACCAACTATCACTCCAGTGTTCTAATGGTACAATGTGTTTGATAAGGATGTTCAACTAATTTGATATTAGAGAGCCTAGCAGACGGAGCATAATGGAACCTTGCCATGTATTAAGGCCCCCCCCCATTAGAGAGGAGAGCCAATGAAATCCCACATCTTTGTATAGTTGTTCTCAAACAATTTGAGTAATTTTTTTCCAGCATCCTGATACAATCCTATCTTCAGCAGGTAGGTTGAATCACATGCAGGAAACATGAATATATTTTCCAAACAAAAACCTTAATGAGGATATCATTTGACCCTGAAATAGTCTGCCTTTCTCTTGATCTCGTGTCCTCCTGCTCCTCCTGTTGGCTTGTGTCCACTTCCTTTCATAAATCCCAAGCAAGATGTTACTAGGCAACTCTCCAGTCAATCTTTACTGACTTTATTGTGCTATTGATCTGTCTGGTGCTATAGGTTGTCCTGGGTTCTCTCACTACAATTGATATTTTCCCTTTGGGGTAGAAAGAAAGTGATTTGGCTAGAATTAATAGTGGTTCATTTTCAAATGACTCACAATCACAATTCAATGAAAACAGAAATGGTCAGGTAGCTTGCATTTATATGCCTGATGTAGTTGTCGGTTCTCACAGCAGTTAATGGGAATCTATAAAACGTAAAGATTGGGAGATTTTTAGGGTTGGTTAAAAGGCACTTCCAAGTGATGATCTCTGTAAGGAATGGAGTGATGTTTATACATTTAGTTAGAGCTAGGCAGTATAACCCTAACATGCATCATCATATTTTTGAAATTTGCTGCAATTTATAATATACAATCACCAGCCACTTTACTTAGGACACCTTGTTAATACATGTATTCAGAAGTGACCTACAGTGGGGCAATAAACTATTAGGCATCCACCAATTTTACAAGTTGTCCCCATTAAAGATGTGAGAGGTCTGTAGTTTTCATCATACGTATAACTGTGAGAGACAGAATGTACGAAAAAAATCCAGCAATCCACACTGTTGTATTTCATTTAAGGTTTTTTGGGCCATAGCGGCCTTTGCTCAACAATGGATAGATTTCTGAAAGGGGAGAGAAGTGGGGGAAGACATGCGGCTAAGGTCACCTGTGACCGGACTCAAGCCGGGGAAAGCAAGATCAAGGACAGAGGCCTTCGCAGACGGGGCACCCACCACAACCATGCCACGCGACGCCTCACACTGTCGGATTTTTAAAGAATCTATTCTTATAATGAAAATAGAAGCATTTTGTCAATAACAAAAGTTCACCTCAATTCTTTGTAATGTACTGTAGCCTTCGTTGCCAATGCTAGAGGTCAAATGTTTCCTGTATCGTCACTAGGTTTGCACACACTGTAGCTGTGTCATGATAAAAAGATAAAAATTAGGATGAACTTTATTAGGAAAGGACTCCTAAATTCAGGAGAAGACAAAACGCTGCACAGCACGTGAGCAGGGAAGATCCTCAGAGCTGGATGATGTGGCACAGACAATTGTGGAGCAGAAGATCCAGGAGCCTTGGCTTACCAAAAATGATGACAGAGCAATACAGACGTGGGTGAGAATGCCTTTTAATTGGAGATGGACCGATGGTAAAGCAGGAGCACAGTTGGAAGAGGTTAGTCAGGATGACTTTCTGACAAGCTGGTATTTTGGCCCATTCTTCTATGCAGATATCTTCTAGAGCTGGGATGTTTTGGAGCTGTTGCTGGGCAAAACAGACTTTCATGTTCCTCCACAGATTCTAGGCCAGTCCAGTAGGAGGAGTTTTTTGCCCAAAATCTTACGATAAATGGCCCCTTATCTTCTGATAAATTCTAGTCTTTTTGTCCCATTATCAGAAAAACAGTCCCAAAGCATATTTCCACCCCCATGCTTCACATTGGATATGGCATTCTCAGGATGCAACTCAGCCTTCTTCTCCCTCCAAAAACACGGCGATCAGGCGTTCAGATGAGCCTGGACATGTGCTGGTCTTAAGCAGGGGGATCTTCTGAGGAGTTTAATCCATGATGACATAGTGTGTTACTTATAGAAACCTTTGTTACTTTGGTCCCAGCTCTCTTCAGCTAATTAACAAGTTCACCCTGTGTAATGCTGGGCTGTTTTCTCATGATTCTCAAAATCATGTGTTTCCCACCAGGTGAGCTCTTTCCTGGGGCCTCACGTCAAGGTAGCTTGTCAATATATTTATTCCATTTTCTAATAATTGCTCCAACAGTCTGTATCTTCTCACCAAGCTGATTGCCTACTGCAGATTGGCTCATGCCAGTCTTGTGCAAGTGTACAATCTTGTCCCTGGTGTCATTGGACAGCTCTCCGGTCTTGGCCATGGTGGAGGAGTCTGACTGTTAGATGTTGTCGACAGGTTTTCTATACACATAACTTCAAATAGGTGCCTTTTATACAGGAAACAAATGGAGAATAGAAGTGCTTCTTGTAGAAGTAGTAACAGGTCTGTTAGGACCAGAATTCTTTATGCACACATTCACACATGGTAAGCTAGATGACCTTGAGACGTAACTTGCATGTGGGTGTGTGGGGGGGGCCGGGTTGTTGGCGGTGGGTATTGGTCCGGGGTGGCGGCGGTGTGTGTTGTCCGTCGGTCGGCTGCGGGCGCCTCCTGCATGGCGGCGGCGGCAGGGGACCCCTCTCTGCAGGTCCCTGGTCGGGGCCCTGCTGGGGGGCAGGGTGCCCCTGATCCCTGTGGCCTCCGGGTCCTGTTCCGGGCCCGCCCTGGCGTAGCCGGTTTCCGGCGGAGCCCGTGGGCTCGTCCCTGCGATCTCTCGGGGCATTGCGGCTGCTTGGTGTTCCCCTGGGGCTTCCATCTGTTCCTCTCTTGGTGGGTGATCGGCCAATGACTCTGGGGACTCCGCCAATTCTTTTGCTTCTGATTTGACCGCTGCCTTTGATACTGTTGACCACCTTATCCTTATCCTACAATTGTAGCATTGCAGCATTAAGGAAAACCCATTAGATTGGTTCAGGTCTCATCTGTCCAACAGGAGTTCTCCCTGTTAGCCTTCAGCTGAAGAATCGTTGCTCAAACACATCTGTATTTACTGCTTTTTTAATACAGTATAAGGTTTACCGAGGGGCGGTAGGGGTGGGGGGTCTTTCAGTTTAGTCTTAGGGTGCATTCACACCAGCCGTGTTTAGTCCACTTGAAACAAACTCTAGTTAGTTTGCTCGGAAAGTCCGGTTCGTTTGGGGAGGTGTGAATAGGCAATGGAACTCTGATTCGGACCAAACAAACAAAATCTAGTTCGCCTAAAAACGGTGGTCTTGGTTCAATTGAAACAAACTCTGCTTCGGTTTGATTGCATGTGTGCATGTGTCCTGGAGTGGCTAATCAGGAGCACTTGGACATTTCCCGGTGGGATGGTCTGATATCTGGGCCGCAAGGGCTGAATCTATGGTAAGCAGAGTTATACTAGTGTGCCAAATGTGCAACTATAGTCAAAAAAGAGTTGCTATTAACACTATTTATGCACTAGTTTGGCTTAACTTTAAAGTTGTTGGGGTAATGTTTAACTAGTCCCATATAGTTGCATACTATTTAGCATAGAAAACAATGGATATAAGGATATAGAGTTTTTACCGAAACTGCTTGCCATAAAGGGCCGCTTCACAGGGCCAGCTTTCAATTTGTTCTCTCCGCGCACCTCGACATTAAACAAGAGAGCAATCAGTCAGCGGTGTTTGAAGGGTAAAATAGGGTGCCGCAGAAAGGACTACTATTATACAGAGGAAAGCTCAAACAGACGGTCATACCATTTTTGCTTTTGTGCAAAAAATGTGGACTAAAACAGCTAACGAGGACAATGGAACAGGTAAGACAACATGTTGAACTTTCCCTGCAAACCCCCAATCGAGTTAAATTATCAAGTCGATGGTGTGATGTTGTAGCAGCAAACCTAACATGTCATTTTAATAAAAATGATGACGCAACACCAGATAACAGGGAAACTTTGTCTCATAGCTCCTAAAAGTTAGAAGGAAATTCCAGAATGAAGCTAAATGAGCTCAAAGGCTTATTTATTTGGTTAATATTATAAATGAGTACAAATATAAGGAATGTTAAAAGGATGTTCTTATGTTAAAAGGATGTTTATCTCTTCATATTTCTTTTATATTACATACAGATTATAATATGTATAAAGACTTTAGCCTTATGGCTCATTCTTTTTATTTTATTTTTTATTTTATTTTAATTTTACTTATGTTAAACGTTTTATGTGCACAACTGTACCGGAAAACATTCCTAGTTTGTGAACTTGTTCTCAAACAATGGCAATAAAACCGATTCTAAAAGAAGAGCTTGGTGTAGATGTACACTATATATATATACATCAGATCCAGGACCCCGAGCGGGAGATGGCCATTATCTTCAGCCGTACCTTCGTGCGGCCAACAGCGCACAACTGGCGGACACCATCCTATACCAGCCCTACGGAGCTGTGGAGGGCGGACCCACTGCCGGGAGTCCAAGCGGTCACAGGGCGCCGGAGGCCCATGAATCGACAACTGCGGAGGAGGCGCGCTGGCTCCAGTTTGGAGCAAAGCCCAAGGTCCCCCTCGGCTCCACTCCAACACTCCAGGGTGCCTGGTCAACGGTTGGCCCTGGCCGTGGCGGAGGGGCCCGGAGCTCCAGCCGTCGATCTCCTCCACCTGGCCTCCCGCTCTCCAACCGCTTCAAGCCCCTGGAGCAGGACTTCCGTCCACTGACAGCCTCTGCGCCCCGTAGCTCTGCGGTACCACCCACCTATTCCACCCAGCCACCGCAGGAGCAGCTGTCGGACACCAACGGCCATCCATGCCCCGCCAAACCTCGGGCTTCTGTCCGATCCCGCCGAGGAGTGGTTAGCTTCACACGGAACCCTCGTAAGGATCCCTCGGCACAGGAGTCCCATCGCTGCAATTCCGGGGAAACGCTGCACAACATCCAGCAGGTCCTGGACAGATCCTCTGTTCACCCAAAACCAGCCGAACCGCCTCTCAGGACTCTCATCATCAGAAACTCAATCATCAGACACGTCAGGATGAGAGGAGCCATCACTCACTGTTTAGTTTAGTTTATTTATTTAAGATGACAGGGACAGTGCACAATCAACATTAACCTCACAGGGAAAGATGCATTGTGCCAGGTTATAGCTCAAGAGCTAATTTCCACCTGTAGTCTCTGGGCAGGCTGATGTTATATTACATTAAAAATAACACACATTCATCTATGTACATGTACATCTATGTTCATCTATTTACATTCGGCCAAGATACAAGTCTTTACGTGCACAATTTGTTAAAAACTCACATCCATATCACTCATTTATACGGGTCAAAAACACACACTCCCCCCCTCCCCCTTTCTCTCTCACTCACACACTTACACAAGCTACACATGAGTGCACGTTTGGTTTGATAATAACCATTTCTTTAAAAGGCATGAGAACATGTAGTAGTTGGTGCTTGCTATCAGCTCTGTGGGCAGCATGTTCCACTGACGAGTGGTTACACAGGAAAAGGCTGAGTTTCCAAAAACTGTCCTGTGTTTTGGGATCCTACACTCGCCGCGCTCGGTGGATCTCATGGCTCGTGTTGTTATGTCCGAGCCTAAAGAGATAAACTCTTTCAGTGGAGGAGCAGCGGTGTCATGCAGGATCTTATACAGGAAGCAAAGATTTGTGTGTTTAACTAAGTTGTCAAAACTTAAGATTTTATGTTTAGTAAGGATATGACAGTGATGGAAACATCTGCCTTTTTTATCGTGAATTTTTAATGAGTTTTTATAAAGTGACTGAAGTGGCCTCAGGACAGATTTAGTAGCTTGAGACCAACATGTCATACAATAAAGAAAATGGGGAACAATCATTGCATTAAGATAGGCTCCTGAGGCCTCTGTTGTAAGTGAATTTCTTATGTGTCGAAACTGTATCATGTTAAATTTAACTGTATTTGATAATTTCTTTAAGTGTTTTTTAAACCCTAAATTTTGATCCAATATGACTCCTAAATACTTTACCTGTTCAGCTATTGCAATTTTTTGTCCATCAATTAAAATGCTTGGACAATTGGGAATTTTACGAATTTTGAAGTACATAAATACAGTCTTGTCTAAATTTAGGGTGAGACATGAATTTTTAAGCCACTGTGTAACTTTTTTTATTTCATTGGTCAGTTTTTCTGCGACCTCCTCTGCAGTTTTGCCATGAGCATACACCACAGTGTCATCAGCATACATTATAATCTTACTCTTACACACAGTCGGTAGATCATTTATGTAAAGCGTGAACAGCAGGGGGCCCAGAATGGACCCTTGTGGAACTCCCATGCTGCAAGGTCTTAAAGGTGAATTTATATTGTTAACAGCAACACATTGGTGCCTGTCTTTGAGGTAAGATTGAATCAAAGTTTTAGTATTTATGTCAAGAGAAAAATTAGACAGTTTGCTGATGAGAAGCTCATGGTTCACAGTGTCAAAAGCCTTTCTCAGGTCTAGAAAGACTGCCCCAACTATTCCTCCTCCATCAAGACTGGATTTAATGTCTTCCAGTAAGTAGCAGCACGCAGACTCTGTGGAGTATCTTTTCCTAAAACCAAACTGGTAAGGATGTAATGCATCAGTGTGGTCCAGATGCTCCACTAGCTGCTCTGCTACCACCTTCTCAAACACCTTGGAGAAGGCTGGAAGGATACTAATAGGCCGATAACTTGAGACACAAAGCTTGTCTCCTGACTTGAATATCGGCTTGACAACTGCTTTTTTGAATGCCATTGGAAAAGAATTTTCACTTATGGCTTGATTCACAGCTTTTGTTAGTGCTGGAGTTAGAGTTTGTTTGTGTTCTTTTAAAATAGATGTGTCAAGCCCATATATATCCTTTGCTTTACTATTTTTCAAATTTGATATTATTTTGAGAATTTTGCCTTCATCTACACTCTGTAACCTACAATAAGGTAAATTTTCATCTTCAACGTAGTTAGGGACACAATAGTTTCTTTCAGGAAAGGTCTTAGCCAACTCTGTCACAGAATCCAAGAAATAATCATTATAATATTTAGCTAAAGTGGAACTCTCTTTTTGAATAATTCCATCGATTTTGAGCTGCAGATGTTCCTGGGGGTGCTTTTCCCTACCCAGTAATTTATCCATGCTCCTCCATAAGAGTTTACAGTTACCCTTTGCCTCCTTAATTAAATTTAGAAAGAAGTTTGCTTTTGCTTTTCGTAGTTGCATGGTAACTTTGTTTCTTAAAGATTTATAAATGTAATGATCAGTGTTTAGTTTAGTTTTTAAAGCAGACTTGAGAGCTTTATCTCTCTGTTTCATTGTTTCCCAGAGGGATTCATCAAACCATGGAAGCCTCTTTTTATTAGATTTTCTCTGTTTGAGCTGTGTATATTTATCAACTTTATCCTTCATAGATTTAATGATGTTGTTGCATGTGTAATCACAGCTTTTAATATTAATTTTGGAGGCCCAGTCAATTTCATTTAAATAATTCTTAAGAAGCTCTTGATTTCTCTTAGAAATGTAAGGGAAGTTTCGTTTTTTATTTGATTGTTCAATATTTTTGTATCTTAACTTGTTTACTTTCCTAACTAGTAGAACAAGATTATGATCAGACAGGCCAGTTAATAAGTTGTATGTCTTTGTTACTCTGTCGGATTTATTAGTAAAAATTAAATCTATCAAAGTTTGAGAGGTTCTTGTTACTCTAGTTGGCTTTTTTATTATTTGTGTCATTTGACATGAGTTTGCAAAGTCTTTTAATTATTTCCGTTTGCTTTTATCGAGCCAATTTATGTTAAAATCCCCCATGAGCAAGATTTCCTTTCGCTCATACATTTTTACAATATTTGTTAAGCCACTATAGAATTCACTGCTTGCATTTGGTGGTCTATAAACACATAGAACAATAAATGACATTTGGGGCGATAGTTTGATTGTAACACCAACGCATTCCACAGTTTGATCTGGTATGTCTATTTGGTGACTGTCAATACTGTCTTTCACGTAGATTAAAACCCCGCCCCCTTTTCCCTTCCCTCTTTCCCGTCTATATACATTATAACCCGGAATCAAAAAATGCCGATGGAGGAGTTGTATCTGTTATCCAAGTCTCGGACAGGCACAGGTAATGCAGATTTGATCCCAACAAAAGATGTTCCAGCTGTTCTGTCTTTGACATGACGCTACGTATGTTTAAATGTCCTCCAAATATTCCTTTCGGTTTTGTAAGTGGATTCCACAGTACTGAGGCATGGTTCACTGTCTGGAATAGTTTAATTTGGTTTTGTTTTGGGATTACAATAGTCTGCATCGCATGTATTTTCCCGTGGTTATTAGTTGGCTTTATCGCACTTAGCCCCAGCGTGTTACCTTGTTGTTGGTGCATCATGTCAACACTGTTGGCAACGGTACCGCTACCGGCAAGCCGCCGCGTTTGATTGAAGTTATGCGGGGAGTTTATCGGCGCTGAGTCAGCCGCGTGCAGCGGGTGTTTTAGATCCATAGGTCCGGGGTTTACCTGAACGTCTCCACAGAGAAGTACTATGATGCAGAGAAGAGTTGCACTGCCCCGGTGACCAGTTGTTTTCACCACTTTCCGTGCCGGCCGCACAAATGACTTGTTTTCATTTTGAGTGCTTGCATGTCCGTCGTTAAGAACTCCGGAGAAGATGACATACTGGCTCCAGGAGTCCAGGGGTGTAGCAGGCCTCAGATTGCCTCTTGCTTGTGAGATGGAGCGTTCACTAGCAGCAGTCCAGCTCCCATGCATTTGCGTAAAGGTGATCACCGTCAGGTAGAGCGATAGAATAAGCACATTTAGCGCCTTTGTTTTTATGATCTGTATGTATGACCAATACATCCAGGTTTTAAAGACGGGTGTTATCTCTGGCGGCCTTCCTTTTGTTTTAAAAAAGGGTAAAACAGCAGCACCTGCCGAGCTGCTGTTACCTGCTGCCGCCATCTTTCCAAATTGATTGAATGGAGTGACAGTAATGGACATTACACAGCGGATCCCAGACCTCATCCAGAATCACCCAACAGTGAGTAAAATCATAATCCATGCCGGTACCAATGATATCCACATGCAGCACTCTGAACTCCTCAAGAGTGATTTTATGCACCTTTTTAATCTTTTAAAAAACACACACCTGTGTGTTTTTATCTCTGGCCCCATCCCCACCTTTGACAGAGGAATAAGACGTTTTAGCCGGCTTTTCTCTCTGAACACTTGGCTTTCCGCTGTCACTGTGCAGCAGAACTTTGGTTTATTGATAATTTTAACATTTTCTGGGGCAGGAGGCATCTTTTTGGACCAGATGGACTTCATTTAAACAGACAGGGGACCCGTATGCTGTTAATGAGACTGGCCTGTCCCCGACCACCTCTGTCCAACACATATTATGTTCTTTAACTCTTTCTGCAAAATGTTTTATTTGACAATTTTACCACTTTTGAATATAGTGCAGCTGTTTTTAGCATTCCTCAGATTTTGTGTGTTACACTTTTTAGGCCTCTGAAGCACTGTGCACTTTTTATTAAAGAATTTTCAGATTTTTTATAAATTTTACACAATCCCTTTAATATAATTATTATAGCTTGTGAGTTTAATCTACACGTAGATAACCTTTTAGACCCCGTTGCCGCAGAATTTAAAAATATATATTCAATTCAATGGACCCTATTCCCACAAGTTTTTTTAAACAATTTTATGATTATTTTAGAGAGGATATTTTAACCCTTATGAATTGCTCCCTTCAGACAGGGGTCTTTCCTGCCGCTTTTGAATGGGCGGTGGTGAGGACCCTGTTGAAGAAGAGCAATTTAGATTTTAATGATTTAAACAACTTCCGACCAGTATCCAAATAGCCATTTTTAAGCAAAATTCTAGAAAAGCTTGTTTTAATTCAACTTGATGATTTTATCAACATTCATAATGTCCTAGAGAAATTTCAGTCTGGTTTTATGATGAACCACAGCATTGAGACGGCCCTTCTGAAGATTTCAAATTATTTTAGATTAAACTATTATGCTAAAAAGGTGACAGTTTTGGTTCTCCTGGATCTAAGCGCTGCCTTTGATACAGTAGACCACACTATTCTTTTAACTCGTTTAAAACAGATCGGCCTCTCTGGTGCTGTTCATAAATGGTTCACATTCTACCTCACAGACAGGACTTTTATGGTAAGTGTGGATACCTGTTCCTCTAAGGTCCATAAGATCACTTGTGGTGTGCCCCAGGGTTCAGTTTTAGGCCCAGTGCTTTTTAACATTTATATGCTCCCTCTTGGCAGTGTTATCAGGAGACATGGGGTGAATTTCCACAGTTATGCTGATGATACACAGTTGTACATCTCCATGTCTCCTGATGACACACGGCCAATGGATGCACTTTTTAACTGAGTTTTAGACATCAAATCCTGGATGGCAGAAAACTTTCTCCAGCTCAACCAGGACAAAACTGAACTTTTCGTTATCGGTCCTGAAGCTCAGAGAGAGAAACTTTTACCAAAACTACAATCATTGTATTTTAATCCTTCTTTACAAGTGAAGAACCCGGGTGTGATTTTTGACTCTGAGCTGACTTTTATCCCTCACATTAAAAATATCACTAAAATAGGTTTTTATCACCTAAAGAACGTAGCCAGAGTCTGCCTTATTCTCTCTCGGGCCAATACGGAGATGCTGATGCATCCTTGTATCATCAGTAGAATTGACTACTGCAATGCCCTGCTCTCTATTCTTCCCAAAAAGAGCATTTCAAGCTTACATTTTCAGCTTTCAGACTTACCTTTTTAGTCTAGCTTTTAAATGATTACCATTTATTCAGCCTGTTTAGCTGCACTGCTTACTTAATTAATTAATGAATTGATTTTTATTGTATTTTTTATTATAGTTAAGTTTTAATACACAATTTATGTTTTACAGTTTTACTTTCTCCTTTATCACATTTTATTAGTTATTTTACGTATTTTAATCCTTCCAGTGTTTCCTCTGTGGAGCCCTCTGCCTTGGTGGGCGGCGGCGCCCTGGGCGCTCCTCCGGTAGTGCCTGGGGATGGTGGGGGTTTCTGCCCTCCCTCCCTGGTTGCCTTGGATGGTGCCTCGGCTGCTACCATAGATCTGCTTCAGTCGAGGCAGATGGCTCCCCTGATGGCGTGTCGTTCTGAGCTCTACCTACGTATGGTCTTACGTGTTTTGGGAAGGTGTCTGTGTGTACGTCTGTTTGCTTGGGAATGTAGGTTATTAGGGGTCATTTTAATCTGTAAAGCACTTTGAGCTGCATTTTTTGTATGAAAAGCTCTTTATTAATAATGTTTGATTTGATATAAAAAAGCATCCTGCAATAGTAGTTGATTCAGCACTACAATAATAAAACTGAAGTGAACTAATCAAAGGCTTTGTAAAAGTTGGAGACTTGTGCTGAGAATTATACATTTTTTTAAAAGAGAACCAGTTTCTGAACCAGAGTCAGAAGTGATGAGAGGATTTCTTTGGTCAGTATAAAATAAATATGTGTTGACATGCATCCATTAGTTCCAAGAAAGCACTTTTTATGCCCAAATAATAGTTTGACCTGTTATATTTTTCTTTAAAAGTATGACAAGGTAAATAGACAAGGTCAATACACAAAAAATGCAATAAATTAGAAGACAGGTTTAATTTTCTTTACTGTTTGTTACAACAAATGAGAAATTCAATATAAATTAGAATAACAAAAATGTACCACAAAACAAAAATTTCAAGTGAAAAATAAACACTTTCTGTTAGATTGTTATAGAGTTTCCACATTTTAAGTATGTGTTCATGGTAACCTATAGGTTAACGTTAAACACTACGAGTACAATAGAACAGTATCAGCCATAATTTGAACAAAAATAGGTTGTGATATAAAGTGGGCCAGTCTGAGGCATCAAACTCTAGGGCTGAAAATGAGTCCAACACCAGCCCTGCATGTGTGAATGGTAAACGGATCAGAGCTGCACCAAAAGCAAAAAGAGGACTATTGTACAGGGCATCCTGGGTAAATGCATTCTAAACCACCACTAAGGCTGGGGAGATAAATGTTGGATCTTGTACATACCTTGCTTAACGTCTGTATAAGGAGGCCATCTGTGCTGGAAGTTGTATTTAGGCGGTGCTAATCATAGCAAAATGCTCATATAGAGCCATCTCAGCCGTCTTATAAAAAACATCATTCTCCATAGTCCTCCTCATCCTATGTTCATCCTGAGTTACTGCACAGTATTTATCTGTCACATTTACAAAAGAGAACAGATCAATCCTAAAACTGCTGCAATCTGCTGCTATTGTGGGTTTGTTTACATTCAGCTGTAGCGGAAGTTCCCCTGCAGCAGGAGGAAACACAGCTCTACAACAGCACCACCCCAGGCGGAGAGGTGAAATTGTTGTTCAAACCTCTGAACTTTCTGATAATAAAAAGCCAGTGTGAATATGAACCACACAAGCTAAAAACAACAACAATTTTGCAGTTTTGGTCACCAATTGACTGGTGTGAATACAGCCTAAGGTTGCATTTCTGGGTGTTGTCACTATAAACTCTGTACAACACTTTGGTCTATGTCTTCGTAATTAAATCTGTTATATAAATAAACTAAACTTGAACTCCAAGCCTTTATCAGTATTTAAATCAGAAGCATGAGATGTTGCCGACGTCAAAATTAGCAGCCAAGGCTAATTTTGAGTGGGTATTTTGTCTGAATTGACTGAAATTACTGAACAAATCCAAAACTTCCCAAAAACTCTAAGGTTTATGATGTCATGCTAATTATTTGTTGTTTCAAAATGTATCTAATTAGGTTCACCTCAGTCCGCAGCATATTTTAATCATTACTTTTAATCCACATGCTCCTATTTTCATATGATAGTTGTGTTGTCCATCCTTTATTTGTTCAGTCAGTGGCTATATAAACTGACTAGTACAGTGCAGTGTGGTATTCTAGTGAACAAATAAGGTATTGATTACAATTCCTGCATTTGTACTTTATTCCTTAGTTTTAGTTAACCAAGTGTGGGAGTGGAGCATTATTGCTTTTAACTAAAACCTCATTTTCAATTATTTTATCTCTGAGTCCTGTATTTTATTCTCGAAAAAGGTTACATTCTTAAGTTATTTCTTCTAGCATCATGTTATAATTTTTTTCATTATTTTAGTTAGGCTGTACTGCAGTATCTGCATTGTTATCAGAGGAAGGTTCATTTGGTTTAAAAAATTGATCGTTTGTTTTCTCTACAGCAGAGCACTAGGATTGTTTAAAGTGCTCTACTCATTTCTTTGAATTGTTGCATTTATCCCTCTTAGATTCAGAAACATCTAATATATAAAAAAACACCTTGAATATTAGATATTCTCAAGATCATTGAATATTCTCCCACCTTTTCAAAATGGTATAGCAAACATGACTCTTGACAAAATCATCTTTAAAATCCTCTCAGATAAATATGGTAATATCTGATTCCTCCCAACCTAGCACTGAAAACGCATTAAGCCATTTAATAACAGTTCCTCATTTTTTAAACAGCTTAGGTAGAATTCATAAGTTTCTGCCACTCGCTTGTCATTATAGAATTGTTTTATTTTTATAGTCCTTAAGAGTGCATTTTTAGAGGCAAATTTTTCCTCAAAGTAGCCCTTAGAGGAGAGCTGTAATCGGCCCTTAAAAATTGTGCCTGGCTCTGACCAAGCCCGAGAGAATTCAGCCCAAGCATTATAAAGAGTATATTTTGATTAAAAGCTTATTAAAACCCAAAGCCCAAAACTATTCAAAAGTCACAGACCAGAGCTTCTAAAGGGCTACCTATTATCAGATTAAATAGTTTGCAAACAAAAACACATCTGGACTTGGACGAACCATTTTGATAACTCCGCATGCTGCCGACTTGAAATCAAAATACTGTCAGTTTGAAAGATGGAATAAAAACGATGAACTCTGAAAACAAACATGGATTATGATATTTTACTTTTCATAGGGTGACCATAGTCTGAAAACAAAAAAGCAGGACCTTGGTAGTGTCTGAGAGAATAGTAAGATCCTCAGCATAATGGCTTCTGTTGCATAAAATTCTGTCTCGCCTGCGTGCATTTCTGTTTTATCCTCATGACCGGTTGCGCTAGATTTCAGGCTAGATTTTATCTGACGCATGTGGTGTTCTTCTGTCCCCAGGCAGCAAGTTTGGGGGAAGCTGGTTTTGAGAGAGGACAGGGAAGTGAGCGAGAGTCCTGAAGGGGATGGGGGCCCTCTCTGGGAGCCGTTAGAGGGGACAGAAGCTGGGATCAAGAACAAGGACTGGAGTAAACATTAAGTTTTATTTATATAGTGCCAATTCACAACATGTGTCATCTCAAGGCACTTTAAAAGAAAACCCTTGGATGAGCGAGTCGCCAGCAGGATACTCTAAGAGGAATGAGGTAAAGTGAAGATCAATAAATATCACTTTGTCTAAGACTAAAGCCCCTTTATCAATCATTTTCCAGACGTTCTGTGCTCTGTGTGGATAACTCAAATCGATATTTGAAACGAAAAATACGGTTTAAGACTGGATGGAATTTTCTGCGAATATTCCACAACATCTATCTGAAAACAGTTTATGAGATTGGCAGATTACCACTCAAATAGAGATGACTATCTGGTGTCTGATTCCTGAACCTGCTCGTCCTATAATGGGGTGTCCTCATTGCCCATGAGGCAAAGCTGGGAGCCAAACCTGCTAATCAAACCCTGCAAGTCAAAACCCTGAGGAGGGAGAAGCCTCAAATTAGCAATCGGGGCAGTGACGCACTGTGCAAGCTAAGGGACTATCAATGAACCTGGCAGGTGGAGGTGCCTTGGTCGAGGGCACATGGACTTGTAGCCAGAGGTCTGACCTGGAACATGGAAGACTGGCTGGATTCCAAGGTGGTGGGTGGTTGCATTTAGGCTATTACTTTGTCTTTATCAGTACTGATGTCATCCACTTTAATGACTCCGTCAGTATTTAATTATTAAATTATTAACCTTTATGTAGCCATGTAGAGAAGAAACCCTTTGATATCCAGATCTCTTTTACAAGGGTGACCTGGCCGAGAGCTCAGTCATAATAAAACTAACAAAGATTATACATAGAAAAAACATTTAAATGTAATGTTTGCTTGTGAAAATATGGCCCAAATGCAACACAATCAGTTGTATATTATAAAGAAGACAAGATAACAAACTTACAAAATAATCATGAAGGCAAGAATTGCCAGGAAGTAACAAACAGCAGAAAAAAACAGAAAACCATCCTAAAATGAGAAAGTAGAAACTAACTAAAGACATTTAAGAGGCACTATCTTATCAGAGAATAAAGAACTACAAAGACTGATAAATATAAATGCACCTCTGCTCTGGTGTACAGTTCACAGTGATGTGTGGGGTGAATACAGCCTGTTACAAATCTCAAAGCGCTACGATATGCAGAATTCAGAGACTGCATGCATTTTGTAAAGGCATTCATATATGAAACATCACCATAATCCAACAAAGGTAAAAATCTTGCAGATACCAGAAGTTTACGAGCTCTGAGGCTAAAGCAAAATTTTGTTCTGTAATAAAATCCAAGCATTGTGCCAGTAGCACAGTGATCAGTCAAATCATTTGTAAAACACCCCAACATCAATGTATTTATGTGGGCTATTTGTCATGATTAGATTGCTTAGAGTTGATCCAGAATGGCATTTAGAGTTTGGTCGAGAGTTTTTTTTTTATTATTACCAAATAACAAATAGACTTAAGAGCATCAGTAAATGCAGACAACCAGTCATGATGAAATCTTCCACCAGAAGAAGTTCATTTGAATGTAATCCAACAACTTGATCATATAGTAAGGTGAGGGCATTACTACAGGCTGAGGGTGGTCTATAGCAGCACATAACTGTGATGAACTAACCTTCTTAGAACTCAAGATTGAGAGCAAGAAATTGAAACTGTTTTGGAATGGCTAGAGAGGCCAGGAGGCTAACTTGAAATTAGCTTTTTTTATGTACATTGATACAACTCCTTTTTTAAGGGCCGTGAGAGTGAAAAAACATTATAGCCAGTTAAAACAAAAAAAATTTCAAAGTTGACTTATTTAGTCATATTTCAGATAACACAAGGCTGTCAGCATAATACAATTTGATTCATTTTTTTTTTTAGGAAATCCAGCTTGGGTAACATACTGTTAACATTTATATGAATGATACCAAGCCCCGGTGGTCCAAAGCCAGGAAAAAAACAGCATTGTTCCTCCTGAATCCAAGCTTCGATTATCTATTGGTCCCTCCTCTCCAGAACCCCTAAATAGACCTTACCAACGAGGCTCAGAATTGTGATCCCCCTATAGTTGGAACACACTGTGGTCCCCCATTTTAAATAGTGGGACCACCACCCCGTTCTGCAAATCCAAGGGAACTGCCCTGATGTCCATGCAATATTGCAAAGCCACGTTAACCAACACAGCTCTACAACATCCAGAGTCTTAAGGAACTCCGGGCGAATCTCATCCACCCCCAGAGCCCTGCCACAACCTCGGTGACCTCTGCACCAAAGATCGGAGAACCCGACCCAGAGTCCCCAGACTCCGCTGGAAGGTGTGCATGCGTGAATAGCATCGAAATAATATGAAAGTCTTTCTCCATGGTCTCTCTAAATTCCTCCCATGCCCGAGTTTTTGCCTCAGCAACCAACCGAGCCGCACTCCGCTTGGCCTGCCAGTACCTATCAGCTGTTTCCAGGCTCCCACAGGCCAGAAAGGCCGATAGGACCCCTTCAGCTTGACAGCATCCCTCACTGCCGGTGTCCACCAGTGGGTTCGAGGGTTGCCGCTGTGACAGGCACTGATCACCTTGCAGCTATAGGAAGTGTCAGCGGCGCCCACCCCCCGGGGTAAATCCCAACGAGGAGGCACTGAAATGGGGGGCACGTGTATGCCCACCCCAGCTCGGCACCTCTCAGAAGGAGTAGGAGTAGCCGCCGCCGCCCATCCTACTGCATCCGAACCCTGTGGCCCCTCTCACAGGTGGTGAGCTCATGGGAAGGGGGACCCATGTTGACTCTTAAAGGTCAAGCCATCAGGCGCACGCCACAGTGCCTCACCTCCAGGCCTGGCTCAAGAGAGGGGCCCCGGTGACCAACGTCCGGGCGAGGAAACACTGAGTCAATTTGTGCTGATCTTTAGAAGGCTTTTTGGGCTGCGCTTTGTCTGATCCCTCACTCAGGACCAATTTGCCATGGGTGACACTACCAGAGGCAGAAAGCCCCCGATAACTTAGCTACCATGATAAGGTGACAGCCCAGGGAGGGCGTAGTTTTAAACCTATTTTTAATTTAACAGATACAAATAACAGCTGCTTTGCGCACCCCTACTCCTTGGCCAAATGGTAAAGCATGATGCCTTAAGGAGAGTTTTGTGGGTGGAAGAAGAACAATCAGAGATAACATTTGATGGATGGAGAGATGGATGGATGGAGAGATGGATGGAGAGTTAGATAGATGATGTAAATGCCGCTAAATCCATTTCATACTGAAGGTGCTGTGTTTGTGTGCTGGCTTATTGTTTGTATTATGATTGTCTTCCTTCAGCTTTTAGAAGAAGATTTCCACCTCCACACTGTAAGACATAAATTATTCGCTTCTTCTAAGAAAGTCCTGTTGTTGGTGTTGTTGCTCAGCAACACACATCCACAGTGGATGGAGCTCCTGAATAAACACAGGAGTGGACTCGCTAAACTACCAATGCATGTTCAAAAATAGGTTCTTAACCTTTAACTAAATTATTATTAGATCTGATCAGACCTTCATATGAACTATTGTTGACAAATGTTGAAAGTTTTTTTCCTCCACTGTTAGTAAACACAACAAAAACTGCCTTCATTTATATAACTTGAGAAAGTATAGACATTAAATGAGACAAATGCAAAACCCAAATTTTGGTTGCTTTAGTATGTATATTTGGGTATCTGAGGTGCCTCCCAACCTCTTAAATGTAAGTTTTGACAACTAAGTAAATGTTTCATGAACTGCCAGAGTTAGGATATGGGTCACAAAAACGAGTTGTTTTTTACTTCCTCAAGCCTGTTATGTCCCAGGCAGTGTATTTTGCATTTTGCGTTGGTGTCTCCACCCACAAAGCCTCAGCAACCTGAGCAGCCACACCCCCATGGCTTCACCTGTACGCAACAGCCACAGCGCTACACTTTGATCGTGCTACAATGATTATTCTTTTATTTTTAAAAGAGAGGAAATATATCCTCATAGGTAGGAGATAACAGAATTAAAATAAAGATGTGAAGGAAAAACATAGGCTATGGTGGATGCTGGCTAATATCTGTTAGGTTTCTTTATTTCTCCTCTATCTCTTTCATGAAAAAAATTATCATGATGCATGTTTAAACGTTTAAAATGATACATTTCCAAAATGTTTCATTTTGTATTCACCCTGACATGTGGTAGTTTGTATGATTGAAATCTTGCTATGAACTACGGTTTAAGACGTATTTTGTCGCATAACTAAGTTCTGTTTAAAACTGTCAGAAGTTAATCTGGCTGTCAAACTGTACCCCAAAAACTTCAACAATGTTAATGTTTCTTGAAAACCGAGAGACGACAGCGCTCTGCAGTGTTGGTAGATGCGGTGATGTTGAGGTAAAATCACAGGCAAAAAAGTTGTTTTTACAGAGCTGCGAGTTCAACTCTCATTTTGATTTGTTTATTTTTTTAAGTTATTTTTTTAAACCATGGTTTCATTAAGATTTTAATGTTTTTGTGGTGTGTTAACTGGGAATTAAATGAGACGGTTTAAAAAGATTTATTGCCGTGCTGAAAGGGAACTTTGTGTTGGGCATTGCTTCTTCTGTCCAGTTTCCAGTAGATACAGCTGACCTGAAAAAAAAACTAGGACTGCCACGATTCGTAGAATCGTCATGACGTCGACGAGTAGAATTGTCACAAAAAAAACATTACGTAATCAACGCTTTTGTTTATTTTTTAAAAGCTTTGTATTTCTCATATAACGGTCGCTGTCCCTTTATCTGCTCCCTTTTAGCCCCTCACACACATGTTCAGTTGTGGCTCCGCTGTAGCTTAGAAAACCTTTAACAGCAGTGACGTAAATCGTAAATCCAAAGTTCTAGAGAGTTTTATTAAATAAAAAGAGAAACATGTGTAACGCAAAATTCACAAAGTAGAAGCTGCTTACCATTTTGAGAGTTTTTTCTCTCAAATCCATTGTACGAACGCCCCTCCCAAAAACACCCCCCCACACACCGTATACAATTTGGCACGTGCATCACCTGTGATTTCACAGCAAGACATTGTGTACTTTATCAATAGAATATTATATTGATTTACTTTACTGAATCTATGACTGTCTTATCTGTTCAGCAGAAATGTGTCCAAAGCTGCATCACCTTGAAGCCTTTTAAGATTCGATGGTAGCCTATCTCCATGTAGAAAAGCATCTCTGATGTAAATAGAGGGGGGACACATATCCACGTAACACCCTACTCTGGTCTCTAAGGCATTTTTCATTTAGTCGCCGTATTTCCCGTTGTTTTTCTCTCTGACGTTGATGTAGTCCTGGGTAGCTGGGGAATGGCTAACTATTTAGCAGAAGTTTGCTGTGTCCTCTCCATGACTGCTCTCTGCCATTATGGTGACTGTAAACAGGAGAGGATTCTGTCTGCGTGGCCTCATCTCCACAGGTTTGTGTGATGCATGTTGGTTGACAGTCAACACGGCAGAAACTTTAATTCTATTGGATAAAAGAATTCGCTGGTCAATGTGAATTGCAGAGGAGTCTATGAGATGAAGGAAGGACTTAAGAAAAATAACAAAAAGTTATGGAGAACTAGCTTTTTATCATAGTATTGAACCCCACATCAATTTAAGGATATACAAAACCTTGATAAATAAATAAATTCTCCAGAATGCAGCTTTAAAGGGAAGCCCGCTGCGGCTGATGACAAACATGGACCTTAGCCTCTGTTAGCTTGTTAGCTGCTAACATTAACATCAACAGTAGAGTGATTTTCAACTGACATGTCAGCTTTTACCTTCTCTTCTAGGTATCCAGGGGTATTCATAGATTGATGGAAATAAGACTGTGAATATTCTCAGTCATCCAGGTCATGGTTATCTCAAGGAAATTTCAATCGAACGCAACTGGACTTGGTAATTTGTCTTGGAAGACGTTTCACCTCTTATCCAAGAGGCTTCATCAGTTCATGCTCGCCGCTGACCAAGCTGGGACTGGTCCAACTAACTGGTGTGGAGACTCAGCTATTCAACCTCTTGGAGGGCAAGACTGATTATGTCATTGGATCCTTTGTGCTCCACGTCTTAACGATGCTCGTTGGCGTGTCGCCTATTGGTGGAGGTTAGGTTTCGGCTTCATTAGTGCCCAACTGTGACTCCAACGACGACAGTCGTTGGAGTCACAGTTGGGCTAAGATATGATGTCACTATATCAACCCAGCAGACCACTCAGGTCCTCCAACTCTAGCCTACTAATCGTCCCTAGAATCAGAACTAAACAGGGAGAAGCAGCTTTCAGCTTCTATGCTCCACAAATGTGGAATAAACTTCCAATGGAATGTAAAAATGCTGAATCGCTAGGCTCATTTAAATCAAAGATAAAAAGTCTACTATTCAGAGCTGCATTTGAATCTTAAATTGCGCTTTCTGATCACTTTTTGTTTTGTTTACCCAATTGTGTTTTATATGTTTTAATTGCATAAATTTGTTACTTAAATAATTTTTTATTGTTGTGGTTTAATTTCTATTCTTACTTTTTTATTTCTTTTTTTAAGTGATTGTGTATTAATTACATAAATTTTTTCCTTACATTATCTTTTCTTACTGATTGATTAGTGTTAAACTTATATGTTTTGTTTGTAATCATGTGGTTTCATTATCACTGAATCATGTAAAGCACCTTGAATTGCCTTGTGTTGAAAGTGTGCTATAAAAATAAAATTGCCTTGCCTTGCCTTGCCTTCCTTCTGTAACTAGCTGCAGTTTTCACAAAAGTCCAGCTGGGGTAACCACAAGTTTTGAGGGTGTCTCTCACGTGCTTGCGTTCTTCCCCTTGGGCCTGTGAGCTGGTGGGTATGTTATCAGCTCTGTGTTGCAGGATCCTGATAACACTAAGCTTGTGTTCCAGTGGGTGGTGTGAGTCAAAAAGTAGGTATTGGTCTTTGTGTGTGGGTTACCTAACCCTAACCCCAATTTGGAGCCTTCTGTTCTTTCTTCTCTGGACGACACAATCTAAAAAGGGCAAACTATTGTCTTTGACAAATTCTCTGGCGAATTTGAAGTTTCTGTCCACTGAGTTTATGTGTTCAGTAGAAGCTTGAACCTCTTTGGTTTTGATTTTAACCCATGTGTCATCTACGTATCTGAACCAGTGGCTAGGTGTTATTCCTTCAAAGGAGTTCAAAGCTCTGCACTCTACCTCCTCCATGTATAAACTTGCCACAATTGGAGAAACTGGTGAGCCCTTGGCACAGCCGTGTTTCTGTCTATAAAGCTTGCCATTGAACTGGAAATATGTGGTGTTCAGGCACAATTCCAGAAGTTGGTAAATGTGTTCTGGTTTGAGTTTTGTTCTGTTTTGGAGGGAGTTGTTCTGTGTAAGTCGTTCTCTTACTGTGGCCAAGGCCTCCATGGTAGAAATACAGATGAACAGTGAAGTCACGTCATAGGAAACCATTGTCTCATCTGGATCCATTTTTAGGTTCCGGACTCTGTTCACAAAGTCTATGGAGTTTTGGATGTGGTGTGGGGTGTTGCCTACCAGAGGCGCCAGGATATTAGCTATGTGTTTGGCTATATTGTATGTGACAGAGTTTATGCTGCTGACAATGGGCCTGAGTGGGGCCCCTTCTTTATGGATCTTGGGGAGTCCATATAGGCAAGAAATTGAGTCCTGGGGGTAAAGTCGGGAGTATTGTTTTGTCAATCATGCCTTCTTTTTGTAGTTGTTGTAAACATTCTATCACCTTCTTTTTGTACCCACTCGTGGGGTCTCGTTTCAGAGTTTCATACGTGTTAGAGTCATTCAGTTTTGCAAAGATCTTGGTGTGGTAATCAGTTGTATTGAGCACAACTGTGCATCTACCTTTGTGTGCTGGAAGGATTGTGATGTTGTGCTCCTTGCTCAGTGCTGATACTGCTTTCGTCTCCTCAACGGTGACGTTAGAGGGGGGGACCTTAGCCTCAGACAAAGCTCCCGACACTTTTAACCGAAGTTGTTCTGCCTCGGTTCCAGTTAAGTTGTTTTTCTTTAAAGCGGATTCTGTGGCTGTAATCCAGTCCACTATGGGTAACTTTTATGGTGTCATGGCAAAGTTCAAACCACACCAGTTAGTTGGACCAGTCCCAGCCTGGTCAGTGGCGAGCATGAACTGATGAAGCCTCTTGGATAAGAGGTGAAACGTCTTCCAAGACAAATTACCAAGTCCAGTTGCGTTTGATTGGAATTTCCTTGAGATTGATGGAAATGTCCAGATTCTCTCATATGACGTCCTCTACGGCCAGAGCTGCTGCTTAGAGGCTGGTTCTGATCATTTCATAGACCAAACAAAGTGCTGCTGCTACTTACAGGACATCAAGGTTCAGTGACAAAAACTTCTGCTTATTATTCTTATTATTGCATTAAATTTTTATTTTGTCAGAAGTAATGTTTCCTCTGACTTTAGATGTTAAATGGCTGTGGGCAGGAAGGATCTTTCTGGAAGGATCATTTAGTGGTGTTGATGAAGCACCTGACTGAAGAAGCTTTTTTATTATTGAATAGCTGCAATATTAACAGTGGTGATGGTAATTTCATTATCCTTAACATAGGCCATTTGTCTGCTGTATCATTAATGTTTTATTTTCTTGTAGTTCATTACTGTTAAATGAGCTATCACCTTAAAACTAATATATATAACTTATAACTTAACACTTTGAGGTAATGCGCAAATATTTGAGCAGCTGCTCCTGCAATAACATGCATTTTACACGTGATCCGATTAGTCTACTAATTAGAAAAATAATTAGTGATTAGTCGATAATCAAAATAATCATTTGTGGAAGCCCTATAAACAACAACTTGAAAAAACTATAGATTACCATCTGACCTGACAGTCAGATTATTTGTTCACATTCTGTTTAAATAAAATGGCATCCATGAGATACGTTGGCAGACATTTTTCTCCCAAACTCAGTTGTTGCCAAGGCTACGCGATACTGTCCTCATCTTATATGCCAGGCAGGAGAAGGTGGCCATTACAAAGGCTGTGTTTGGGCTGTGCGCTGTAGTTCATTAACATTGAACAAAAACCAGCCATTCTGAGCGGGGCTGTAAAACTAGTTTGTGAATAACTCGGGCATGCTCAATTCTTTGGCTTTTACGCGTGAAGCCTGATATCAACATTACACTTAGGCATCCTGAAACCATGACAACAAGCAGAAATGAGCATATGTCCCCTTTACATTTCCATTATATCTGTTGATAGCAGTAATACAAGTAGTAGACGCTGTCTTATATGAATGACTCAGCCAAAAACTTTGGACATTATACTTTATATATATAAAGTATATATAGATAATTCAATGTGGACATGTATTTTAATAGGTTTCATGTTTTCCTTTGAAGTCATATCATATCTATTCATGATCATATTCCAGGTTTGGGATGGTATGGGAAAAATGTATATACTCCAAACATTATTCTTCCCTGTTTTTCCAAGGAAACAAGTCATCATGCTTGATGAATGCAGCGGTTTTTACATTGATTTACATTATTTTGACAATCTTGGATCTGCCAAATGACACACTGAAGTTTAAAGATTGTGCATTATGGCTTGTATCTATAATAAATAAGTGAACAAAATATCATCATTCATGTGTTGGTGTTTTACTTTTCTTTGTGCTAGCTTTCTGGTTGTCTCTGGCTTGTTTGGTTTTACCAATGTCAAGGGGGTTTATGTTTTTTTTAGTTTTTTTAGGGTTTTATTTTTAGCTTGTCTGTCTGTTAGTTAGCAGTGTAACTCAAAACGGGATTACTGAATGGGGTATAATTCACCTTTTTGCTCTGTGCTGGTTGACTCTGTCACTTACTGGTTTTCCATTCCCACCATTTTGCTCCTGAACTCCTCCCTGCTGCCTGTAAGGTACACAACTTCAGCTTCCGACATCCCCTGAGTTCAGACCATAGAAGCCTTCTTCTGTCACCAGAGAAGCTTGACATATAAACAGTGGCGCTGATTTGTAGCACTACGCATGTCTGTATGTCAGACATCTCTCTTATCTTACCTTTACATAAACTGTTTGACTCTTTAATGACCTCCCTTAGTCATTCAGAGGCTTCACCATGATGGAATAATTTTGATCCAAAAGCATGTACATGTTTTCGCATTTCTTCTTTTTTAGGCCCCGCCCAATCCGAGTACAGATACAGATGTTTCATATGGGTTAACAGAAACAGATACAGACACAGATAATGCTGTACTCACTCATCCCTAGAAATGACTGAGGCTGGAGTCAAAAGCACAGATGATTCATACACATATGCTCTGTTGTGACACAATAGGTTTGTGTTTGGCCTTGAATCTTATGAATAATTGCTTAGGGCAATTACCAATAAGACTAATAATTTTATGTCAAAATGACAATGTTTGGGGTACCACCGGGAATCCAGGAAATGTATTAAAAGCCAAATAGTTCAGCCTCTGTCAATGTTTATGATTACCTCCCTGATAAGGCTTAGGTCACTAAACAATAGATGATGCAGGGCTTTCCATAAGCGCCGGCTGCCGGCTATATAGCCGACTACTCAATGAAGTCCAGCCGGCTACTAATTTATGACCAGGATATGATTCCGCGCAATGCTGTGCACAACGTTAGCACGCCCATCGTATTTTCCCTTTCATACTTCAGCGTGAGTCCTGCTGTGACACGGCTCTATTCTCCACCAGAATGCTATGTGAACTGGGTTAGCTTTCAAACTCCGCTGCTCCGCCCGGTCCTTTAATATACTTTTGGCCGGTCGCACTGAACTAATATCCTTCTGCCCGCTTAAGTTGTACCCAGTGTTATGTTAGTGGACGATGCGGAAAGTTTACGGCGGCGTTGTTGTTAAACCAGGCTGTCGGAGCCGTCATAGACGAGAAGCAGAGCGTCATTTTGGTAATTGAGTCCTCCCTTCAAGTGTTCAATTAGTGAAAACAGATTCGTAAGAGTGTGTTTTTGTTTGTTTATAAGGGATAATTATTTGCTGTTTATTTGTGTAGCCACCACTGCACTGTGAATGTGTCATGAACTGAAATGAAGAGATTTACAACCACAGAAAGCCCGTTGATGCCATACTATGCCAGCTTGTATTGCCTATTTTTTATTTTGTGCAAATCAGTTTTTATTGCTACTTTATATGTTGTATAATGATGATAATAATTTAGTGATAATAGTAGCAGTAAAGTAATATTATATTTGAGCAAATGTCTGAGAAAATAATAAAGCCTGCTTTTTATTCAATTCAATTCAAAGATACTTTATTGATCCGGTCACTGAAGAGCTTGAAGCCGCCAGAGCAGCGCTACCAGTCACATAATAGTAGTAGTTGTAATAATAATAATAATAAAAAGTATTAGTAATCTTCTCCTGTTCATGGTTTCTTCCTGTCCAGAGGTGCGAGAAAGATGCCACCAAAAAGAAAGTCCAATCAGCAGACTCTGGAAGGCTTCTTAAAGAAGAAATGTGGCCAGTTTAAGTGCTTCAGAGTAGTATTAAGATTCTGTATTCATCCTAAAAGGGACATTCATTGTTCAAATAAAAACACTGTCAGATTTTTTTATTTTAATGGTGGCATTTTAATGTACACCTACAAGTGTTATATTGTTGCTGCTCCAATATTTTGAGTTGGGCATGGACTCTGATCCTGAATGGGAAGATAGTGTCAACAGTGAAGTTGATTAAAGAGCAGAATGGAGATATGAAACCATTAAGTTTATCATTTATGTTGGAAACATCTTTCACTTGTGAGTAATTTTATTTTATTTGTATACATATTCTGGTGTTAATAAAGTTAATAAATGCACATGAATATCGTGCTGTTACTTACATTTACATTACATGGTCAGCCCCCCCCCCCCAAGCTGGCTACTTTCATATTTTTGCTGGCTAGTCTGTGTCTATGTGGAAAGCCCTGCATGATGGAACAAGTTCTTGACTTTCTTTGAACAGAAAGTTACTACATATGTATGTGGAATAACAAACAACTTTCCAAAATACAAGTTTTTTCTCAAACATAATTCAGCTTTCCAGTCGAAATGTTTTAATCAACAATTTCACTAAGCTAACACACAACTAAATTGTAAATAAAATAGTAATAATGACAAAAACTAAAACAGTTCAGTATAAATATGGTTGCTAAAGGGGAAGTAAAGTTTTTTTGTTTTTTCTTTCAACCTGGACCTAATTTTTAGCATGCATTATATTCATTCATTTACTCACCCAGACAAGTTTGGAGCCACTTGGAGTCCTTCTGGAGAAGTTTTATATCCATTCCATACGATCAGCGTATATCCATATAATTGTAGTTAATAAGGATCCTGACATCCAGCTTCTAAATAAGGCATTATCTGCCAGTAAACTCCTTTCTTTCACCAATATTTTTTTTGATAAAATTTTGTCCACTAGAACAGTTGGTGACATTGCATTGTAACCAGATAAAATTATTGACAAATAATGAAGGTTCCATTGATAATGTATGGTGTCAACAACTAATCTTAAGCCAGAACGGTCCTAGTGAAGCATTTGTAATGAAATGAACCATTTTATACCAATTATCCTTTCTAACAAAAAAAACCATCTATTCTGGCATCTATTCACTTTCTGGTTGAATAGTAATTCTATCGAAATAATCAAAGAAGGGCTGCCAGGTTTCCTTAAAAACATGACCATAGCCTGCATCTTCCTGATTTTAATGTGGGAACACAGTGTTTCCACTTAAATAGGTCAAAGTCAAATTTATTTATATTGCACGTTTCCAACAGTAGCAACTGCCCAAAGTGCTTCTCAAGATAAGATAACATTTATAAGAAGAATAACAACTGAGAAAAAAAAACATTCAAAGTAACAAAAATAAATTGACCAAGTCACTGACCAAAGACTATATGTGATTAAAAGCCAAATCATAAAAATATGTTTTCAATAAAGTTTTAAAAGAACCTACGGATTCAGCAGACCTTATATTACCGGGACGACTATTCCATAATTTGGGGGCTACCACCGAAAAGGTTCTGTCTCTGCGGGATTTATATTTAGTTCATGGCACAACCAGAAGCAGCTGCAAGCTGGACGTCAAAGTTCTAGCTGGTGTGTGAGAAGTAAGATGCTCTGTCAGGTGGGGGGTGCTAAGCCATTTAAATATTTAAATGCAAATATCAAGACTTTAAATTGAATGCTGAAAGAAGTAGGAAGCCAGTGAAGTGATTTTAAAATGGGGGTAATGTGGTTGGTCCATTTTGTAGCAGTCAGCAGACTAGCAGCTGTGTTCTGGACCACCTGAAGGCGACCCAACGGAGTTACAATAGTTTAACCTGCAGTTAACAAACAGGTGAATAACATGTTCGAAAGTGTTGGCAGGAAGGTATGGTTTTACCTTGGCCAAGACCCTAAGATGGTAAAGGCTGATTGGACAGTACTGATCTACCCAGAAAGTTTTACTTTTACTTGACTTTTTACTCTGTTCTTATTAGTTTACACCTGTTGCAATTGTCATTGGTGCCGGGGTAAATATTTACTAACAGGGCATTTGTGTAGTGCACCCTAAGGAGTACCTTACATTGTCACAAGTAATGCCTGGCAATAATGGAGTATTAGTGGACAAGCTTGAGAATTTTATCCCACTGGTTGTCCGTTATTGGTGTCCCTATTTCCTCCTCCCAGACTAGCTTCAGATGGGCCATTTAGTCACAGAGATGGAGTGTTTTTGGGAGGCTATAGGGCAAGTAAGGAATTAACCAGAGACCCTAGTGGATGGTTGAAGATGTGAGAGAAAGTAGCCTGAACAAAGTGTCTAATTTGAAGAAAGTGGAAAAAAGGAGAGTGGGGTAACTCAAATCTGGCTTCAAGATCTGTGAAGTCTGTACAAATGTTGTCCTTATACATGTCCTTGGCATGTAGCAGGCCCTTGTTTCGCCAGATATTAAAGGCAGGGTCTGACAAGGAGGGTTAAAATTGATAGTTTTTAACAATTGGAACCAAAGTTGAGGGTTCATTCAAACCATAATATTTACAGAATTGCAGCCAGATTTTAAGTGAGTTGGTAACAACAGGGTTTTGTAAAATTGTATGGATCTTGAGAGGGAATGGTGGAGTAAGGAGATATTGTAAAGAGAATTTAAAAGCAAAGTTCTATCTGAGCACATGATGGTCCGGTGTCAGCACCCCTGTCAAGCCAATAAAGAAGTTCGTTAATGTTACATGGTCAGTAGTGCAAGACCACCCTGATTTTTGGGGAGTTGTTGAGAGTTTTTTTTTAGTTTTTTTATATGCGGGCATTTTATTCACCAACAAAAAAGATAATTTTGCTTGATCCAGCTGCTGAAAAAAATATTTCCTCATAAAAATCATATTATGCTGGAACAAATGAAGGAATTTAGGGAGAATTACCTTCTTTACCAAATTAACTGAACCAATTAGGGAAAGAGGGAGAGAGGACCAGTGAATCATGTCAAGTTGTCACTTGTCTATAAGGGGGCGAAAATTTCTGCTGAAGACGTCTCCAAAGGAGGAAGTAACAAACACGCCCAGGTATCGCAACGCATTCAATGCGACATTAAAGTGAAAAGCATGGGGAAATTTTCCTGGATAGGCTGTGAATGGGGAGAGACCCCCATTTATTAAAATTCAGTTCATAACATTTGTATCTACCAAATTAGGTTAGAATGGCTATGATTACAGGGATAGAGGATGTCTGTTTGGGTACATGTAGCAGCAAATCCTGATGCCTTCAACCCCCTCATCCTCCCGTAGCCAAATTGCCAATAGTTCGATGGTTAAAGCAAATACAGGGGGGGCAAACCTGGCCCACCTAACTTGACTTCCAGGTTCATGTCAACTTTGGTAAGATATTTGAGGTGGTTACGTCTTTTCCAGATCTCACTTGAGTATCCTGACGTATATAGTTCAAAATAGAAGTTTAAAAACAAATAATTTATCAGTTTAGGATCAATGACCACTGCCCCAGATTTAATCCTGGGAATCAATCTGGAAAGTGCTGCGCTTCTAGTCTGTTGGTCAAGATGTTTGCCAGCCAAAAAGGCCTACTGCAAAATAATGTCTCAACCCTGGATGTCGACAGGGGGATCAAACTCAACTCTGAGCTTTAAACGTTGGTCATAAAGAAAATTAGTTGAGGTGGAAGCATATTGTGTGTCAGTTTTCAGTAGTTGGTCTGAAAGCCAGACTAACCTTTCAGATTAACCGTCCATTTTTTTTTCTGCCAGGAAGCAAACGAGATTGCTTGTGCACTCAGGAAGGCTTTACAGCTCTCCCATAGGGTCCCCCACGAGATATCAGGGGTGTCGTTCTTCTGAAAGAAATTGGCCATTTCTTGCTGTAAAAACTTATGAAAACATGGATTATTCAGCAAAAAGTGAGAAACTCTCCACTGTGTGTGTGGATGTTTAAGGTTTGGGAAGTTTATGCCAACTATTGATGGTCTGATATCACTATACAATGATATTCAGCTGAGTCCACCCAATGTAAAATTCGGTTATCTATAAGGAAAAAGTCAATTCTTGAGTATGTCAATTTCAATTCAATTCAGTTTATTTATATAGCCCCGTTTTACAACAGATGTCATATCAAGGTACTTTACAAGAAGAATTATTACAATACAATGTTTAATTTAGGAATTAGAGAACCACAGAAGATTGCGTTGTGAATTCTCAGCAATCCCTCACACTGAGCAAGCATGAAACAACTGTGGAGAGGAAAAACTCCCTTTTAACAGGAAGAAACTTCCAGCAGAACCAGGCTCAGCATAAGCGGTGATCTGCCGAGACTGTCTGGGGTTTGGAGAAGGCAGCAGAAATACAGAAAGTTAACAGAACTGATGCAGAAGCAGAAGCTGAAACAACACAACCAACTGAAACAATGGTCAGCTGAAACACGCGTAGATGAAATGGTGGTAAAAGAACACATCTCTGAGGTAACTTTTCTTAAAACCAAGGGAACTCAAACAAACAATGGCTTCTGTTTTGACCCTTAATTAAGTAGTACATTTGTTCTTTTTAAGTCAAAATTCAGGAATAAAGGTAATGGTGACTAATTTATAGTTAACAAGCTATAACTAATTAGATGTAATTTTTGTTTGTCTGACAACTCTGTGTACATTACAGCAGCAGCAGGAAGGCACACAGATAGAGATACACTATGCTAGAGTGGGGGATCGTTTGATCTGTAAATTTAAATAAATGTTAAAACTCCAAAAAAGAGTGAATCATCCTTATCTACATCTCTATAGAATTCTGCCATATCTAAGTCAAATATTGCCAACGCCCGATGACACCATAATAAGCTAATTAGATGTGTGAATTGCTCCCATCCCAAACTTTGGGTCATACTGAAAGTTTTTCAAATTGACATTATGTCTTTATCTTTAACAATATTAAAGCTACAGCCTTTTGAACTTGTGTTATCAAAATTGAATATTTTATTGAAAAAACTTGCTCCAAATTTGTCTGGGTGAGTAAAGGAACGTAATGTGTGCTAAAAATAAGGTTCAGTTTGCAAAAAACGGTGCTTCCCCTTTAAAGACCAAGGCTTGACCTAGCTAAGTTAGTTTGAAACTATTTGTGATTAGTTTAAAGGGACTATACCATGCTATTTTACAGCTTTCAAGTTCTGGGATAGTTATATATACGATAAAATATTACCATTTGTGTTATACAGTATTAATTTGTCCTGAAATTTAACTTGTATCCTGTAGTTAATGTTAAACCACGAAGTGAAATCTCTTTGTGTAAAAAACGGAGTAAATAAAGCCTATCTCAGTTGCTAAATCTCCAGGCTTTAGACAGAGCCCACACCAACATAGCTGCATCCACTAATCAAATCTTTCCAGCCCAGTATATAAAAAAGCTGTGAGTGTTGTTTGCACCTGTTTACTGAACATTATGAGATGTTACAGATCAATTAATTAACCACACAATGCTGCACAATGCAGCTTGATAAATGGCTAATCCACATTAGCGTGTAGCCACTTACTTCTCTGTCCATCAGGCGTCTTTGTTCTTTGATCCAGCTGCTGTTCTTTAGGAATCTAGAATACAATCCTGTAATCCATGCAGGCAAACGGGCGTTTTCACAGAGAAAGTAAAAAATACAATAAAAAAAGTGTTTTAAGCTGCCAACCGAAGCAGCCATGAACTTTGAGAAGGAGGAGAGTGTGTTTGAAAATCTCTGCCTGCATGGGCGGTGCAGACACCTCTAGCACTCAACTTTCAACCAGTGATGCCACTAGTTGAACACTCAGTCGATTTCTAGGAGAGGGAGGGGCAGCTGCTCAGAGAGCAGGATTCTGGAGGATTACTCAGACATGCGTGAATTAAGCCAAAAACCACTCTGCTGGTGTTTGGGCTGGTGCCTATCTCCAGCTGTCAATGGGCGAGAGGCGGGGGTACACCCTGGACAGGTCGCCAGTCCATCACAGTCCAACATAGACACAGACAGGACAAACAACCATGCATGCACACACCTACACCTTAGGACAATTTAGAGTGATCAATTAACCTGACAGTCATGTTTTTGGACTGTGGGAGGAAGCCAGAGTACCCGGAGGGAACCCACGCATGCACGGGGAGAACATGCAAACTCCATGCAGAAAGACCCTTTGCCGGGATACGAACCCACAACCTTCTTGCTGCAAGGCAACAGTGCTAACCACTACACAGCCTTAAATCGATAACCTTTTGGAAAATTTTATTTGATTTTATGGTTCAAGTCACCATAGTAATGGATCTAATTTTAGGATTTTGACATACTAAGAATGCCGTTTTCAAAATGACTAATATGATTGGTTTTCTTTGTTTAAAGTGAACCTCATCCCAAAATCAACAGTGTTTCTTGTTGATAAAATGATAATTGAGTCATTATTTAATGTATTTTACTACATTTTAATGAAAATATACATTTTGAACCAAAAACCGTTAGTTTAGTGCCCCAAGTGGTTAAACAAATACACTGCACTGGAAATCACTTGAATTGGAATCGTGTATTCCTAACGGCTCAGCTCGGGTTTCTGACCTAGGCTTTGATTAGTTATGACTACAGTCCAGCCGTGGTGGGTTATATAACATGAGCGGTTTCGGCCACACCTCCGTAGCCAGGTGCCATGAACTGCCTGCAGCACAATTGGATCAAAACCTGGGTGCTCCATTATGCAGGTGGTTACCCCTACTTAATGATATTTTCTAATTACCTATGACAAAGGGAATAACTAATATCAGTAAATGGAAAATAAAATCTGGGCTAAGTGTTCATTTTTAATTCAATAATTGTAATGGTGTGAAAAGATTTTCTACACATTCCTGAATGATTTTCTCATTATGCTAGGATACTTTATTTATATGTTGGACATCTCTCTGCAACACACATTTTCTCTTGCGGAAACTGGCGTGCAGTGGCCGCAGGTGCACCTGTTGAGGCAGAGTTACATTAAATTACTCGAGCTATTTTGTACTGAGCATTAGATTTGACCAACAACAATGTACCACTCAAAGACAGTCTCGGCATCTGCTGCTGCCCCGGGCAGAGAATGAGACCATGGCTCGAAATTATATGGGGGCTGGTCAGCTCCTCCACAGAACCTATCTCCCCTAACTCTGTTCCCTCTGGAGTACAAGTACAAGCCCAACCGATTTACTTGCCCAAGCAGAGTATTACAGCTTTGCTGTAACACTCCACTTGATGTATATGTATTAAAAAATCTTTATTAGTGATTACTGAGGGTTCAATTTCCTGAAGTCATGGACACGAAACCGAGAAAAGAAGGAAGAAAGGAAGAAGGTGAAGAAAAGAAACCGCACCAGCAGAGGCGCGAACTGACGACACAAGACAGGGAGGCAAACAAAGAACACAAGAAAACATCCCAGTCCTCCGCCTCTGCCGGATGGCAGAGAAGCGGTAAAACAAAACAAACAAAAACAACGAACTGAACAGAACCACACCAATAGTTCAGATCCAGTAATAAAAATTAAGAATTACACATTCACTACACACAAGCATGGATTAATAAACACAATACTAATGTTTCTGTTAAGCTCCTGGTAAAAGCTAACTAATGACAATAACCTCAGCTAAAGATATGTCCGTCCACACCAATGTCCCAACACCTATGTGTGTGTGCGAGCAGTTTCCCCATGCAAGTGATTGATAGCTGGTGTAAGGAACCGTCAATCCGTCCTACAGGAATCGACACAGACATGAAGGAGGTAGGAGACGCATGCATCCAGAGTCCCACAGAGTGCAGGAGCCGCAGGCGGACCAGCGCAGGCCCACCACCAACAACCCGGCCCCCCCCACACACCCACACGCCAGGGAGCCACAGTAAAGCCACAGCGGATGTACGCCCTCCCCAGGCCGAGCCCAGCCAGCACCTGGACATCCAGATCTACCAGCTCCCGGGTCCAGATCCCGCCCCATGCTGAGCGCCAAGATCTGGGGCCCAGCCAATACCGGACAGCCCCCCCAGATGAACCGACCAGGCAGTAGAACTCATGGAACTGGCAGGAGCTTGGGCACCGGGCACGGTCTCCACCGATCCACTGGACGGCACCAACCTACTTACAACCCTGGCACCCCCATAAGAGGTGCCCCAGTCAATCCAAGGAGGATGTCGGCCCGAAACAGCGGCCGTCCGACACACCGGCCGCCCGACACACCGGCCGCCCGACACACCGGCCCACCCAGTACCGGCTAGGCATGCACCAGGACTGAGCCGGGCCGCAACCGGGACCCCCGTCCATCACCGACGGGGAGTGACGGAGGGGAAGAAGATGCACCAGGCCTGAGGGCAGCCAAACACCCAACCTGACAAGTAGACATAGACAGACAGAGACACTCATACGTACCCTCCATCTCATGCGCACACATTCTTACATATACAGGACACACGAAAAAAGGACGCTGTACACTCATTCATACACCCCATACATACTCTATACTCCAACGCCCAAGGACGAATGCCCCGATAGAGCACCCTGCCCTTGCACCCGGGAGACGGACCCCTTGCCCACCAGGACGGGGACAAGCAGACCGCCAAGGCAAGAGTAGCCCCCTAGCCTAGGTCCCCGACCAGACGAACTGATAACCTACCCGGGCTCCAACCCCTGATGGTCCAATGAACAGAGGTGTGGAAAGACCCCCAGCCTCTCTCCCCCTGCTCAATTGTGTTGTTGTTGCGTGTTGTTCTAATGTGCACTTAAAGCAGAGGGGTACATGGCAATACTGCCAGGTACCCCCATCTCCCTCCCCGGGCCCTCAGTGTCTACAGTGGGTACCGGCACCACAGGCGAGGCCCCGTATAAGGGGCCTCGCCGTCAACAAGAGAGGCCCCAAGCACCGCCAGCGCCCGAGGGCCCCCGCGCTGAGGCCGGAACCCGGCGCAGCACCAACTCGGATACCGTGGACATGCCGCGCCGGGCACGTGAACAGACCGAAGCCTCAGGCGGCCAACCCCCCAGGCCGACACCCTCCAGCCTTGCTACCAGCGCCCGATGGCCGGGAGGCGACCGAACCCAGCATCCCCACCCACCAACCCACACCCCACCACCCGGTCAGTCCACTGCGGAGGCCGACCAGCCCCGGTCAAAGGGCCCCCACCCCTGCACCCCGCAGAGTGCTTGGACCAAGACCCAAGAGCCATGTCCAGTGCCAATTTGACTGATCGGGCCCAGAGATGCCGGAGAAAGATTTTCCTCTTTTCAGATGAAAGTAGAGCTTGCATTTAAGTTGAAACTCAAGGTCCCATTATCTGGAGGAAGAGTGGAGAGGACCAGAATCCATACTGGTTGATCCAGTGTGAAGTTTCCGCAGTCAGTAATAATCTGGGATGCAATGTCATCTGCTGGTGTTGGTACTCTGCGTTTTATGACAAGTCAATACAGCAATCTACCAGGACATTTAAAAACCCTTCTAAGTGTGTGGTAAACCAAGCTGGGCTTCCTGAACACCTCAACAAAACCAGAGGCTGGTTCATCACCATGCTATGTCCTTTAACACAGTAATACATGAAAAAAGAGCCCCAGGCAAGTAACATATTTTACTCTATGTATAATGAATTTATGTATGAGTTTCATTTTCTGAAACGCTATGGACAAAAAATATTATGCTTTTTCAGGACATGCTATTTTTGAGCTGTAGTTGTAGTTTTGTACCCCCATACTGACTAATACATGTTGAGAATGAAATCTGTTGTGCTCACTTAGTCAACAATAAAATGTCCTTTTTCAACTACTTTTTTATTATTTTATCTCTATAAGTTTGCTGATTGTTTTTTTGTTTTCTACCACATGCATTTTTTCTCATTATATGTACTAAATATCACTAATGAATAAACAAGAAAAAGGAGCGGGAGAGTAAAGAAATTTGACAACTACTTACTACTCTTGTTAGATGTGACTTGTCTTAAAGTGGAATGAGAAGTGAGAAGTCTGATACAGACATATTACTTCAAGGTTTCATTTGTTACCCATTTTAATCAGTCGATCGTTTATGACACCAATTTACAAATCCGTTTCCTAGCCATTTTAATTTGCTGGAAATTAAAATCAGGCAGTGTGTATCCCACAGGGAAAGTAACCCCCCACCTCCCCCTCCATTCGTTTTAACCCCAGTCTCCCCACGACCTAATTTACTAGACACACACACGCCACACACACACATACATAATGAATAACCTTGATGGGTCCTAATTATAATAGCACAGAGTCTTTGTTGAAAACGATGTTATTTGTCTGATATAAACTGGCTCCCAGAGGCATGTACCTCTGTCCTGGAGTGAAACCTGTGTGCCTGGGGGGGTTCAAGTGTGAATCGATCTCACAAATATCGTTTTCTCATAGTATTATCAATTTAGAAATAAATTTGTGTTGTTTGTTAACTTAAAGAGCTAGGGATAGATTGAGTTGTGTTTTTGCATGGGGGGTTGTATATATGTGTCATGTGTGCTGAAAGTTTAGCTGATTATGTATGATTTTGCTTTAAAAGAGTTTTTCGTTTATTTTTTATCTTTTCTATTTGTTTGCACAAAGCCACGTGAGGAGTTTCAGCTAAGTTAATGAGTAACGGGAAGCTATGCTATGGTTAACTAGCATACAGCCTACATCTTGAGTAACTTAAACGTATCAAATAACTCCCACAACTCCACACAAAAATTAAGTCAACAGAAAAGTGATGCAGTTAAGTCTTTTTTTTTCTCAGCTCTGTTTCTATGTGGTTTGATGTTTTTCCACTTACAAACAGTGTTGGGAGCAACAGTGTTTAAATATTACGGTGTTAATTTTTAGGGATGGAGTATCCTAATCAATTCGTTTTTCTATCGTTACAATGGCGTTCCTGTTACTGGTGATGTAAAGTGTTGCGTAACTACAACTTGGTTGAATGAAACGCAGCGGCATCAGGCTTTCTGACAGTCAGACTTCAGCTGCAGGGAGAGAGAACAGGTGTCTGTGATGATGACCATGCTGCAAATATGATGATGATTCGGTGAGTGCTCTTGCTATCTGCATGCTGTAAGAAACTTTTTTGTGAACTTACTTTTTTAAGTTGGATATTAGGCTGACCTCCGTTTCATTAAAGCGGACACCCTTGTTGCTCGACACCCGAGGAACATGACACGCCAATATTTCTTATTAATATGTTACTTAAATTATCTGATATTTTTCTTCAGTATAGCTTCCAGTTCATGTGACTGCAGGTGACACCAAATCAATCTTGAAATTTCTTCACGTCTAATGAACCATACACAGCAATTTATTTGACATTTGATTGCATAGAATATTTTATATTAATAATTGTACAATAATATTTCAGGTTTTCCTTCAATAGGTTCCTGGTCATGTGACCAACTGACACAAAATTAATCTTAAAATATCTTACTACAACCAGCTGGATAGTGCTTTGTTTTCTGTACAATATTACAAATATATAGATTTCCACAACTTTATGGACAGATTTTCATTTGTTTCTTTTTACCCACAGCTGTCTGTTTTAGTTTTGTACTTTAATGAAAATTGTGTGATTATGTATTTCCAATATTTACTTTTTTATATTTTCTTCTGCATACAGCTTCATTGAGTCAAGTTAAAATACCAAATGTTCTAAAATACTTTCTATATGGGTTTTTATTATTCATCATTCAGTTATATAAACATTTTATCATATAGATATTATAGAACATAATTGTGTTATAGAAATAACGTCAGTTACTTTGCTGAGTAACTACTTTTACAGTGTAGTAACTGAGTTACTAACTCAGTTATTTTTTGTAAAAAGTAATTTGTAACAAATTACTTTTTTAGTACAAGATGACCAACACTGCTTACAAAGCATGTAGAGAGCTGTAATTTGTATCAACGGTAATCTTTAGCTGTGAGGGACAGAATCTAAAACAAAAATACAGAAAATCACAGTGGATGATTTTTAAATAATACATTTCCATTTTATTACATGACATAAGAATTTGATACATCAAACAGAACTCAATATTTGGTACAGTAAACCTTTGTTTCAAGTTACAGAGATCAGATGTTTTCTGTAGTTCTTTACCAGGTTTGCACACACTGCAGCAGGGATTTCGGCCCACTCCTCCATACGGATCTTCTGCAGAGCGATCAGGTTTCGGACTGTAGCTGGGTAACACAGACTTTCAGCTCTCTCCAAAGATTTTCTGTTGGATTCAGGTCTGGAGACTGGCTAGGCCCCTCCAGGACCTTGAGATGTTTCCTATAGAGGCAATCCTTAGTTGCTCTGGCTGTGTGTTTCGTGTCGTTGTCATGCTGGAAGAACCAGCCACGACCCATCCTCAATGCTCTAACTGAAGGAAGGAGATTGTTGGCCAAGATCTAACCATACATGGCCCCATCGATCCTCCCCTCAATACGGTGCATTCGTCCCATCGACTTTGCTGAAAAGCATCCCCACAGAATGATGCTTCCACCTCCATTCTTCACAGTTGGGATAGTGTTCTTGGGGTTGTACTCATCCTTCTTCTTTCTCCAAACACGGTGAGTGGAGTTTAGACCAACAAGCTCCACGTTAGTCTCATCAGACCACATGACCTTCTCCCTTTCCTCCTCTGGATCATCCAGATTGACATGAGCTGGCTTGAGCAGGGGGACCTTGTGTGCGCTGTAGGATTTTAATCCATGACAGTGGAGGGTGTTACTGATGTTTTTCTTTGAGACTTTGGTCCCAGCTGTATTCAGGCCATTAACCAGGTCCTCCCTGTCCTCATGATCATTGATGCCCCACCAGGAGAGATCTTGCTTGGTGCTCCAGACCCAGGGAGATTGATCGTCGTCTTGAACTTCTTCCATTTTCTAATTGTTGCACCAACAGTTGTTGCCTTCTCACCAAGCTGCTTGCATATTGTCCTGTAGCCCATCCCAGCCTTGTGCAGCTCTACAATTTTATCCCTGATTTTCTTGCACAGCTCTCTGGTCTTGGCCATTGTAGAGAGGTTGAAGGTTGTTTGAGTATGTGACAGGTGTCTTGTATACAGGTAAAGAGTTCAAACAGGTGCAGTTAATGCAGGTAATGAGTGGAGAACAGGAGGGCTTCTTAAAGAAGAATTAACAGGTCTGTGGGAGCCTAAATTCATACTGGTTGATAGGTGATCAAATACTTATGTCATGCAATAAAATGGAAATTAATTATTTAAAAATAATCCACTGTGATTTTCTGCATTTTTGTTTTAGATTCTGTCCCTCAACTTTGGAGAGAACCTCTGATGCAAATTACGGACCTCTACATGCTTTGGAAGTGGGAAAACTTAAAAAATCATCAGTTTATCAAATACTTGTTCTCACCATTTTTCATATATGCATGTGTGGCTTGTAGTCACTATTTTTCTGACGTTTTTACATATGCTGAAAAATGATCCATATGCTGGTCAGTGATAGATGGAGGAGCCCTGTTGCCTGCTGGCCTGTCACAGAAATCTGACAGCGTCACAGGTGCAGGGACAAAATGGAAAGGGTAGCTCTCAATTATTCCCTCCCTGACGGAGACACCCGATGAGCTGTCTCCCCTCTTTTTAATTTTTCTTTTTTTTCTTTTTTCACTCCATCATTCATGATTATTCAATTTTCAGAACACCTAATTTTGTCGGCTTTCATTTGTTTTACTTCTTTGTTATATTCCTTTTCATGTTAGACCCATGTTGTGCATAGCTATTTTCTGCAGTCTGAGATTCAAGCTTTAGCTAAAATATCTGTGATCATTTGCAAAAATAATTTTATCCGTCAGCTGGCACAAACCACCCACCCACACAGGCACATATACGTACGTACGCACACACACACCTCTCTCTCTCTTTATATATATATAAATTTTTTTTTTCTCTTTCTGTTAGGTCTGAGCTGCCTGGAGAGCGAGGAGAAGGGTTGCTTTTATTTCTGCTGTTCTGTATTGGGTCTTTTAAATTTGATTATGAGTTTCCATTTCATTGGGCCTGGATGCTGTGTGCTAATTACAAAAATACTGAGCCACATTGCTTAACTGGACAAGCTGCCTCTGTGTCTCCTCTCTGGAAGCAATTCAGTTCATTTTATTTCTCTAGTACCATCTCAAGGCACTTTGCAAAAAAGTCATTTCAATGCAGTTATTCAAACATTCCAATCAGTTAAAAGTTTCCTATGGAAAGAATGCGGAAATTGCTTCAAGTCATTGACACGAGGTTGTGCCCCGCTGATGCAGACCTCAACTACAGCAATTCCTCATACTGAGCAAGCATGTAGTGACAGTGGAGAGGAAAAACTCCCCTTTAACAGGAAGAAACCTCCAGCAGAACCAGAACCTGGCTCAGTACAAGCAGTCATCTGCCACAAATGTCTGGGGGTCTGAGAAGATAGAGAAGAGACACAGAAAGAACAAAAGAACTGATGTGTGAATCTATGCTTCCTATCCTGAACAGGATACCAGTCCAGGTGGAGCTTCTATGGAGAGAAAAACACTAGCTAGGTTTACATGGACACAAGTAATCAGATTAAAAGCCTGATCGGAAAAAAAATGCTGCATGTACACACACCATTCAGATTACTCTGACCTGATCAAACTAATTCGGATAAAAATGTCATTCCGATTGGAGGGGGGGGGGTCTATTAACTACGTTAGTTAATCCAATCGTGGTGCATGTAAACTATAATTCCGAATGTAGGTCAAATCTGTGCATGTCTGTTAAGTCATGCGTAGAAGTCTAATATATCGGCTTAATAAATAAAGCGATTTGGTTTGTTATTCAACTGTATACATAAGAATGAGGGCTTGCAGATGTAAAACTGTGACCACAAAAAAATAATAAAAGCACGCTCTGAAGAACATTTCAGATTGGCCCAGCCATGTTTGTTTACTACGGAAGTCTATTTCTTCTTCTAATGCTTCTTCCGGTGTTTTAGATAGTTCTCTGCACCTGTCAAAATAATTTATCCCGTTCAGACAAGTAGTGGATGTAAACGCTTTTTATAATCGGATAGATGTGAAATTCTAATCCGAACTATGATCGGATTAAAGATATTTTGCACATGTAAACGTAGCTAGTGAGAGAAAACAAGGTCAAAAACAAGGTTGAAAACAAAGTTAACAATATCAACAGCAGAAAAAAAATTATCTGGAGTGTAGTATAAGATAAAAGTAGAAGAGGGAAGAAAAGTGGCTTCGACAGTTTAAACCTATAGCAGCATAACTACAGAAATAGCTCAGGATAACCTAAGCCACTCTAAGTATAAGCTTTATCAAAAAGGAAGGTTTTAAGCCTAGTCTTAAAAACAGAGTATCTGCCTCATGGACTAAAACTGGGAGCTGGTTCCACAGGAGAGGAGCCTGATAACTAAAAGATCTGCCTCCCATTCTACTTTTAGAAATCCTAGGAACTACCAGTAGACCTGCATTCTGAGAACAAAGTGCTATGTTAGGAACATATGGAAAAATCAGATCTATAATGTACGATGGAGCTTGATTATTAAGGGCTTTATACATAAGGAAGAGGATCTTAAACTCTATTCTGGATTTAACAGGGAGCCAATAGAGAGAAGCCAAAACAGGAGAAATGTGATCTCTCTTTTTAATATTCATCAGAACTCTTGCTGCAGCATTTTCGATCAACTGAAGGCTTTTAACTTAATAGATTAATCTGAATTTATGGATAAATAATAGTGTATCATCGGCATTACTGTGGAAATTCATTCCATGTTGTCTAATTATTTTACCAATTGGAAGCATATATATAGTAAAGAGAATCGGTGCAAGTATAGAACCCTGTGGTACTCCACAAGTAACACTTGAGTGTGAAGAAGATTTATCATTGACATGAACAAACTGGAACCTGACGGACAGATATGATTTAAACCAGCCTAGTTCTGTCCCCTTTATCCCTACAACATGTTCGAGCCTTTCTAAGAGAATATTATGATCGACTGTGTCAAAAGCAGCACTTAGATCTAACAAGAACAGAACAGTCAAAAATCCATTATCTGAGGCCATTAGAATATCATTAGTAACTTTCACCAGTGCTGTTTCAGTGCTATGATGAGCTCTAAAACCTGACTGAAATTCCTCAAACAGGTTGTTGCTGTTTAGTTGCTCACATACTTGATTAGCAAATATTTTCTCAAGAATTTTGGATAAGAAAGGAAGGTTAGATATTGGTCTGTAGTTAGCTAAATCATCCTGGTAGGGTAGGGTTTCTTAAGTGAAGGTTTAATTACAGCAACCTTAAATTCCTGTGGCACATATACATTTATTAAAGATAGATTCATCATGTCTAGAATAGGGCCAGTAACCAGAGGGAACACTTCCTTAAATAATTTGGATGATACTGGGTCTAACATACAAGTTGAGGGTTTAACTGTTCAAGTTCCGTTTATTTAGATGAAATTAATATTTTCGATATTCTGACAATTCAACTGAATCAAAACAGTACAGACACAAATGAGGTTCTACAGTTCTCTCCAATGCCGCCTCATTTACCGATAGAGAAGTAATCATGTTTGGGAGGATGCAATTGATTTTAATTTTAACATAATGTATTTTATTTATAAAGAACATCATAAAGTTCTCATTATTAGAAGCTGGGGGGATCATGGGAAGTAAAGGCTACCTATAGCTGTATTGCCACATTATTTGTTTTTTTCATTGAACATGCAACAAAAAAGAAGAATAAACAGCAAACCTGTAGTGATTGGCTGAAGGTGCAGAAGAATGGAACAGATTAAGTGTTTGTGAGTTTGGAAAGTGATCTAAGGAATCCTGCTGCAAGTCTGTGAAAGTCTAAAAGAAGAGGAAACCTACCAGATTTTTAGTAATTCTTCACTCAGTTAAATTCAAATAGGATTACAATATTTTATTAATCCCAAAGAGAAAATAAGGGTTAATATATGTCAAACTTTTTAAGTTTCAATTCAAAGGATGAGTGTAGATACTGATGGCTGTGAGCACAGATGATTTTCTGTAGCAGTCTATCTTACATTAGATCTGTAGAAACATGTGAATAATGACATTCTGCTGTTTTATGACAGTGTGATGAAGAGGATACTCAATGTTTTATGAAGAATCCATCTTTTCATAATCATCTCAAAAACAGAAAAATATTCACTGAGATGCTAAACCTTTCAGTAGTAAAGAGAAAAAAACAACATGAAAACACTCAACAAAACATGTTCATATTTACAGGTAAAACAATTATTGTGTTGCTTTAAGTTGTTCCACAATTTTATGTGTTTTGGTTTAGTTACAGGGATGTTCCACCCTTAAGTGAAATTAGTAAGTTCTGCCCCAGAGTTAGATAAGTGAGACACAACAGCCCAGTCATACTAATTTGGCAGCAGTCTGCTTGTTTTAGCTCTGCATAAACAATGGAAGTAATGATAATAATATATTTTATTTTAGGGCACCTTTCTAAAACCCAAGGTCAGTTTACAGAGAAGAAAAAAAAAGCATAAAATTAATACACTGAAAATAATGATTGTGTGGTATATTAAAATTTATTACATTAATTAATGTAATTTTTACATTGTAAAATCAAGTTTAAGTTGGAACTACAATACCATAGGTAACATTTACATAATGTATTCATGTAAAAACTTAACTGAGAAGAATGAGTAAATTTGATCAGATATTTACAAATACTATCTAATTATTTATAGTCACAGCAAATTTACCTAAAAATAAAAAATTAAATTTCAATTTGAAAAGCAAAATGCATTTGAATCTGCACGTTTTTGTTTTTTTGTTGTTTTTTTACAAGCGCTTGTTCACACAGAGAATGTCGATTTGGGATGCATTTTGCTGGTGTAAGACATAAAAAGAGCACAGTGGAATAAAATTATGTCAGTGTGAATATAAATATCCAAAACAATTGACCACATTAATATGAAAGTCACTAGATGAACAAAGGAAAATGCAGATGACTTAAATTGTGTTGTCTTGCTCACGCTTTTGTCTAGAAATGCAAAGAATTAGCATCTGATCTTTCTGCTACTCTTTATTAGAGGAAACGGGCAAAGGAAAAACTATCTAGAAATCTTGACTACTTTTAACCTTTGAAATGTTTCAATGTGTTATGGTTTAAAGATCATTTAGTCTCATTTTGAATGCTGTTATTGCATTGAGATTCTAATTGGGTATTTGACAAATATTCTAGATATGGTTTGCATGGATTATTAAATAATTCAGAATATTTCACTGATTTCTTAGGGTGGCTTTGGCTCAGTGGTAGAGCATTGGTCTGTGAATCTATGAATGGTGGTTCTATTCCAGTTTTTGCCACATATTTTGATTTGGGCATTGAATTTACTTAATTACTTTAAATAAATACAACCTGCTAAATTAAGTATAATTAACATTGTCTTAATTTCCTCGTAAATGTTACATTTAGATTTAAGTGTATTTTACTTGATCCTTGCAAGTAAGTTGTACTTGATATCACAGGAGTACAATTTACTTAGAAAAACTGAGTGCAAGTACTTCATTTTTATAAAGTAAATCCCACAAGTTGTTTTTATCAGTGTACATAGACAAAGAATAAACAAAACGATTATCAAATAACAAATAAGTGTACAGTTCAACAACCAAAATCAATTGATGAGCTTCTGTCACATTAGCATACTGTAGCTGGAAATACTCAGTTCATCTTCATTTAAACTCTTTGACATTTTTACGGAGGCTTAAGTTTGAAACACTTAAAGAAACTTTTGCGATTTTTTTCTGGGTTTTGTCATCCATCCATAGATGGCTCTTAACCGGTAGAGCAGATGTTTAAGTTATGAACCACCAACTGAGAAATCAGTTTCCTTGAACTGATTTTATGTTTTGCCTTTAGAGTTTCACCATGAATTAAATGAAGTTGCTGAACTTTTAGTTTCACACTAGACCATACAGCACTTTGTGGATCACCCTGTTTGTACCTGTGTGTGCATTCTCTCACATGAAGATCATTAAATCAAAATACAGATTTACCAAGATCGATTGAAACCTTCTAAAAAGGTTGGGCATCTTCTTGCACCTACAATAAGGGAAACTTCCTCGTGTACATTTCTCTTAGCACTGATGATAAATATGCTTTTCATTTAAAGTAAATATTGTCTTTTGCCTTTTATTCACCTCTCAGACAATAATTTGAATGTAAAAAAAAAATTTCAGGAAGCTGTTCAGAACTCACTCCCTCTATAGCAGTATGATCCAGCAGTTATCAAGCATAGGGGCCTTGACTGAGTCTTACCTTTACTTTCATATTGTCCAGGATCCATATTTCCAGATTAAACATCCAGGATACTAAAAATACTCCACGCTGGGAGCCGGACTTCAGAGTTTTTTAAATTGCAAAAGAGAATACGAGATTCTTGATATTTACAGTTTCTTGTGAGTGGATGTAATCTGGACCAAAAACATAGAAAATGTTGAAACATAGATCTATGTTTCACAGGAAGGAAATGTATTAATAATAGCTTCCCCCCTGCTTGTTCTGGTTAACTTTTCTAAGAACTTACTGAAGTTGGTTTATCTGCAAGTGTTTACACAAGTGATTTATGCTCAGACTTTTCTGATGTTGATTTTTCATGTCTGAAACCCCTTGTTGAAGCTTCCACGCTCCAAACCTTAAATCTGCTATTGGTAGTGGAATTATTAAAGATGGAAGGATTCTAATCGTTGATGCTAAATGCTGTTTGTAGAATTAATTATACAAAAGTCACAAGTCACTAAAGTTCAGATTCCCTCTGCAGGAAACATAGCTTTTCTCTTAATTTGTTGAACTGATATCAAATTAGCTCTGATTGGCATACTCACTGTTCTACTTTTGTCCACGCACAAAGAACAGCAGCCTGATTTTCGCTGCCATAACATATCTGCAGTTTCCTGTCATTCATACATTAACTGGGGAATTTACTCCACTGACTTCTGAAGAGTAGATGGTTTATAGTATTACAGATTAAAAAGCTAATGTAGAAAAGGGGATTAGAAACACTACAGGCTGCACTAATCCTTAACCTTTAGTCGTGTTGTTATTCGCCAGAGTATGTGGAAGATGATAGCATCACAGGACGAGAGTTAGTGAATTTCCGTTAGGGCTGCCTTTCTGTATTCCCACCAGCACTTTTAAATAAAAAAAAGCATGCCTTGTTTAGGCTAATAAAAAAGTCAGGCAGTGGTATTGCACCCCATCCCTGCAACTTGTTATTTTTTTTTTTTTTGGAACAAGCACCATCCAATGCTAGTGGGGCACGAAGTGATGTGCCACAAGATAAGTAGAAAATAAATATAGTTATAAGAGGCATGTGTCAGCATTCATTCAAACGTTTATTTATTCGACAATTCAACTTACACCTAATATACTGAAACTAAACAAATATACAATATAAACTCATTGCATGCAAATCAATATATTTTAATACTTTATTTGTTATCATTTTGATGATTATGGCCTACAGTTTATGATCTGAGAAAACAAGAATATTGTGAAAAGGTTCTGTACTTTAAATGGTAACTAGCCTGTATTTGTATAGCACTTTATTTAGTCCCTACAGACCCCAAAGCACTTTACACTACATTAAGTCACTCACCCATTCACACACTGGTGATGGCAACCTATGTTGTAGCCGCAGTGCCCTGGGGCGCACTAACAGAGGTGAGGCTGCCAGGCACTCTGATTACCACCAGTAGGCAACGGGTCACGTGTCTGCCCAAGACACAGACTGACAGAGACAGTCAGAGCCGGGGCTCAAACTGGCAATTCAATTCAATTCAATTCAGTTTATTTATATAGCGCCATTTCACAACAGATGTCATCTCAAGGCACTTTACAAAAAGAGTTATTACAATACAATGTTTAGTGTAGAAATTACAGAACCACAGAAGATTGCGTCATGGAATTCTCAGCAATCCCTCATACTGAGCAAGCATGCAGCGACAGTGGGAAGGAAAAACTCCCTTTTAACAGGAAGAAACCTCCGGCAGAACCAGGCTCAGCACAAGCGGTTATCTGCCGCGACCGTCTGTGGCTTGGAGAATACACAACAGAGACACAGAAAGAGCAACAGAACCGATGCACAAGTTTGTTGCAGGACGTGGAGAATTTTCCGTCACTGCAATGCCATCTTAGTCAGGGTCGTCAAGCAGGGCTAATCCGGAGCACCTACTATAATAGAAAACAGGTTAGTGCTTGAATTGACAGCACATCATGCAGTTGGGGAGAAGTAGGAGAGAAAGTAGGAACAGACCCTAATAATGTCCTCCAACAGCCTAGCCTAAAGCAGCATAGCTACTAACATTAACCTGTCTCCTAGCTACTAGGAGACCTGGCTACCAACACTCTGTCTGAGTCCTCCTGACCCGTGGACGGTGTAGGGCCGGTAACGGCCCCCGTCATGCCGGGGTCTTCTCGGAGTCGGGTTGTTTGAGAATGCAGCCCAAAGTGGGTGGTAAACTCCATCTAAGGCTAAATACCGGCACGAGACCGATAGTCGACAACTATCTTAAGGAAAAATAGACAGAACTGAGAGGACAGAGTTGAAGAGGGCGAGAAACGTTTAAGAGATAAACGGGTGGGGTCCGCACAGTCTGCCCGGGGGATTCAACCCGGCAGGTAATGGGCGGCCGCACTGTGCGGGAGGATCCCCTTGAGGGACCTCTCTCCGGCGCTGGCTGGCCCCTGTGGGGCACATTTCTTCCGCGGCGGTAAGCCGCGACCGGCTCCGGATCTTTACCTGGCTTACATTAATCTATCTCTACCTAGCTACTCTACCTCTTCCTATCTCTTCCTAACTTTTGACACTCTGCCTGACTACTAACATTAACCTGTCTCTTCCTATCTACCTGTCTGACCTGACTCTAACTACCTATAAACATATCTCTAACTGTAAGCTTTGTCAAAGAGGAAAGTTTTTAGCCTAGTTTTAAAGATAGACAAATTGTCTGCTTCACGAACCAACCCTGGGAGCCGGTTCCATAGGAGGGGAGCCTGATAGCTGAAAGATCTGCCACCCATTCTACTTTTAGAAATCCTAGGAACTACCAGTAAACCTGCAGTCTGAGAGCGAAGGTCTCTGTTAGGAACATATGGAACAATCAGATCTCTTATGTATGATGGAGCTAGATTATTAAGGGCTTTATATGTCAGAAGGAGGATCTTGAATTCTATTCTAGATTTTACTGGGAGCCAGTGAAGAGAAGCTAAAACAGGGGAAATGTGATCTCTTCTTTTAATATTCATCAGAATCCTAGCAGCAGCATTTTGAACTAACTGAAGACTTTTAATTGTATTCTGTGGACTACCTGATAATAGACAGTTACAGTAATCCAGCCTTGAAGTAACAAAGGCATGGACTAGTTTTTCAGCATCATTCCTGGACAGGATGGTTCTAATTTTTGCAATATTCCTAAGGTGAAAAAAGGAAATCCTACAGACTTCTTTAATGTAAGTTCTAAATGACATATCTTGGTCAAAAATGACACCGAGGTTTTTTGCTTTATTACTGGAGGCTAATTTAATGCCGTCCAGGTGAAGGGGCTGACTAAGTAGTTTCTTTTTCAGAGCTTCTGGTCCAAAGACGACAACTTCTGTTTTATCAGAATTTAGAAGCAAGAAGTTTAGAGTCATCCAAGTTTTTATGTCTTCCAGACATGCCTGTAGTCTACCTAACTGATTGGATTCATCAGGATTTATGGATAGATATAGCTGTGTATCATCTGCGTAACTATGGAATTTTATCCCATGCTGCCTAATTATTTTACCAATAGGAAGCATATATATAGTAAAGAGAATCGGCCCAAGCACTGAACCCTGTGGTACTCCGCAAGTAACTATTGAGGTTGAGGAAGATCTATTGTTTACCTGAACAAACTGAAATCTGTTAGACAAATAAGATTTAAACCAACCTAGTGCTGTTCCTATTATACCGACACTTTGAAGCCTTTCTATGAGAATATTGTGGTCAACAGTGTCAAAGGCAGCACTGAGATCTAACAGGACCAGAATGGTCACCAGTCCATTGTCTGAGGCTATGAGAATATCATTAGTAACCTTCACCAGAGCTGTTTCAGTGCTGTGATGAGCTCTAAAGCCTGACTGAAACTTCTCAAACAGCTCATTATTGTTTAAATGCTCACATATCTGGTGTGCAACTATTTTCTCAAGAATTTTAGATAAGAAGGGAAGATTAGATATCGGTCTATAGTTAATTAAGTCGTTTTGATCAAGAGAGGGTTTCTTAAGTAGAGGTTTAATTACAGCAATCTTAAACTCCTGTGGTACATATCCATTGACTAAGGATAGATTCATTATATTTAAAATTGGAGCAGCGATCAGAGGGAAAACTTCTTTTAAGAGTTTAGTTGGGATTGGGTCTAAAACGCAAGTTGAAGGTTTAGATGAAGCTAATAATTTTAGTACATCACAAAGTTCGGCTGCATTAAAGCAGTTTAAGCATATATTAGGTTCCACCATTTTTGAGGCTGCCTCATTAACTAAGGAGGAAGCAAGCATATTGGGAAGGTTCCCAATTATCTTATTCTTTATGGAGTCTATTTTATTTATAAAGAATTGCATGAAGTCGTCACTGCTTAGAGCTTGGGGAATGGTTGGCTCGATAGAGCTATGATCCTGTGTGAGTTTGGCAACTGTATTAAAAAGAAACCTAGGATTATTTTTATTCTCCTCGATTAAAGATGAATAATATGCTGTTCTAGCTGTGTGAAGGCTCTTTTTATATAGCAATAAACTATTTTTCCATATTAAAAAGGAATCATGTAAATGCGTGGAGCGCCATTTTCTCTCTAGTTTTCTAACATTCTGCTTTAGGGTACGTAGCTCTAAATTAAACCAGGGAGTTAATCTTCTATGGCTAGCCACCTTCCTTTTCAAGGGGGCAACTTTGTCTATTGCCCGACGCAGGGAGGAATTAACGCTATGAACTAAAATGTCAAGTTGTGAGGGGTCACGAGTTAAATCACTGTTTTCTGTTCTGCATTTATAAACTGAGGAAATTAAAGTTGGAAGAGCTTCTTTAAAATTTGCTACAGCGTTGTCTGATAACGTTCTGGTATAATGAAGTTTTCTTTCAGGTTTGATATGATCCATTAGAGTAAGTTTAAAAGTGATAAGGAAATGATCAGACAGGATAGGGTTATGTGGAAAGACTGTTATTTCTTCACAGTCAATGCCATAAGTCAGCACAAGATCTAAAGTGTGGTGACAAGAATGTGTTGGTCCCTGCACATTTTGAGTAAAGCCTATTGAGTCTAGGATAGTGTGAAAAGCTGTATTTAGACTATCACTTTCATTATCAACATGAATATTGAAGTCTCCGACTATAATGACTTTATCAGTGTTTAAAACTAAGTCAGATAGAAAATCTGAAATCTGATCTAAAAATTGAGAATAAGGTCCTGGTGGACGATATAAGACCACAAACAAAAGTGGCTTTACTGCTTTGTTATGTGTATGAGGAAAGCTAAAAACTAGATGCTCAAAGGAACTGTAACTATTATTTTTTTGGAGATTAATTAGTAAATCGGAATGAAAGATAGTTGCTACTCCACCTCCTCGACCAGTACTTCGAGGGACACTAAAGTTTAAGTAGCTAGGGGGAGTTGACTCATTTATTGTGACATGGTCCTCTTCCTGCAACCATGTCTCTGCAAGACAAAACAAATCAATATTATTTTCACAAATTAAGTCATTTACCAAGAGTGTTTTTGAGGGGAGAGATCTTATGTTTAGTAAACCACATTTAATTGATTTGTTTTTATGTTCAGTCCGAGTTTTATTTATCTTTATGAGATTTTTATACTTTGCTCTAGTAGCATTAACTTTTAATTCATTAGTTTTGGGTAGTGGACGGGAAACTATCTCTATAGGGTAGTGGGTGGGTGGCAGTCCCTGTTCCTTGACCTGGACTCTGGGTTCCCTGAGCTGGACTCTGGGTTGTCACGGCTTTGGGGAACTAGAGATAACCCTATCAATGTTCCTGGAAAGAAGCGAAGCTCCGTCCTCGGTGGGATGGATGCCGTCTCTACGTAACAGTCCAGGTTTTCCCCAGAAGGCCCCCCAGTTATCAATGTAGCCCACATCGTTTTCTGGACACCACCTTGACAACCAAAGGTGGAACGAAAGCATACGGCTGTACATGTCATCGCTAGTACGATCAGGCAGGGGACCAGAAAAAATTACAGAGTCAGACATCTTTTTGGCAGCCCTACACACCGAAGCTACGCTAATTTTAGTGACCTCCGACTGCCGTCGCCGGGTGTCGTTGCCACCAGCATGGATAACGATCCTGCTATACCGCCGTTTGTCCTTGGCCAAAAGCTTCAGATGGGACCTAATGTCCGCAGCCCTGGCCCCTGGAAGGCATTTGACGGTGGTCTTTCGTGTCTCTGGAGCCACATTCCTAACTATGGAGCTGCCAATTACAAGAATCGGCCTCTCCTGCTCGGCGGGTGCGTCGCTGAGCGGGGCGAACCTATTGTTCAGAGAAAGGGGCTGGAGGTTGGCCGCGGACTGGGGTCTGGCGCTAATCTTCCTACGAACAGTCACCCAGCTCGCCTGAGGTCCCGGCTGCACGGGAGCTGTTGAAGGACGGCTAGGTCCTGTCCTAGTTGACTCCGCGCTAGCTACTGCTGGGCCTGGCTGTTCTACAGCGCGGAGCCGGGCCTCTAGCTCAGAAACCCTCGCCTCCAAAGCTACAAAAATGCTGCACTTATTACACCTACCAACTTCACTAAATGAGGCGGAGGAGTAACTAAACATCTGACAGAGAGAGCAGGAAAGAGGAGGAGGTGTAGAGAGAGATGGAGGGACAAGAGAGAAAGCTGCCGAAGCCATGCTAGCCGTAAAGCTAAGCTAACCAAGCGGTACCTTACCTTACCTAAAAACAAAGTAATTAACCCAGTAAAACGCTTAAAGAGTCCTAAACCGTGAAGAAACTTAACGTTTTAATGTGTTTGTGTGTTAAGCAACTCAGAAAAAACTTATTGACAGAGAAAGTTAGATCAGTTCAAGAGAGAGAGAAACACCGACTTGCTACAAACGAGTTAGTCACAAAACAGGAAATGACGCGATACGTCTTACCAACGCGATACGTGTCCACGCTCCATTCAGTGCCTGACAATTACATGACAAACCCCCTTCTCCTGAGCCATGTTCGCTTCAAAGTGTCTCACTCTAATCAGCTGATGAATCCAAACCTCCTACAAAGGGTTCCTGAGCTTTTAACTGGTCTCTTAGTCCAATCATGTGGACGACTGCTAATCTGACAGTTGTGTATTTGAATAATGCAGCTATTTGGCTATGACTAGTTAAAGTATTGCTTATGGCAATCAATAAGATAAACAATTTATGGAAAATTATTATATACGGGAACTATATAAATATCCAAATTTTCCAGTCTCTTATAGTTTAGCACCTACCTAGATGAGGCTGAGGTGAATAAAGATGGAGTGAGCTCTAGACGTTCATTGAACATACACCTTACTACCCATGTATGCAGAATAAATGAACAAACAGTGACTTTCCAAAATGGTAAGTGGACAAATTGAACCTACAACCCTCAGATTGCAAGCCAACTACTCTATCACTGAGCCACAGTCGCCCCTACACAAAAAACATAAACATAAAACATTTATTTACAAAAGAAAAATGAAAACATTTGAATCAAAGTAGAAACGCACTACTGATTAAAAGAAATAACCACCAAAATATTTCTCTTTGTTGAGGACTTTTAAGTTATTTTAACACACAAACACACTATTACACTTATTTCCAGTTGGTGTACTTTACGTTTTGGGAACCCTTTGTGTTTCACATGGTTCTTGGTGTGCTAAGATCTCACTAGCTCGTTAGCTTAGTTTCGTGGCAGCTATGGCTATATCTCTTCCATCTCTTTCTCCCTCTGTGGCTCCTCTCTCTTGTTCTCTGTGTCAGATGTTTAGTTACTCCCCTGCCTCCTTTAATGATAATGGCAAGTGTAATAAATGTAGCATTTTCGTATCTTTGTAGGCGAGGGTTTCAGATTTAGAGGCCCGGCTCCACGCTGTTGAGAATCCAGTAAATAGTCGAGGCCCGTTAGACAGCGCGGAGCCAACAAGGATAGAATCACCTAGCGGTCCTCCAAAAGAACCCACGCAGCTGGGATCTCAGGCTGACTGGGTGACGGTACGTAGAAAGCTTAGTTGCCAGCCCAACGGGAACCACCAACCTGTCATCGTTTCTAACAGATTTTCCCCACTGAGAAACAGACTCTGGTAATTGGCAGTTCCATAGTCCAAAACGTGGCATTAGAGATACCATCGGCCATAGTCAAATGTTTTCCAGGGGCCAGAACAGGCGACATAAAATCCCATCTGAAACTGCTGGCTAAGGATAAGCGTAAATACTGTAAGATTGTTATTCACGCTGGCGGTAATGACCCCCGGTTACGCCAATCGGAGGTCACTAAAATTAGTGTTGCTTTGGTGTGTAAGTTTGCTAAAAAGATGTCGGACTGTGTAATATTTTCTGGTCCCCTGCCCGATCGGACCAGTGACGACATTTTTAGCCGGATGCTGTCATTTCATCGATGGTTGTCTGAGTGGTGTCCAGCAAAGAACGTGGGCTACATTGATAACTGGAAAACTTTTTGGGGAAAACCTGGTCTGATCCGGAGAGACGGCATCCATCCCACTTTGAATGGAGCAGCTCTTCTTTCTAGGAATCTGGACAGATTTATTAGTCCTTCAAAACACTGACAAACCAGGGTCCACATCAGGAAGCAGAGTCGTAGTTTAACCCACCTCTCTGCAGCTTCTGTACTGGTACCCACTCAATACCCCCTTGAGACAGTGTCTTTCCCAAGGCCAAAATCAAATAGACTAAAAGTTAACCTGACAAAAGCAAACTTTGAAAATCTCATTAAAATAAATATGACTCGCAACAAAATAAGGAAATAGAGTAATTAGATGTGATTTACTAAACATAAGATCCCTCTGCTCAAAGACTTTATTAGTAAATGACTTGATATGTGATACTAAAATTGATATATTTTGCCTATCAGAAACCTGGTTGCAGCAGGAGGATGTTGTAATTATAAATGAGTCAAGTCCTTCCAATTCTTGGAATTTTCCCATTCCTAGAAAAATACTGGGCGAGGAGGAGGAGTTGCAACCATCTTTCAATCAGATTTGCAAATTCATCCTAGACCAATTATTAACTACAGCTCTTTTGAACATCTAATCCTTAGTTTTCCTAATCCAAGCTGCAAAACATTAAAACCACTTTTATTTGTGGTTTTGTATCATCCACCAGGCCTTACTCTCAATTATTGGACCAGATCTCAGATTTTTTATCTGATTTAGTTTTAAACACTGATCAGGTAATTATAATAGGGGATTTCAATATTCACATGGACATTGAAAGTGATAGCCTAACTGCAGCCTTTAATATTATCTTAGACTCAATTGGCTTTACCCAGAAAGTGAAGGGACCCACACACTCTGGTCAACACACTTTAGACATTGTACTGACATACGACATTGAGTGTGATGAACTAATAGTCCTCCCACATAACCCAGTCCTATCTGACCATTTTTTGATAACCTTTGAATTTACTTTACCCAACATTCCAAGATCTGAAAGAAAATTTCATTACAGTAGAACTTTATCAGACAGTGCTGTAACAAGTTTTAAAGAATCTATTCCATTCTTGCTTCCCTATCCGTCTGAGACTACCACAGGAGGTCGCAGTAATTCCAACACTAACCCTTCAGAAACTGATGGTCTAGTTCAAAGTATTACTTCCTCACTGCGTTTGGAACTAGGCAGTGTAGCCCCCTTAAATAAGAAGGTAATCAGCCATAGGAGGTTGGCTCCCTGGTTTAGTACAGAGTTGCGTACTTTAAAGCAGAATACTAGGAAACTGGAGAGAAAATGGCGCTCTACATACTTCATGATTCCTTTCTAACCTGGAAAATAGTCTACTACTTTATAAAAACGCCCTTCGACAAGCTAGAACAGCATATTTCTTATCATTAATAGAGGTAAATAAAAACAATCCTAGGTTTCTTTTTAGTACAGTTGCTAACCTTACACAGAGTCATAGCTCTGTTAAGCCAGCTATTCCCCCTTCTCTCAGTAGTGATGACTTTATTGGATTCTTCATAAACAAAATAAATTCTATTAAAATAAAATAATTGGCATTCTCCAAAACATGATTAACTATCTTTCAGTAAATGAGGCAGTATCAGAGAGAACTGTAGAACCATGTTTATGTCTGTACCGTTTTGATTCTTTTTGAATATCAGATATAATGTGGGATATAAGTCGAATGTTGTTCGATGTTGCTAGTGTTGGTCCACTGGGCTTTATTAAGTCCAGAGTCATCTACTGGTGTTGATCCACTGGGTTTTATGAAATCCACAGCTTGTCAATGACATGAAACCCTCTGGTTCTCCTCTGGATGCTGTTCCTCCTCGCTTTCTGAAGCAGGTTTTCCCTAGCATTGGGCTAGTTATACTGGCTATCATTAACACTAGCCTGTCTACGGGGGTGGTGCCTATAACTTTGAAAGGCGATGTTTTTTGACCCATGTTAAAGGGACGCAATCTGGATAAAATGGTGATGGCAAACTTCAGGCCAATTTCTAGGTTGCCTTTCTTATCCAACATTTTCAAAAAAGGTTTTCTATATACAATAAATTTATTTTTTCTGCAATAATAATGTGCTTGAGGTATTTCAGTCCGGTTTTAAAAATGTACATAGTACAGACTCTGCATTTTTAAGGGTTTCAAATAATATCCTAAGAGCAACTGACGAAGGGGCATATGTCATCCTCATCTTAATGGATTTGTCTGCTACATCTGACACCATTGACCATAGTATTTTATTGAATAGACTGAGAGAGTCTGGTGTCTGTGGCACTTCTTTAAATTGGTTATCGTCCCCATCTTTCTGATAGAACCTTGTGTGAGCCTGCATGTTTCAGTTCTCTTTTTTTCACCATCGATATGGGGGTTCCCCAGGGTTCACTTTTTGGGCCCATCTTGTTTCAATTTATATTGGTTCCTTGGGCACCATTTTGCATAAGCATGGAGTGGCTTTCCACTGCTATGTAGATGACACACAAGTCTACCAACCTCTAAGAAATGGTCAGTCAGTATCTACTCTATTGACCTGCCTCCAAGACATTAAGAATTGGATGGTGCAGAGCTTTTTAAGATTTAATGAGAAGATAATGGTTTTGGCCCTAAAAACAGCTATTTGCCTTCTGATATTGACCTCGGACCGATAGCTTCAGATGTGGGTCGCAGATGTGAAAGAAAGTAAAAAGTTGACTTAAGGCTTAAGATATTTGGCTTTGTGTAATGCTAAGCCCAGGCAGTCTGACTGCTCAGAAACATTAATATTTGGGTGATCAGAAGGTTCAGAAAGGAGCAATAAAATATCCAAATGAAACAGACACAAATTACGTTTTAAAGAAAAACATACATATATAGTGCTATAGTTGTATAAATTACTATTGCAGATACATATATGCAGATATGATACATACTGTATATACTGCATCTACAAAAATGTCTGCATGTTCTCAGTAGCTTAATGAATATCAGTGTGGCACTGATATCTTCTCATTGTGCTGAGAGGTTATGTTGCCTCCAGATTAACTCAAGTCTCGAAAGCTTCATGAACCAGAGTTCCATGATCAAGCTGCAGTTTCTAAGCAGTGACTGCAGTGCAAAGTGTTAGAGTGGTGTAAAGTGAGCCACCACTGGACTCTAGATCAGTGGAGACGTGTGGATTTATTATTCCTCTTCTCCGACTCCGAGAAGACCCCGGCATGACGGGGGCCGTTACCGGCCCTACACCGTCCACGGGTCAGGAGGACTCAGACAGAGTGTTGGTAGCCAGGTCTCCTAGTAGCTAGGAGACAGGTTAATGTTAGTAGCTATGCTGCTTTAGGCTAGGCTGTTGGAGGACATTATTAGGGTCTGTTCCTACTTTCTCTCCTACTTCTCCCCAACTGCATGATGTGCTGTCAATTCAAGCACTAACCTGTTTTCTATTATAGTAGGTGCTCCGGATTAGCCCTGCTTGACGACCCTGACTAAGATGGCATTGCAGTGACGGAAAATTCTCCACGTCCTGCAACAAACTCTGCATCAGTTCTATTGCTCTTTCTGTGTCTCTGTTATGTATTCTCCAAGCCACAGACGGTCGCGGCAGATAACCGCTTGTGCTGAGCCTGGTTCTGCCGGAGGTTTCTTCCTGTTAAAAGGGAGTTTTTCCTTCCCACTGTCGCTGCATGCTTGCTCAGTATGAGGGATTGCTGAGAATTCCACGACGCAATCTTCTGTGGTTCTGTAATTTCTACACTAAACATTGTATTGTAATAACTCTTTTTGTAAAGTGCCTTGAGATGACATCTGTTGTGAAATGGCGCTATATAAATAAACTGAATTGAATTGAATTGGTGATGGCAGGATCATGGTGTGAAAAAGTTTTCTTCAGCAGTGACAGACCAACTGGTTAGAGCTGTTTAGAGGAAGGATGAAGCAAGATACCAAACAATTCTGGAAAAAACACTGCTAGAGGCTGCAGAAGATGAGATGAGGGAAGAGGTTCAGCTTCTGACAACCCCAACCATAGAACCAGAGCTAGACGGGAGAGGGTTGGAGCTGCAGAAATGATGCTTAGCTCTGCAAAAAGTCTGATGTGGGCTGGAATAATGAAATGAATGACTAATTGGACTGTATTTATGATTGACATGAAATTACTTTTCCTTTAAAGTGCTGTGATATGATGTGTTGTAATTTTTCACTCTATAAATAAATTGAATGGAAAATAAAAGGAATCTTGGAAAATGTATTTTAGCACTCTCAAATTTAAAAATTTATATCAAATAAGAAATGAATCTGGCTATCCTTTCTTTGTCTGTCTATAATAATAGGCTTACATGATGTAGTCATTGTTTTATTCCACTTTTTGTTTTTTAGTGTACTAAAGCTCTCCATAATAAAGACAGCAAAAGGGGTCATGCCAAACATTAATCATTCATATCTGCATTTGGGCAAAGCACAGATTCAATTTTCTGCACTTTGTAGGGTCGTCTGTTGGTTCCAAGGTTTTATTAATACATCTAAAGATATTCATTATTTATTGGTTTTTGAAAGTTCCTATTTTCGTTTCAATTATTTGAGGGAGGAGTATCATAGTGTGGCGTCTTTTTCTGTCTCTGGGTCTATAGTTCTCCCCAAATGGCCAGAGTTTCCCTGATTGTCTCACTTATTGCCTTTATTAGTTCAGTGACTGCACCTGTGAGATCAGACTCACCTGTTCTCTTTTGTTGTCCCACTATTTAAGTTCTGGCATGCGTCTTAGTCCTCGCCGAATCATTGAAGTCTTTAGTTCTTGTCTTGTTGTCTCTCCATTAAATCATCCATCCATCCATTTTCTGAACCGCTTAGTCCTCCAGGGGTCGCGGGGGGGGGGGGCTGGTGCCTATCTCCAGCTGTCAACGGGGAGAGGCGGGGAACACCCTGGACAGGTCGCCAGTCAATCACAGCCATTAAATCATTACTTACCTTTATTCAAATGTCTGCGCCTGGGTCTGTTCCTCACAGAGACAGCAACTCCTGACAGAATGATCCGGCCACATAAAAATCCAGCGGACGTTCCTGACTCAGAGACATTGACGGACGTGTTGTGGTGTTGTCTTCTGAGGGTTGTTACCTTTGCTCTCCCCTCGGATTGCCTCGCAGGAACGGAGGAACTCTTCAGCGAGCTCCTTCCTCGATTCGCCCGTGCCCTGCGTCGCTCTGACTTCGAGGACCTGGAGATGACAGCGCAGGTCATTCACCAGGCAGCCGAGCAGCGGATTTCTTCAGAGGGGAGACGATCCGTCCTCTCGGTCTCCTACGGCTCCCCGGCTCCAACACTCCCGACTCTGGCTGACTGCTGCGAGCCTGAGTTCCAGACGCCATAGCATCAGCTCCCGACGCCGCAGCATCACTTCCGGGTTCCCAGACCTGCAACCTGCGGTGTCCAGCGGCCAACACCGTCACCGCTTTGGAACGCTCAGTTTCCCGTGCCGGCCTGGTGCACACAAGCTCCGTGACCCAAACCTCCGGAAGGAACCAGCAAGGTCCCGTCTCTGAAAGCTGCAAAGAAACGGTTAGAGTTTCCGGATGGGCTCTTCAAAACCCAGCCTTTTCAGCCATCTCCCGGCTTCGCCCCGCAGCCCCGACCTTACCTGCCTGTCAGCTGCAGCCGCAGTTCCCACTTATGCTTGCTCAGTGCCTGTCGCAGCTCCGATCTGTAGCTCTGTCCCAGTTGCAGCTCCGTCTATCGGCCCAGTCACCATTGCAGCTCCAGACCTCAGTCCAGAGACTGTTGAAGCTCCTGCCTCTGTCAGTCAGCCTCCAATTCCTGATTTCCCAGCTCCTCTTAGCTCCCCAGCTGCAAGATCAGTTCATCCGGAGCACATCAACCTGTCTGCCTCTGCCTCATCCTGTTCAGCCCCGACGTTGGATTATGCTTAAGCTTGCTCGGTTTTCCCCCTTGTTCAGTGCAGCATGGAGCCGCTGGATTTTTTTTTTTTTTTTTAACGTGTCCTGTCTAGCAGTATGCTACTCAGAAATGGTGTCTGAGTACCAAGTACAAGCCCAACAGTTTTACTTTCCCAAGCAGAGTATTACAGCTTCGCTGTAGTACGCCACTTGATGTATATGTATGAAAAATCTTTATTAGTGATTACTGTGGGTTCAATTTCCTGACGTCATGGACATTAAACTGAGACAAGAAGGGAGAAAGGAATAAGGTGAAGAAAAGAAACCGGACCAACAGAGGGGCAAACCGACGACACAAGAAAACATCCCAGTCCTCCACCTCTGCCGGACGGCAGAGAAACAGTAATACAAAACAAAAACAACAAACTGTACAGAACCAAACCAATAGTTCGGATCTGGTAGAATAAACAAAGAATTACACATTCACTACACACAAGCATTGATTAATGAACATAATACAAATGTTTCTGGTAAGCTCCTGTGAACAACTAACTAATGATGATAATCTCAGCTTAAGATATGTCCGTCCTCACCTATGTTCCCACACCTATGTGTGTGCGAGCATGCAGGTCTGAATAAGGTTTCCCCATGCAAGTGATTGATAGCTGGTGTAAGGAACCGTCAATCCGTCCTACAGGAATCGGCACAGACATGGAGGAGGCAAGAGATGTATGCATCCAGCGTCCCACAGAGTACAGAGTCCACAGGCGGATCAGCGCAGGGTCGATCACCCACCAAGAGAGGAACAGATGGAAGTCCCAGGGGAGCACCCACCAGCCGCGATGCTGGGGCCCGAGAGATCGCAGTGACGAGCCCACGGGCTCCGCCGGTAACCGGCTACGCCAGGGCGGGCCCGGACCAGGAACCGGAGGCCACGGGGACCAGGGGCACCCCGCCCCCCAGCGGGGCCCCAACCAGGGACCAGCCGACAAGGGCCCCCCGCCGCCGCCGCAGGCAAGGAGGACCCGCAGCCAACCGACGGACAACACACGCCGCCGCCACCCCGGACCAGTACCCACCGCCAACAACCCGGCCCGCCTCCACACATCCACACGCCAGGGAGCCACAGCAAGAGCCACAGCGGATGTATGCCCTCCCCAGGCCGCGCCCAGCCGGCACCTGGACATCCAGATCTTCCAGCTCCAGGGTCCAGATCCCGCCCCACGTGGGGCGCCAAGATCAGGGGCCCAGCCAATGCCGGACAGCCCCACCATGTGAACAGACCAGCCCGCTTAAGTCATGGAACCGGCAGGAGGACTGGGCGCCAGGCACGGTCCCCACCGATCCACCGGACGGCACCAACCTATTCTACAACCCCGGCACCCCCATAAGAGGTGCCCCAGTCAATCCAAGGAGGACATCGGCCCGAAACAGCGGCCGCCCGACACACCGGACCACCCAGGACCCGCCCGACATGCACCAGGACCGAGCCGGGCCGCAACCGGGACCCCCAGCCCCATGCATCGAGAGTCATCATCAACCAGCGGGCAGGAGCAACCATCACCGACGGGGAGGGAAGAAGATGCATCAGGCCAGAGAGCAGCCAAACACCCAACCTGACAGGTAGACATAGACAGACAGAGACACTCATACGTACCCTCCCTCTCATGTGTACACATTCTTACAAATACAGGACATACGAAAAAAGGATGCTATACCCTCATTCATACCCCCCATACGTACACTATACTCCATTCTCCCAGGCCCAGGGACAGACGCCCCAGTAGAGAACCCTGCCCCTGCACCCAGGAGACAGACCCCTTTGCCCACCAGGACCGGGACAAGTAGACCGCCAAGGCCCCCACACCGGCGAGAGCAGCCCACCAGCCCAGGACCCCGACCAGACGGCGTGATGTTCTATCCGGGCTCCGACCCCTGATGGTCCAACGAACAGGGGCACCCCCGTTCGGCCCGATCCACCAGGGGTGGGAGGCCCCAGCACGTCCAGTCGGGGCCCACGGAAGTGGTACCGCCGAGCCCCATGGGGGCCCCGGCAATCCACCAGCCCCCATGCCAGGGGCATACCTAAATCCTCCCCAACATTCACACTGCTAACAAAACACATGTCACTAGACACCCAGGTTGAGTTTAGCCCCCCCTCACCCTCAACGCCCTCCCCCCTCCCGTCCCAAGCGCACCCCGTTAAAAAGAGCGCCTGTGCTAGATGGTAAAAAGCCTCCCCGCCAATAAGAGACGCCCCAGGCACCGCCAGCGTCCGAGGACCCCCGGGCCGAGGCCGGAACCCGGCGCACCACCGACTCGGGTACCCCGGACATGCCGCGCCAGGCCCGTGAGCAGACCGAAGTCCCGGGCGGCCAATCCCCAGGCCGACATCCTCCAGCCTTGCTACTACCGCCCGATGGCCGGGTGGCAACAGAACCCAGCACGTCCACCCACCAGCCCACACCCCACCAACTGGTCAGTCACCGTGGAGGCCGACCAACACCGGCCAGAGCCCCCCACCCCAGCACCCCCGCGAGGGCTAAGACCAAGACCCAGGAGCCATGTCCAGTGTCAATATAGCCGATCGGGCCCGGAGACGCCGGCCACCCGCCACGGCCTCTCGCCGACGCCCGGACGCGGCAAGCGGCCACCGGGGAGCAAGCGACAGGAACCAGCCCGGGGAGATGGAAAGGGCAGCAGCGCCCGCCAACCACCGGCCGACCACAGCCCCCCCCCAGCCGGCACCGACGGCAGCGGCCCCCCCCGGCCAAGCCCCGCCAGGGCCCCAGCCGGGGGGCGCGCCGCCCCAGAACCCCGAGCCCCAGGCCCAGTCCAGACCCCCCCAGAGCAGCACAGCACCAGGCCAGTAACCCGTGTCCGCCAGCACGACCCCTCTAAGGCGCCGCATGCAGCCACTAGGAGTCACCACACAAAGACCCCAAAGTCCCACCCCAGGCGAGGGTCTCGGCACCTATCGCCGAACCGCAAGCGGACCCACCCCCAAGGACCTCCCCGCAGTCACCACCAACCCTTAAGCTCCACATCGGCAACCGTGTCCCACAGAACGGAATCAAGGGCCCGACCCCACTAGGTGATGGAACTGATCAAGGGTGACCAGAAAGATTGATCAGATGTGGAGGCAGATGCCGTTTCTAGACCAATGTAATCCAGAAGGAGATCTCTATATTGATTAATATTCAGAGTATTTTTATTTTTCCAGTTCAAGAGGATATTTTTCTTAGCGATGCATAAGGCGATGTAAAATAATTGCATAGACTTTGTATCCATGGTAACTTCATCTATATTTCCCAGCAAGCAAACTCTGGGAGCAGGTGTGATATTACATTTCAGACACTTTGATAGATCTTCACATATCTGGTACCAATATTTCTTAACAGGTGGGCAGAACCAAAGAGCATGAATATAATTGTCTGGTAGATTGCTTGTACATTGTAAACAGGTATCAGACGGCGTATAACCCATCTTGAACATCCGTTGCCCTGTATAATGCACTCTATGAAGGATTTTATATTGTATTAATCGTAGATTAGGATTCTTAAGAAATTTGAAGGTTCTTAATGAAATTTGAGACCAGAGGTTTTGGTCTATTGAGATGGACAAGTCCATCTCCCATTTTGAAATAGGAAGGGCTATTGATTCATCTATTCTATTTAATGTTTTGTATATTTTAGATAGCAGTTTGGGAGGGTTAAGATTAAGGAAGTCTAAAACTTTTCCTGGAATTTGTAAATCAACTGTATTGAGCCTAAATTTATTTTTTATAATTGATTTAATTTGTTGGTATTCTAAGAATTTATTCTTGTTAATTCCGAATTGTGTAACCAATGTATTAAATGGGATAAAGTCTGTTCCATCAAATATATGCTCCAGGTATTCAATTCCTTTACAACTCCAGCCTGGAAAGTTGATCATGCATTTTTTTTGTAAGATATCCGGGTTATTCCAGATGGGTGTACGCCTGCATGGGACTAGTGAGGTCTTTGTCATTTTAAGAAATTCCCACCAAGCTGTCAGAGAGGAGCTGATATTTATACTTTTGAAACATTCATTTTGTTTTATATTTGAGCTAACAAAAGGTAGATCTGAAAGTTTTATCTTATTGCATAGTGTCTGTTCTACATCTACCCAGCACTCATCGATATAACTGTGTTTTACCCATCTTGATGTGTATTGGAGTCTGTTGGCTAAGAAATAATGACGAAAGTTTGGTAGGTCTAGACCTCCTTTATCTTTGGACTTCTGTAGTGTTTTTAAGCTGATACGTGGGGGTTTATCTTTCCAAAGGAATTTAGAAACAGAAGAGTCCAGAGATCTAAACCAATCAGGTGATGGTTTGCTTGGGATCATTGAGAATAAATAATTGATTCTAGGCAAAACCATCATTTTTATTGTAGCTACCCTTCCAATAAGTGATATTGGAAGGGATTTCCATCTTGCCAGATCATCTTCCACTTTTTTTAAAAGTGGGACGTAGTTTAGCTTAGATAAGTCTGCCAGTCTTGGTGAGATATGGATACCTAGATATGTAATATTTCCCGACCGGAGCTGTAAAGCAACAGGACTCTGGTAAGAACAGTTGATAGGAAGGACTGTAGATTTTAACCAATTTATGGAATAGTCTGAAACTCTTGAGTAAGATTTTATTAACTCAATTACCTGATACAAGGAAGTTTGTGAATGCTGTAGAAAAAGTAGTACATCATCTGCGTATAAACTGATTTTATGTTCTATTTTGTTGCATTGTATACCTTTAACATTATTATTTTGCCTGATTGCTGCTGCTAATGGTTCAATAAAAATAGCAAAGAGGGAGGGAGAAAGTGGACATCCCTGCCTGGTACCTCTCTGAAGAAAGAACCTTGATGATGTTTGATTATTGGTCCTAATACATGCTGTTGGTGAGCTGTATAATATTTTTAACCAGTTTACAAAAGAATTACTGAATCCGAATTTATTTAAGGCTGCAAATAAAAATTTCCAGTTAACTCTATCAAATGCTTTTTCTGCATCTAAAGATAATATATTGGTTTGGACGTTTTTACAGTGGGAATAATCTATTAAATCTATTAATCTACGTGAATTTGTGGAAGAGAGCCTACCTTTTATAAAACCTGTTTGATCCGGGTGGATTATTAGAGGTGTTATTTTCTCTATCCTTCTTGCAAGAGCTTTGCAAATTATTTTCAGATCCACATTGATAAGAGAAATCGGACGATAACTGGTAGGAGACATAGGGTCTTTTCCTGGTTTTAATAGAAGATTGATGTAGGCAGAATTCATGTTTGGTGGTATTCGACCATTTTCCTTTGTTTCCTGTAACATTTTGTAAAATGTTGGTGCCAGAATATTCCAGAATTCTTTATAGAACTCTGCTGGAAATCCATCTGGACCTGGAGCTTTATTATTAGGCATAGATTGGAGGGCCTCCTGGAGTTCAGACACTGTTAGCGGTGAATCCAGGGCCTTTGCTTGACTGTCTGAAAGTTTAGGAAGAGTTATTTTATCCAGAAATTGTACAATATCATTATTTGAAGGGTTTATCTCTGGTGTGTATAACGTCTCATAAAATTCTTTGAAAGTGTTGTTTATTTTTTCAGGGTCATATATTATATTCCCAGTTTTGTCTTTGATTGCAGATATAGTTGTTTTTTCTTTATATATTTTTAACTGATTAGCTAAGAAGCTACCTGATTTATTACTATGTTCAAAGTTTTCTATCAACAAGTCTTTGGATTAAGAACTGTGTCCTTTTATTAATAATTTCATTTAACTCTAATTTTGCTTTCCTTATTTTACTTAAGCTCTCTTTATCCAGGGAAGGTTCTAATGATTTAATAGTTTCTTCTAATTCCTGAACATGTTTATTTTCTGTTCTCTTTTTATTTGATGAGAATGAAATTATTTTACCTCTAATCACAGCTTTCCCTGCTTCCCATAGAGTGGATGGCGACATACCAGGGAGATCATTAAATTCCATGTATGAAGCCCATTCTTTTTCAATATATTTAATAAATTCTTTATCCTTAAGTAATGATGTATTAAATCTCCAATTTTTATATTGAAGGGTTGCAATTTTATTTGCTAAATTTAAAGAAACAGGAGCGTGATCGCTGATCACTATAGGATGTATCTCAGTGTCTGAAATGTCATTCAACAGTGAGCTGCTGACTAACAAATAGTCCAATCTAGAATAAGAATGATGTACGTTTGAGTAAAAAGTGTATTTTCTGTCGTTGGGATGAAGCGATCGCCATGCATCGCAGAGTCCATAATCGCTCATGTACTGTTTAACTATATCTATGGATTGCCATCTGCGCTGAGTCCCTGCTGTACTGAGCCTGTCTATTTCTTCATTTAGTCCAAAGTTGAAATCTCCCCCAAGAACAAGTGAGCAATCCATGTGATTAGCCAGAACCGAGAAGAAAGTATGAAAGAATGAGGGGTCGTCAACATTTGGACCATATATACTAACTATACATAACTTTTGGTTATTTATAAATAGTTTTAATATTATAAATCTACCTTCTGGATCTGTAGCTGTGTCTATTACTTTAAAATTAGTATTTCTATTTATTAATATTGCTACTCCTCGTTGTCTAGAGTTATAGCATGAAGAAAATATATTAGGATACTCTGGTGTTTTTAAATCATTAGCTGTTGAACTTGATTTATGAGTCTCCTGTAGTAAGACGACATCTGCCTTCAGTCTTGTAAGATGGTTGAAAATCTTAATGGTTTTATCTCTGCAGCTAGCGCCGCGAATATTCCATGTTATAAATTTTACAGGATTCATAGAGCTAAGATAAACCTTAGATATGTACTATCGCCAAGGATGAATATAGGTGTAATTTTGGTTTGTCCATGGGGTTGCCAGATTGAAAAAAAACAGAAGCAGAGATAAAGCGGGTAAATAATGCACCATACAGGTGTGTACAGAATGAAAGTATGATGGAAAAACATGAATATGCCATGATAAAAGTCTGTGTGTGTGTGAGAGAGAAAAAGGAAAAAAGGTGATAAAGAGATTTGGTGGTACAAATGTGAGAAAGATAATAGTGAAAAAGAAAAAATGAAAGAAAAAAAAAGAAAAAGCAATCTAGTGCACAGCCCTGCCCCTACCCACATTAACAAACAAAAACAGCCTGCTGAGCTGTGCTTTTTTTTAAACTATAGTTGTCTGATAAAGCTAATTCTGTCTTGGTTCTGTTAAATATGACTAATAAAGCCAAGGAGTAACCTGAGGGTCCCTAAACAGCTGACCGTTAACATACAGTTTATCCACACTAACCGTAGCCCTACTGCCCTCACTAATATGTTTTTTTCTAATTGGAAATAACACGCATCTTCTGTCCAGGATTTCTTTCGGAAACTGATCATTAACGCTGTAATTCGTCACGCTGGATTTGCCGCTGCCACTGCCAGAGTAGATGAATTTGCCACTGCCGCCGCCAGAGTTGCTGGATTTGCCGCCGCCAGAACCAGATCCTGGGACAGCTGCGGAGTCAGAGCCTGCCCTCGTTCTTGCTGCAGTCCTCCTGGCTTGCACAGTGGCAGCTGTTCAACCTCTGGCAAGTCACCAGATTGCATCACCCAACACCAGAGCTCCAACACCAGAGCTCCAAGAGGAGATCAGAAAAAAGATCTGCCTCTGTTGTTGAAGCTCCAGGAGGAGGAAAAAGAAAGCCTTCCTCTGTTCACAGCAACAGCACCCATGCTGCCAGTGTCTGTGGTGACTGCTGTCTTGTTGGGTGCCACAGCAGAAGTCCTCCAGCACCAGCAATCTCTTCATGGGCGACCAGTGTCCCCTGTGATGACAAGGATGGACCCAACATTAGCCACCAGACATCTAGTCTTAAGCCCACTGGGCTCCAAACCTTCAGGCCAAGCCCGACCAGCCATAGGACGCCATCCTGGCCTTCGTCAAGCCAGAGGACGCCACTCGGGTCGACCTCCCGACTCCCGTCCCGTGAGAGGATGCCATCGTTCTGCTGAGGGACGTCACTCGGGACGCCTGCCCGACTCCCGTCCCGACCTCGTGACTCCTATCGCGTGAGAGGACGCTACCCGGGTTGACCTTCTGGCTGTCGTCCACTCTGGGCACGCCCTCTGGGCCATTTGTCAGATCTCCAGGGGCATACACATAAAGACTCAGGCCCACCTTCCGGTGGCCCACCCTGGGTGAAGAACTATTTTATGTTTTAGGTCGCCTGGAATCAGACCTGGAAAGGGGGACATACTGTCAGAGCCTGCAAGGCTCTGCCTAATTATTAGTTCAGTGACTGCACCTGTGAGATCAGACTCACCTGTTCTCCTTTTTTCTCCCACTATTTAAGTTCTGGCGTGTATCTTTTTCCTCGCCACATCATTGAAGTCTTTAGTTCTTGTGCTGTTGTCTCTCCATTAAATCATAATTTACCTTTATTCAACGTCTGCGCCTGGGTCTGTTCCTTGCCGAGACAGCAACTCCTGACACCTGTACCTTTATACACCTGTGTTTCCAAGTCTTGGTTGGATCTCATTTTGTACTCATTAGAGTCAAAATTCCTCTTGTTGAATTTTCTGCAAGCTTGAAGAAGATTTTTATTAAAGGATCAAATTTTTGAACCATAAAACGCCTCATTCCATTTGCGTCCAAACAAAGTACAATCTCAAGAAATGCAAACGTGGGCAATTGTTTTTTACAGTATGTTTAAGATTGTACAATATGTAATGTTTCAAAATTTTACAATAAAAGAATAACTCTCTGTGGCTGTCGAAGACATCCAAAGCTGTTAAACTTTTTCACATCTTGTAAAATTAAAATCCCAAACATTTTTTTTTATTTCTTTGATAAACCAACACATAGGAGATAATAAAGACAAACATTATGATGTTTTTTTCTAAATGTTTTTACAAATGAAAGTCTGGATTTCTATTAAATATGCTCTCTCAGCAAAAGTGCAGCTGTTCTTTGAAGGACCTTAGGTTTGTTAGAGAAAATCAGAACGCAAAGTGGATCATGTAGAGCAAGAAACACAGAATGATCAGAGATGAAGTTGAGTCTATCATGCAAACTGGAACTATAACACAACTGTAAACATATGACCGCACACCATTAACCTAAAGTAACCCTTGAGTGTGAAGATTTATCATTAACATGAATAAACTGGAATCTGTTATACAGATATGATTTAAACCAGCCTAGTGCTGTTCCCTTGATCTCTACAACATGTTCAAGCCTTTGACTGTGTCAAAAGCAGCACTGAGATTTAACAAGACCAGAACAGTCACAAATCCGTTATCTGAGGCCATTAGAATATCATTAGTAACTTTTACCACTGCTGTTTCAGTGCTATGATGAGCTCTAAAACCTGACTGCAATTCTTCAAACAGATTCTTGCTGTTTAGATGCTCACATTCTTGATTAGCAACTATTTTCTCCATTTTGGATAAAGGAGGAAGGTTAGATATAGGTCTGTAAATAAGTAAGTAATCTTGGTCGAGGTACATCTGTCAGTGTGGTGTATGGAGAATGATCTTCTCAACACAGCAAAGATCAAGGAGCTGATGATTGATTACAGTTGGAAAAAGACTGACATTGCACCACTAATCATCAGTGGGGATTGTGCGTAACAGGTGCTGGATTTCCGCTTCCTGGTTGTGAACATGAAGGAGGGCCTGACCTGGAGTGTAAACACTGTTAAGGTGCTCAAAGAGGCCCAGCAGTGACTGCACTCAGGAGGGTCCTCAGGAAAAAAAAAACCCACACAGAAACTGCTGTTATCCTTCTACAGGTGCTCCATAGAATCAATCTTTACATAATGCCTGTGTGTGTTTGGTTTAGCAGCTACACAACAGCCCAGAAAAAAGCTCTCCAATGGGTCATTAGCACGGCCTAGAGGATAGTCAGTTACGCCCTTCACTCATTGGATGACCTTCACATTGCTCGGTCGCTGTGCTAAAAAAGCTCAGAGCATTGTCAGAGACGCTTTCCATCCCAGACACTCTTTGTTTGAACTGTTGCCATCAGGCAGACAATACAGGAGAATCCAATCAAGAACAAACAGACTTAACAACAGTTTCTATCCAACAGCAAAAACCACCCTTAATGCCATAATAATATATTCTTAACACTACATTCTATAACGAGATTGTGCGATAACAAAATGCATGTGGTAAGTGTATCTCTTCAGTAATAGGGGAAGGATGTGTTGGTAATTCATTTATTATTAATGTTGTATTTTATTTACACATTAAGTCGCACTATTTGAATTTCATTTTACAAGTTACAATGACAATAAAAGGAATTTTAAAAGAAACCCAGGAATGTTTTTATTTTCCTCTGTTAATGACAAAAACTGTGTTGCTCTAGCTTGTTAAAAGGTGTTTTTATACATCAGTAGACAATTTTTCTAGAATAAATAGGAATCCTTAGGTGTTAGCTGTAGGGTTAGGGTTGTCAAAACAATCAATATCTATATATTAATCAGTACTAAAACTCTTTTCTAAATTAGATATTCTGTCCCTGTGGTATCGATATTTTGGAGTCTTGCATATATGCAGCCTCTTTCAGAGTACACCAGCATGCACATTCCCTGACAGCCATGTTTTCAATTGTGTTATCTTTCCCGTTTTTTGTGTGCACTTTTAGAAACCATGCTGTTACCTGAAAAGTTTAAGCAAAATTGTTTACACTTAACGATGGTTTACATAAAATTTTTGCACTATAATCTAAAGTAGCTGGATAAAAGCAATGTTTTTCTTGTATCTATTTGTTCAATATTTTTTTTAAAATCATCTTAGCATCGAAATAGAGAAATGATTTTGAGAATGACACAAATATTCGTTTTCACAAAGTTTGCTGCTAAACTGCTTTTAGATATTTGTTTCAGTTTTTTCTGTGACGTACTGAAATATAATTACAAGCACTTCATACGTTTCAAGGGCTTTTATCGACAATTACATGACATTTATGCAAAGAGTCACTACTTACAGTGTTGGCCCTTCTTTTTCAGAACCTCTGCAATTCGACTGGGCATGCTATCAATCAACTTCTGGGCCAAATCCTGACTGATAGCAACCCATTCTTTCATAATCACTTCTTAGAGTTTGTCAGAATTAGTGAGTTTTTGTTTGTCCACCCTCCTCTTGAGGATTGTCCACAAGTTCTCAATGGGATTAAGATCTGGGGAGTTTTCAGGCCATGGACCAAACATTTCCACGTTTTGGGCCCTGAGCCACTTAGTTATCACTTTTGCCTTATGGCACAGTGCTCCATGGTGCTGCAAAATGCATCGTTCTTCAGCAAACTGTTGTTGGATTGTTGGAAGAAGTTGCTTTTGGAGGGTCTTTTGGTACAATTCTTTATTTATGGCTTTGTTTTTGGGCAAAATTGTAAGTTAACTCACTGCCTTGGTTGAGAAGCAACACATGAATGGTCTCAGGATGCTTTACTGTTGGCATGACACAGGGCTGATGATAGCGTTCACCTTTTCTTCTCCGGACAAGCCTTTTTCCAGATGCCCCAAACAATCGGAAAGAGGCTTCATCGGAGAACATGCCTATGCCCCAGTCTCAGCAATCCATTCACTATACTTTCTGCCTTTCTGCTTTGACAGTCAAAGGAGCAGGACATGTTTTCCTCTCCTCTACTCCTGATGCACTCCTGCCCCCCCATTCCACTACTTATTTTCATTATTTTCATTTTTATTTTTATTTATTCACCCTAAGGATACTGGACGACCTCCCTGGGATGGATTGTATCCCTCTTTCTCTTCTTTTTCCACTGTGGACAAAGAACCAAAGACTACAATGGCTCTCAACGCTGATTTCACTCTACAAAACATACTGGAAAGAATGAAGGACATGGATTTAAAGATCCGACACCTTGAAGAAAACGCCAGATACAATACTACTCTGAGTATGACATGCGATTTTCAACAACCTGGCAGCTCGATGCCAACAACACAGAGAACCCCTCCGAACAGACGACGTCTATCGGGAAGAACCCCCCGCTCATTAGAAGAGTGACCAGCACTGAGACGACAGACACCATAAAAGAAAAACAGGGAATGTCAAAAGAAACTCCAACAATCAACAACTTCGATTATCCCTTTAAAAAGCAGCCCTGGCCTCTCCCGGCTCTCTGAGTCTAACAGACGCCCAGCAAAGCCAGCGAAACGCAAACAATTCCCTGGAACTAACAGACCTTCGCCTAACCCTAAACCCAAACAAACATAAACTGAACGACAACAAAAAACAGCAGCAAGAAGCCAGCACTGTCATAAAGCAAAAGAGAACAGAACACATTATTATTCAAGACGCATCGATCAAACGTATTGAACAACTATGCATCAAGTGTCTTTAATTGCGCACAATTGACAGTTAAACAACTTTCTGAGATGATTCCGTCAATTATTGAGAGCAACCTAGAGCTACAAAAAATTGTTGTCCATGCAGGAACAGTCGACATCTCCCACAAGAAATCAGACATTTTAAAGAAGGACTTCTTGGATTTACTCTAGAACTTTAACACCAACAAGATAGAACTTCACATATCTGTACCAATTCCAGCAACGCCCTCAGACGAAGAACTTAGCCGGATCAAAGCATTTACCAGATTTATTAAAACTGTCTGTGCTGAAAGGTCTATTCCATTTCTGAATAATTTTAAGATCTTCTGTGAACGAAGGCACCTATTCACAAAAGATGGACGTCACATGAAAAGCGCAGAGATATGGTTTCAGTTCATCTGGAGGGACCAAAACACTTGCTGATGGACACAAAGGTGGGCCTGTTGTGGATGCTGCTGCAATAGAGAGGGAATTATCTTAAATTAATACATGAGAGTTGCTTCCTATAACTCCCGTGGTCTGTCCCTTGGCATTCGAAATGTGGATAAGGTGCGTTGTATTTTTATTGATCAGCTGCTGGAGTGCACAGATATGCTGTGCTTACAAGAAACTATGTTGTCTAAACAGAACTTGGACCAATTAAACTCTTTACATAGTGAATTTTATGGTGCAGGAGAGTCCACCACAGATGTTAAATCTGGAAAAACTCGTGGTAGAATACCTGGAGGGGTGGCCACGTTTTGGCGCAAGGAATATGACCCCTATATATCAGTTATAAGGTTAGAGGTGGACTGGTGTGTAGCCATACAGACTGTGCTTGATAACAAGATGTTTTTTTATTTTAAATATTTACACTCCTAATGAGTGTCAGCAAAATTAAGATGAGTATTTAGCTAAACTTGGTGTTATAAGTTCATTTATTTATGAGTGAGAATGTAATTGAATGCTGATATATCAGATGTACGATCCATCTTTGGGCAGCACTTGGTGCAGTTTTGTCAGAATAATAATTTGATTCTCTCAACAAAAGAGAAGTTGCCTGCTGATAGTCACACATACGTTAGTGAAGCCTGGCATACAACATCTTAGCTTGATCACTGCTTAAGCTCTACCGATGCACATGAATGCATTACCAAGGTAGAGATTCTATATTGCTTATCAACAACTTATCATATTCTAGTGCATATTGAGCTAAATCACAGTAATCTGCCAGAGGTGCACAGGCATGAAAGTTATATGTACAAACGGACGCTAAATTGGGCTAAAGTGACCGACCAGGATATTAGGAGGTATTATTTTTTGTCTGATAGAAGTTTGAGCAGTATTAACATAGACAGGGAATCCTTACCGTGTAAAAATGCTAACTGCAAAAATGTGGATCACATAAATGAGATCTACTCTGCCTATCAATATGCGATTTGGATAGTGACAGTCAGTTCTTGTGCCAAAGAAAGAAATCAGTCTATAAGCCAAAACCAAGCTGGTTAGAGAATGCCTCGGTACTACATACTGAAACTAGAACAGCATATAGGAACTGGCTTGATGCTGGAAAACTGAGCTCTGGAGTGATGCTGGAGCTTGAGAAAACAGCAAACATTCTATTTAAAAAAGCTGTCAGCTTTATTAAAAGGAACGAACAAAGAATGCAGGCTAATTCCCTTGCAAATAATCTTCAGAATAATAATGTGACTGACTTCTGGAAGGAAATAAAGTACATTAATAATAGTAAGTCTTTGTTGCCAGCAACTATAGATGGGGTTACCGTTGATAAGAATATTATTGAATTATGGAAGAGATACTATCAGCAAACCTTTAATTGTGTTACTACTGAAAAGTTTGATGTTGGAAATGTTGATTATAATAATGGCATGAGTTTTCGTCCTGATGAGTTGTGTCTTTCCATTGATAAAATGTTGTTAAACAAAGCTTGTGGCCCCGATCAGTTGTCAGCAGAGCATCTGAAGTAAATGAGTCAGAGAGCTCATGTTTTGCTTCCGTTATGCTTTACAGTTTTTTTTAAAACATGGTAACTTACCTGATTGCATGCTATAAGTCGTCTTAGTGCCAGTAGTAAAAGATGAAACAGGGAAAGATATCCAGCATTGACAAATATAGACCAATTGCTTTGGCTTTCGTAGTATCCAGAGTGTTTGAACACATTCTATTGGACAGACTTCAAGTGTATATGGTAAAAACTGATAATCAATTTGGCTTCAAACGTAGGCTTAGTACTGATTATTGTAAGTATGCGTGCATTGAAGGAAGTTGTAGGCAACTATAATAGACATAATACATCTGTTTTTATGTGTTTTTAGATGCTTCGAAAGCTTTTGACAGAATTAGCCATCATAAGCTGTTTGCTAAATTACAAAGTAGGGGAGTGCCTGCATATCTGATCAGAATATTACATTTCTGGTACATGCAGGTCAAATGGGGCACTGAGATCTCTGAATCTTTTTCGGTCTCTAATGGAGTTAGACAGGGTGGAATCTTATCTCCTGCTCTTTTTAACTTGTATTATGATGAATTGTCTGTGGAACTATATGCCTGTAAAACTGGATGTATGGTGGGGAATCTCCTTGTTAATCACCTGTTATATGCTGATGACCTGGTCCTCCTTTCCCCATATAGTGCTGGCCTGCAGCAGTTACTGCGGGTTTGTGCTATGTTTTCCACTTTGACATCATGTTTATTAATAAAAAGAGTGTTATTTTGATTGCTACAACTAAAGAAGATCAGAAATCGAAATTTCCAACATTGAAGCTGTGGTGTATAAAGTGAAATATCTTGGCCATATTCTGAGAAGTGATTCATGTGATGATGAAGATATAAAGAGACAATGCAGTAAATTGTATATTCACACGTAAATTTAGCATGTGGTCAGATGATGTCAAAGTGGCCCTCTTTCGGACCTACTGCACTTCCTTTTATTCAGCTCATTTGTGGTGTAGTTATAGCAAATCAGCCATGAGGAAATTACATGTGGCTTACCAGGACGCATTTAGAATTCTTCTTAGACTCCCTAGATGGACTTCAGCGAATCAGATGTTAATATTAATGTCCCTGCTTTTTAAGCTGTATTGAGGTATTATATATATAAATTTATATGTCGTCTGAGTATGTCTAGTAACACTATAGTCAGAGCATTGTCTACCCCAACATATAGTGATATAAGATTTCTATCCTCTCTGTTTAAACATTGGTACACTTGTTTGTATGCACAAGTTTATGTTTTTTAATTCTCCTTCTAATCCTTTTTATCCTTATAATTTGTCTATAATTTGCTATCTAATGTAAACTGTCCTCAAACTGAGATACATAGAGAACACCAACCTGCTATAACAAACAGAGAAGATGACATCCTTGCACCCATCAGTGATAAGCCTGCCAACGTCATGCCAGTTAACTGTGCAACAACGCCGTCAGATGACCTTCGACAGAAACACAGAGTTCCAGCATCTCTTTGTGGTGAACATGCAGATTCTAATGTGCAGAGGATGCTCCCTGAAACGGCAGATCCAATCAACACACCGGCTGGCAGGGGGATCAGCAGCAGATCCAAATCATCGTCAACTCCTGACTCTGTTACGGGCTCACCATTCTGGGAATTTTCTGAAAACCTTCAGACTCAAGAAAACAGGAACTATAAACATTGCTCTCGAATTCAACTCACCATATCAGACATCTGATACCAACCGAACACTGTCAGACAAACTTCCTGCCAGAAGGTGATGTACGGTCATTCATACTCTCATTCTCACCTTGAAAGTAAAATCCCGGTAATTATAAAAAGAGATGTTCACACACTAAAACTACAAATTATCTAGCAGTACAGAATTTAAAAATAATACCTTGCAAACAGAATGTCTTGTTCTCGGACAGAAATATTAACACTATACAAAACATAAGATCACTATCAGAAAAATCACTGCTAATCAATGACTACATCATCACACATGATATACATGCACTATTTCTCTCAGAAACTTGGTTAGATGAAAATAAAGAACAAAATGTTCTTGCTGGGCAATATTTCTAGACTATGACCACATAGCAATTTTGGGGTACTTCAACATTCATACTGACAAACCCCAAGACAGCGGAACAAAAGCACTAAATGGCGCCCTTCATAACTTTGACCTAATCCTACACATTGATGAGGCAACGCACAACCAAGGACACACTCTGGACCTACTAATTAGCAAAGACTTAAATATCTCTAGCATTGCCGTAACTGATTATCTGACCATTTCTGCATCTCATTTGAAAGCACTATCTAAGCCAACATACCTAATCAGAATAAATAAAAAAAAAACGATTCCTTAAAGAAAACTCAGCTGAAATCTTTAAACTGATGTACACTCCAACCTTATCTAAATCACTAACATCCACCAATACACACTCAGTAAATAAACTGACAGATGATTTTCTATCCAAAATCTCAGACATGATGGATAAGATTGCGCCACTTAAGGTTAAAACCATCTATATTAAAAAGAAGTCTCCGTGGAGAAACAATCCACTGGTATGTAATAAAAAAAGGGGGTGCCGGCACGCTGAAAGAAAATGGCGGAACAATTGACTCCAGGTTCATTATGAGATATATAAAGAGAGACTGACAAAGTATCAAGCAACCTTAAAGGGTGCAAGGGAATCATTATTTGAGATATTTGAGATTATATTGAGATTATTCAAAGAAACAACAATAATGCTAGAACATTATTTGCTACAGTGGAGAGACTAACTATCCGAACAGTGACAGTAGCCCCTGAACTAAACTCGACCAGGACCGGTAATTAATTTGCCAGCTTCTTTATTGAAAAGATCTTGACCATTAGAAGATCAATCAGTACATCAGTTCCAACCCCAATGCCAACTATGAGCCCAGTTAACACCCATGCAGAAAAAAATTACTCACTTCCAAACAATAAATAAAAACAAGCTTTGATGAAATTATGGACAAACTAAGCTCTGCCACCTGCTGCTTAGATATCTTACTAACAAATTTTCTAAAGAAGTCCTCCCAGCCATTAGAGCGGATCTGATCAAAATAGTAAACACATCCCTCCTATCAGGTGTTTTCCCCAAAGCCTTAAAAACAGCAGTTATCAAACCAATACTAAAGAAGAAGAACCTAGACAGCACGTTGATAAAAAACTACAGACCAATCTCTAATCTCCCATTTATCAGTAAAATCATTGAAAAAGCTGTGTTCCAACAATTAAATAGCTTCCTAGCAATGAACAACCACTTTGATATTTATTAGTCTCGTTTTCGTAGGTACCACTGTACAGAGACAGCCCTCGTCAAAGTTTTCTATGAAATCCATACAAATACTGACCGTGGTAAAACCACAGTACTGGTACTATTAGATCTCAGTGTGGCGTTTGACACTGTTGACCGTGATATATTACTAGAACGTCTAGAGAGCTGGGTCGGACCTTCTGTTACAGTTCTCGACTGGTTCAAATACTACCTTAAGAGCAAGAACTTCTTTGTGTCGATTAGCCAGTTCTCATCACAAATACAGAAATCACATGAGGGGTCCCCCAGGGCACCATCCTAGGGCCCCTGCTATTTAGCATTGTTAACTACCAAAACTATGCTGATGACACTCAGCTTTATATCTCAATGTCACCAGGTGATGTTGAACCCGTCCAAATCCTCAATAAATGCATTAAACAAATTAACAGCTGGATGTCCCATAATTTCCTCCAACTGAACAAAAAAAAAATCTTAAGTGCTTCTCTTTGGACCAAAAAAAGATAAATTAAATGTCAGTACACAACTCGGTCCAACTAGAAACTACCAACTAGGCCAGACCTGAGTCCATTAATCTGGACTCAGGTCTGAGTCCAGATTAATGGACTCAGACCTGAACCTCCAGGGTCACATAAAGGCAATAACAAGGTCAGCTTTCTATCACCTGAGGAACATTTCTAGGATTAAAGGAATTATGACACTTGGAGACCTGGAAAAACTTATCCATATGTTTATCTCTACCCATCTTGATTACTGTAACAGTATATCCACAGGTCTACCTAAAAAATCAATCAGACAGCTGCAGCTGATCCAGAACGTTGCTGCTCATGTTGTCACTAGAACCAAGAAAGGAGAACACATCGCCCCAGTTCTGAAGTCCTTACACTGGCTCCCTGTAGGTCAGAGAATAGACTTCAAAGTGATTTTATTAGTTTATAAATCATTGAATAGTTTAGCACCAGAGTACATTAGAGATCTGCTATCATGGTACAAACCACCCAGATCTCTCACGTCCTCCAGCTCTAGTTTACTGATCATCCCTAGAACCAGAACCAAATATGGAGAAGCTGCTTTCAGTTTCTATGCTCCTCATATCTGGAACCAAATACTGGGAGAATGCAAAGCTGCAGACACTCAACTCTTTTAAATCTAAAATTAAAACTTACCTATTTAGACTCGCTTATGAGTAACTGTTTTTACTTGCTTGTTTTTATTGTCTTAATTACTGTAAATTCTTTCTGGTGTCAAAAACTCTGAGCTTTCTTCAACAAAATCAGTTAATGAACTAAAACTGTGTTCTTTTACTCACTTGTCCCTGCATTGTTGTATTTTCTTGATTATTTTATTATTTTAATTGCTCATTTGTATTCTAATCATTAAACTGATTTATGCTGTGAACCAGTCTTAATCATGTAAAGCACCTTGAAGTGGCTTCTTTGCTGCCCTTCTTGACACCAGGCCATCTTCGAAAAGTCTTCGCCTCACTGTGCGTGCAGATGCGCTCACACCTGCCTGTTGCCATTTCTGAGCAGGCTCTGCACTGGTGGCACTCTAATCCCGCAGCTGAATCTTCTTTAGGAGACAATCCTGGCACTTGCTGGACTTTTTTGACGCCCTGAAGCCTTCTTAACAAGATTTTAACCTCTTTCCTTGAAGTTCTTGATAATTCTATAAATTGTTAATTTAAGTGCAATCTTAGTAGCCACCATATATTTGCCTGTGAAGCTATTTTTATGCAAGATCACTGATTTCAAGCATCAACTTTCTTTTAACATGTCAAGTATGCCATTCTAACCCAATCAGCCTGACATAATGATCTCATGCCTTGTGCTCGTCAACATTCTCACCAGAGTTAACAAGACGATTACTGAAATGTTCTCAGCAGGTCTTTTAATGACACTAATGAAATGCAGTGGAATTTTCATTGCAAAGAAGGACTATGCAAGTCATCTGATCACTGTTCATAACATTCTGGAGTATATGCAAATTGCTTTTATAAAAACTTAAGTAGAAACTTTTCCAATTTCCAATATTTGTGCAATTCTCAAAACTTTTGGGCACGACTGTAGATCTGTAGAGCACCATTTTCTCTCCATTTTCCTAGTATTCTGCTTTAAAGTACGCAACTCTGCACTAAACCAGGGAGCCAACCTCCTTTGTCTGATTACCTTCTGTTTTAATGGGGCTACACTGTGTAATGCCAGATGCAACAAGGACATAAGTATGAAGTAATTATGAACCAGACCATCAATTTCTGAAAGGTTTGATATGGAATTGCTGCCTTCCACTGTGGTATTCTGAGATACTGAGGAAAGTAAGAATGGAACGGATTCTTTAAAACATATTACAGCACTGTCTGATAAAGTTCTACTGTAATGACATTTTCTTTCACATTTGGGAACATTAGGGAAAATAAATTCAAAAGTTATCAAAAAATGGTCAGGCAGAACTGGGTCATATGGGAGGACAGCTACCTCGTCACAATCAATGCCATATGTCAGTACACCATCTAAAATGTGAACAGGGAGTGTTGTAGATCAATAATCCTTCTAGACCAGGAGTGCCCAAGTCCTGTCGTAGAGACCTACCATCATGCAGCTTTAAGATGCATCCTTTCTCCAACGCATCTGAATCAAATGAATGGCTTGTTACAATGCCTCTGCAGAGCTTGATGACTGTTGAGGGCATTCAGCCATTTGATTTAGGTGTGTTGGATCAGAAGGGCATTTAAGAGCTGCAGGACGGTAGCTATTGAAGACTCAACTTGGGATTCCTTCTTCTAGACTTTATAGGACTGCATGAGACACCGAAATGAAAACTAAGCACATTTTCTCAATAAATTCAGTTTGATTCAGTTTTGTGAATACTTATTACAGTTTCAGTTAGTTTTTGGTTTGTTGCAATATTGTTGTTTTTTTAAATTCAGTAAAAGAAAATGTTTCCGTACTTTGAGTCTTCGTAATTTCATATTTCTAGTTAAGGACATCAACCTTGCTCATGTCCTGCATGTTTTAGGTAATTTCCTTCTGTCAGCTGACCTGAAAAAAGCATAGTTTATACTTCTCCGTCAGCAAGTTTGCAACCAGACGCAAACATATTGATGGAGACATTTTTCATTTATAGTTCTCCATTGATTTTTTCAGTGTAGCAAAGCAATTCCCCTTCAGGACAGCAGGGGGTGCTGACTTTTTATGGTGGCTCTACCTACCACTACAGTGTCATTTCTTGTTAACTAGATTTTATTTTCTTCAGCTTGTGAACATATTTTACCCTCAAGGAGCAATGAATGACAGAAAGTTTTGATTAAGCTGTAAAGCTGTTTGCTAGAAGAGCAGCTCATAGAATACTCTAAAAATGCATGGAAACAAACACAGCAGTCTGTTTTGTGGGTTTTTTAGACCTCCAGCTCAAAATCGCCAAAAGACCATATTAGATAAACTACATGCTTTCAATATAAAGCAAGTGGTGCCCAAACACTGCATTGACTACTGATCACATAAACTAAGTGTTGGGTCACACACAGCCATCAGGTGGTGCTAAACGGCTCTATAAATTCAGCCCGCTTCCCCCGGCTCGGCCTCTTTCACGATGGGCACCGTCCAGCTCGTCCAGAGGAGACCCACTACAACTAAGGTCCTATACTGGTGGAGGAAGACCCGAGTTTCTGACAGGAACTTGCTCCAAATGAACCCAAAGAGCACTCCAGGTGAATCTTAAACATTGATAAACAAAGACATTGTTTATCCCCAGAGCCCGACGAAAACCCCTCTAAGTTTCAGACTGCCGGAAGGGCTGCAAGACTGCATGAGTGGGAGCCACATGTCCCAGGCCAGAACCAGCAGAAGCCGCATCAAGTTCGCCGCCACAGAGCAAATAAGAATTGCCGCGTTGGAAAGCTGCCAAAAAGGTACTGTAAAAGCGGATGCCGGGGGCCGATCGCCACGCAGCTGGAGGGAGTAGCAAGCCAGGAGCTCACTGCAGCTAACCGGATCGAAGCAATTGTTAGCCGCTAGGCTAACGTCGCCTCACCCCCCTTTCCCCTCATCGCCGTGCAACAATTCGGAGGACTTGAAACTTTCATAAGGTCTGTTTGGGCAGAGGCAATTAGTTAGAATAACTAATTTTAAAGGTTTTCCCTTTTTGTGTTTAATTTTTAATAAATGTGCTTGAGTCACTCTAAGCGCCCCACGTGCATTGCACAGGGCTACCTGAAAGCCGACAAGCCCACGTGTTCGTCCAGGCCAACACTTCATAACAAAGGTTGCTAATAACTGTTCAAACAGAATTCGGTTAAAATTGATTGTTTAAGAACAGAAACTAATCTTATTAACCGTGTTTGAAGTTGTTGTTTTTTTAATCAAATACTGGAACTAAACTGTTTACTTCGGTGACCAGTTCATGAATAGAAGTACTTTCCCAAAGGTTAATTACTCCAATCCAGATCATTTTTAACAAACATCTCTTTATCCAAAGAATGTTTTGATTTTTCTTTTAATTAGTGAAACTAATTCATCTTTTCCCACCAGCATCTGCAGGTTGAATCCTGGGTCTGATCTGCACGCAGAAGCATAAATCAGAATTCAGGGTTTCTAATTTGTATCATTCATATACTGTGTCCCTTTTATTTTAACTATACATTCATTTTAACCAGTAGTGTTTCTATTATTACTAGTTTGAGTGTTTAAATGTCATTCTTTATTTGGTGTAAATGAATCTTGTTTGGAGAGTAACAGTTGTCATTTCTTGTTCAACACACATATTGCAAGGTTTATGACCAATACACGTTATTAATTAATTCCTTCAGAATTATTAGAATGATATAGAAATTTGGCTATTAAAATAGTACCTGGTAAAAACAGGTGGTACCCCGAATAATAATAATAATAATAATAATAATCAATAAATTATTAACTTTATTGACTGCCATAAGCAGTCTTTGACTATAAATAGCTAAATATCATATTTTTATTTAACATACCCAACATAAGCATCAACAAGCAACGTTGTGGTGAAGTATAAACTAGGCTTAAGTGAGTGATTAACAGGCTTCTGCAGCGCTTGATGGAATGCAAAAGCCGCTTTGAACCAGGTAAATGGTCTGAACTTATATAGTGCTTTACTAGTCACACTGACCACTCAATGCGCTTTACATTGAAGCCTGGTTTAACCCATTCACACACCAAAACCCAACATGGCTCGGTAGGACTATGTTTTTTTGGGGTTAAGTGCCTTGCCCAGGGGCACATCGACATGTGACTGGAGGAAGCTGGAATCGAACCTACAACCCTCCGATTGCAAGCCAACTACTGTACCACTGAGCCACAGTTGCCCAGGTATGATCTAGCCAAGATGCATCTAAAAAATGAAGGACTGCGGGCCGTAAGGACCAGGGTTAACAAACACTTGTTTACATCAAATCACGTCCATGTTGGAAAATGGTAATATAGGTTCAGTGTTAAGTCCAACAAAAAAAATCAAATTTTACTGTTCACTGATGCTGTACATCAGGTTTGACTGAAATAGAGTGTTGATGCAAGGAAGACTAGGTGAAATAATGAGCCTAAAGATGCACAATACAGGTGAAGAAAAAACCCAAAAGATATGAAAATACAATAGCAAAATAGTGAAAAGAAACTCAACTGACTCTGGGGGGGCTGAATACAAATGGAAGCCATATTTTTGGGTTCCAGTCAAGGGATTAATGTAATATGTATCTTGTATTTTGTATGTTTCATGCTTTATTGTGTATCATATACTGTGTGTCTTTCATGCTTAACTGATGTTTTACTTTCTTTAATGTTGTATTCTGTACTTTTCAATTCAATTCAGTTTATTTATATAGCTCCATTTCACGACAGATGTCATATCAAGGCACTTTACAAGAAAAGTTATTCCAATACAATGTTTAATCTAGGAATTAGAGAACCACAGAAGATTGCGTCGTGACTTCTCAGAACCAGAGTCAGCATAAGCGGTCATCTGCCGAGACGGTCTGAGGTTTGGAGAAGGCAACAGAGACACAGAGAGAGCAACAGAACTGATGCAGAAGCAAAAGTTGGTAGCAGGACGTGGAGAACGTTCCTCCACTGGAATGTCAGGGTCGTCAGGCAGGGTGGGTCAGGAGCACCTACTGTAGGAAGAGACTAAGAGAAAACAGGTTAGCGCTTGAATTGACAGCACATCATGCAGTTGGGGAGAAGTAGGAGAGAAAGTAGGAACTGACTCTAATAATTTCCTCCAACACCCTAACCTAAAGCAGCATAGCTACTAACATTAACCTGTCTCCTAGCTACTAGGAGACCTAGCTACTAACACTCTCTACCTGGCTTACATGCATCTATCTCTACCTAGCTACTCTACCTCTTCCTATCTCTTCCTAGCTTTTGACACTCTAACTGACTACTAACATTAACCTGTCTCTTCCTAGCTACCTGTTAACCTGTCTCTAACTACCTGTTAACCTGTCGCTAACTGTAAGATTTGTCAAAGAGGAAGGTTTTAAGCTTAGTTTTAAAGATACACAAGTTGTCTGCTTCACGAACCAGCCCTGGGAGCTGGTTCCATAGGAGGGGAGCCTGATAACTGAAAGATCTGCCACCCATTGTACTTTTAGAAATCCTAGGAACTACCAGTAAACCTGCAGTCTGAGAGCGAAGGGCTCTGTTAGGAACATATGGAAAAATCTGGTCTCTTATGTATGATGGAGCTTGATTATTAAGAGCTTCATATGTCAGAAGGAGGATCTTTAATTCTATTCTAGATTTTACTGGGAGCCAGTGAAGAGAAGCTAAAACATGGGAAATGTGATCTCTTCTTCTTTTATTCATTAGAACCCTTGCAGCAGCATTTTGGACTAACTGAAGACTTTTAATTGTATTCTGTGGACTACCTGATAATAAAGAGTTACAGTAATCCAGCCCTGAAGTAACAACAGCTTGGACTAGTTTTTCAGCATCACTCCTGGACAGGATGGTTCTAATTTTTGCAATATTCCTAAGGAGAAAAAAGGAAATCCTAGAGACTTCTTTAATGTGAGATCTAAATGCCATATCATTGTCAAAAATAACAACGAGGTTCTTTGCTTTATTACTGGAGGCTAATTTAATGCCGTCCAGGTGAAGGGGTTGACTAAGTAGTTTCTTTTTCAGAGCTTCTGGTCCAAAGATGACAACTTATGTTTTGTCAGAATTCAGAAGCAAGAAGTTTAGAGTCATCCCAGTTTTTATGTCTTCCAGAGATGCCTGTAGTCTACCTAACTGATTGGATTCATCAGGATTTATGGATAGATATAGCTGGCTATCATCTGTGTAACTATGGAAATTTATCCCATGCTGCCTAATGATTTTACCAATAGGAAGCATATATATATAGTAAAAAGGATCGGCCCAAGCACCGAACCCTGTGGTACTCCGCAAGTAACCATTGAGGCCGAGGAAGATCTATTGTTTACCTGAACAAACTGAAATCTGTTGGACAAATAAGATTTAAGCCAGCCTAGTGCTGTTCCTATTATACCGATATATAGATATCGGTCTATAGTTAATTAAGTCGTTTTGATCAAGCGATGGTCTATTAAGTAGAGGTTTAATTACAGCAATCTTAAACTCCTGTGGTACATATCCATTGACTAAGGATAGATTCATTATATCTAAAATTGGAGCGGCAATCAAAGGGAAAACCTCTTTTAAAAGTTTAGTTGGGACTGGGTCTAACATGCAAGTTGAAGGTTTTGATGAACCTAATAATTTTAATAGATCTGAAAGTTCAGCTGCATTAAAGCAGTTCAAGCATATATTAGGTTCAACCATTTTTGATGCTGCCTCATTAACTAAGGTAGAAGCAAGCATATTGGGAAGGTTTCCATTTATTTATTTATTTTTAGAGTCTATTTTATTTATAAAGAATTGCATGAAGTCGACACTGCTAAGAGCAGGGGGAATGGTTGGCTTGACAGAGCTAGGATCCTGTGTGAGTTTGGCAACTGTATTAAAAAGAAACCTAGAATTATTTTTTTTCTCCTCGATTAAAGATTAAAAATATGCTGTTCTGGCTGTTCCAAGGCTCTTTTTATATAGCAATAGACTATTTTTCCACACTAAATATGAATCCTGTAAATGCGTGTAGCGCCATTTTCTCTCTAGTTTTCGAACATTCTGCTTTAGGGTATGTAGCTCTAAATTAAACCAGGGAGCTAATCTTCTATGGCTATCCACCTTCCTTTCAAGGGGGCAACTTTATCTATTGTCAGACGCAGGGAGGAATTAACGCTATGAACTAAAATGTCAAGTTGTGAGGGGTTAGGGGTTAAATCACTATTTTCTATGTACTTTTATATACTGAGGAAACTAAAGTTGGAAGAGCTTCTTTAAAACTTGCTACAGCATTGTCTGATAACGTTCTGGTATAATGAAGTTTTCTTTCAGGTTTGATATGATCCGTTACAGTAAGTTTAAAAGTGATAAGAAAATGATCAGACAGGATAGTATTATGTGGAAAGACTGTTATTTCATCACAGACAATGCCATAAGTCAACACAAGATCTAAAGTGTGGTGACAAGAGTGGGTTGGTCCCTGCGCATTTTGAGTAAAGCCTATTGAGTCTAAGATAATGTTTAAAGCTGTATTTAGACTATCACTTTGACTATCAACATGAATATTGAAGTCCCCAACTATAACAACTTTAGCAGTGTTTCAAACTAAGTCAGACAGAAAATCTGAGATCTGATCTAAAAATTGACAATATGGCCCTGGTGGACGATACAAGCGATAAAGAGATCTTATGTTTGGTAAACCACATTTAATTGATTTATTTTTTCTGTTCAGTCGGAGTAGTATTTATCTTTATGAGATTTTTATACTTTGCTCTAGTAGCATTAACTTTTAATTCATTAATTTTGGGTAATGAACGGGAAACTGTCTCTATAGGGTAGTGGGTGGGTGGAAATCCCTGTTCCCTGACCTGGACTCTGGGTTGTCACGCATTGGGGAACTAGAGATAACCCTATCAATGTCCCTTGAAAGAAGGGCAGCGCCGTCTGCGGTGGGATCGATGCCATCTCTACATAAAAGTCCAGGTTTTCCTCAGAAAGTCCCCCGGTTATCAATCTAGCCCACATCGTTTTCTGGACACCATCTTGACAACCAAAGGTGAAATGATAGCATACGGCTGTACATGTCATCTCTAGTACAATCAGAAAGGGGACCAGAAAAAATGCCAGAGTCAGACATCTTTTTGGCAGCCCTACACACCGAAGTTACACTAATTTTAGTGACCTCTGATTGCTGTAACCGGGTGTCATTACCACCAGCATGGATAACGATCCTGCTATACCGCCGTTTGTCCTTGGCCAAAAGCTTCAGATGGGACCTAATGTCCGCAGCTCTGGCCCCTGGAAGGCATTTGACAGTGGTCTTTCGTGTCTCTGGAGCCACGTTCCTAACTATTGAGCTGCCATGCACAAGAATTGGCCTCTCCTGCTCCGCGGGTGCATTGTTGAGGGGGGCAAACCTATTTTTTCGCAGAAAGGGGCTGGAGGTTGGCTGCGCGCTTGGGTCTGGCGCTAAGCTTCCTACGAACAGTCACCCAGTTCGCCTTAGGTTCCGGCTGTTGGAGGACGGCTAAAGAGTCCTGTCCTAACTGGCTCCACACTAGCTACTGCTGGGCCTGGCTCTTCTACAGCGCAGAGCCGGGCCTCTGGCTCAGAAACCCTTACCTACAGGGCTACAAAAATGCTGCACTTATTACACCTACCATCTTCGGTAAAGCAGGCAGAAGAGTAACTAAACATCTGACACAGAGGGCAGGAGAGAGGAGGAGATTCAGAGAGAGACGGAGGAACAGGAGACAAAGCGGTAGCCATGCTAGCAGTAAACCTAAGCTAACCTAGCGATACCTTACCTAGCCTAGACAACCAGTTTAACACTTAACGAGTTCCCAAAACGTAAAGAACACCAACAGAAAATAAGTGTTTCAACGTGTTTGTGTGTTAGAATAACTCAGAAAAAAGCTTCTGGACAGAGAAAATTAGATGAATTAAAGAGGGCAAGAGCACCGAGATGCTTCAGCCAAGTGAGTCACCAAATGACGCGATACGCAGTGTCTGTCGTCCGTCACAGATCTGTCGCAACTTATGCTTCCATTCACCCATTGTTTCATAATGTATCGTATGTTTTGTTTGATTCTTTATCACTGAATCATGTAAAGCACCTTGAATTACCCTGTTGTTGAAAGTGTGCAATGGAAATAAAATTGCCTTGTCTAGCAAATCTGTGAAATATATTTGGCATCATTTTACTTTTGCTTCATAGCTACGCACTATTCTTGTCGGCCTATAATGTTACAGTAAATTACATGGAAGGTGTGGTTGTTGTGTATCAAAGTGTTAAAAACTTTAAGGAGAATAGGTTTACATGGGTTATTCAACATTTGTCTGTATCTGAATCTGTACAGTTTCTTCTCAGCACTGAACTTAGTATTTCTCGTTGTCAGTGGCTGCTAAAACTCCAACATCAGTGCCCTATTTGAATAATTCACCTGTGTGGGTTTCTTCAATCCACCATTAGATTTTATACCTTGTTTGTTTTGTGACAAGTCTTTATTTATTCTTGTTCTCTCTGTTTACAGACCTCACCTGAGCCGAAGAAGCTGAGCCATGCTGGATCCAAGCCCTCCCTCTCTGAGAGCCGTGGCCGACTCCCTCAGATAGCCATGAACACATGCAAGTACAATGGTGGAGTGGTAAGACCACTAGTAGGCAGCCTGGCATCCTCCTCGCGCCGAAACCTCGCAGAGCTTGACTCGGAAACGCAGCCCTTGCAGACCCTGCACAGCTCTGGCCTAGAGGTGGTGGTGTCCAAAGGCAATGGCGGAGAGGACCCAAGTAAGGCGTCCAACGAGAGCCTCATCAGGGAGGGTAGCGGGCGAGGTGGAGGTAGGCCTCCACAAAAGAAGAACAAGGACATTGGCTACAAACTTGGGCACCGGAGGGCGCTGTTTGAGAAGCGAAAGCGACTCAGTGACTACGCACTCATTTTCGGGATGTTTGGGATTGTCGTCATGGTGACAGAGACAGAACTTTCATGGGGGGTTTACACTAAGGTGGGTTGTGTGTGAGAGTGTGAAAACCATGAGTCGGACCAATGTGTGTCCGGTTTCTCTAATTTGTGTGAATATTGCAGTTGTCAGCTTTGTGGAGTTTCTCTGCAGTTCCTCCAATCAATAATCTTGGCTTCTTCTGTTAGGGTTAATCCAGATAAGATTGAGGCTAAAACTAATTTGCAGCCCAAGATTGACCAAAAACCAAGCAACCTTGTACTGACCTCTCAATTCAAATTTGACTCATTTTTCATATGGAGCAGTTGTAGGGGAACACTTTGATATGCTTAATCTAAAATGAGCAGCTGATAAATCAAAAATACTAAATTAGAAAGCAGAGTAACATACAATTCAAGGTCATCTACATCCACTGTCCTGATAACAACAGAGATAAAGCAAAGATTAGGATTTGAGATATTTGCATTTAAATTTAAGCTTCAATTATTGAATGAATCATATGTGAAGCTCTTAGAGAAAGCTTGGATCAAGAAGATCTGTCTCTCTTTTAAAAGCTGTAGACTCTAGTCCTGTTCTTGTGTAAAAAAACCTACTGGTAGGGAACACAGAAAGAGTTTCTGGTCAGAAAAATTACCTGATTGACTACTAAGCACATATGAAACAGATTAATAATATTTTCATGGTATATATTTTTACATCATACAGTTACTGTACTGGAGAAGCTTTCAGTGTTCTGCCTTGACAATGATATCACACCATGAGGTTGTCTATGGCACACTGCCTCCTTGCTTGCCTTCATGTCTAAATAATCATAATCTTTTTTTAAATAACCATTTAATGCAAATATGAAGCTACATTGTTTGTAAAACACTTTTGCATCCAAATTCAGATTTTTGCTAATTTAAAAATAATCCAGACAAACTTTGCCTTTTTTTTCTGAAAGACGTGTGATCAGACACTGTATTAGTAGTTTCACAGATACTGAATAAAACGGAGGATATTCTCTTTAAAATATTTTACTCAATTGATTAACCTTACAGCCAACTCACTGTGTCAACATACCATCTATTCTAAAGCATGCAGTCTACAGAATAATATTAGAAGGTGGATAATAAATGCAACCAAACTAAAACCAACAATGACAGAATTAGATAAAACAGTCATCAGCATTATTAGTGTGTGCGTTTATTTCTGTGTGTGAGTGTTTGTAGAAAGGTCATAAAGTCCACAGGGTGTGATGTGGGGTCAGGACACAGGTGAAATAGTATTTGCTCTTAGCAAAACATTAATTCACACTGTGCCAACAGGGTGACAGAAAATTACAAGGATAGGAGACATAAGACTGCTTTTGTATGTTCGTTTCTGTGTACATAAATAAGCATACAACGGCTCAAAACTAGGGTATGACACTAATGAACAATGAGCAAGCAGTGATTTAACATCTTACAAATAAATTGATTAAACCATTTCATTATAGTCTAAACTTGTGTTTCAATACTTCCTAAAGAAGCCCTACCCAGACAATAAACAGATTCATCCTACTGGTGATGACTTGGTTCACACTGCCAGCGAATGATGGAGGAACGATCCAAACTGTGGCAAACTTAGTTTAGGAACAGTGCGAACAGACTTCCTGGCTGCACCAGCGGAAAGTTGGGTAGCTTGGTAAAATAATATTCCAGAGTTTCAGGAAAGGGTTCTCTCCTGGCCAGCAGGGTTGGAACCAAAGTGGGAAATTTTGCTAGGAAATGTCTGGATGTCTCCATTAACCCAGCGAGGATGGAAAAACAATGGCTTCCATTGTGTACAGTTTTTTTTTTTTTTTTTTTTTTTTTTACATTTTTCAGCTTCCACTGAAAAGCAGACCATCTCCATCAATAATGCAAGAAGTAAAATAAGAAAACAATCATATTTAATTAGAAAATCTACAACAATGTTTGTAAAACCAGCCAAAATATATTTCATGGAAAATGCATTCATACCTTTTTTTGCGATTGTAAGAATATGTCACCAATATGTCTGTCAGGATTTGGATGTCTCAGTGATGAGTAACAGACCCAAGCGCAGACATGGATTGAAGTAGCCTACAGAACAAATTTATATTACGAATTTATTTAATAATGAGAAAAAAGGAAAACAGGTGAGTCTGATCACACAGGTGCAGTCACTGAATAATTAGAGGCAGAACCTTCTCCCAGGCCGGATCCCAGACAGCCAAAAAAGAAGGGGGAAAAAGTTTCCCACCCAGTGTGGGTGGATGGAGAGGGTGGGAGGGGGCCCACGGAAGGTGGGCCCTAATACCAGTTAGTACGCCTCTGAAGGGCAGGCAGATGACCAGGAGGATGAGCCCTGAAAGCGTGGCAGAAAAGGTGGTGGCCAGTTTGAGGTCTTCTGGCTGGGTGGTAGTCAGGAGGACGGCCGCTTCAAAGTCTCTTGGATGGACAACAGTCTGGAAGACAGCCGCTCTGCGGTCCCCTGAATTGATGACGGTCTAGTGGGGGTCATTGGGCTGGATGCTGGTCTGGAGGGAGTCGATGGGCTGGAGGCTGCTGGTTCACACTTGAGAGGTCATAGGGCTGCAGCTCACCCCCACTGGGCAGGTCATCAGTGAGCTGGGACCCGCTGCTGCCGATAATGGCGTCTATGTCTGATGGTGGCCAGCGTGGCCGTGGCGGAAGTTCTTCAGTTAGAAGCTATGTGTTCTTCATCCCCCCTGAGAGCTTAGGGCCTAAATAAGGAGCACACTCTGAGGGAGTCATGTCAGAAGCACACTCTGAAGGAGTCATGTCAGGAGCACACTCTAAAGGAGTCGTGTCAGGAGCACCCTCTGAAAGACTCATGTCTGGAGCACACTCTGAAAGACTCATGTCTGGAGCACACTCTGAAGGAGTCATGTCTGGAGCAAACTCTGAAAGAGTCATGTCTGGAGCAACCTCTGAAAGAGTCATGTCTGGAGCACACTCTGAAAGAGTCATGTCTGGAGCACACTCTGAAGGAGTCATGTTTGGAGCACACTCTGAAGGAGTCATGTCTGGAGCACACTCTGAAGAAGGCTGCAGAACTGCTGCTGTGGTCGCTAGCAGAACTGGAGGAGCAGGAGGTTGAGCGGGAGGCTGAGCAGGTGGATCGCCGTTTTCTTTGGTGACTTGACAGGGATGCAGCATTTGTTGGCAGAGGGGCGCTCACAGCTGCAGCGCCCATAGTAGCAGTTGGTATGGAAACGGCTCTCTTTCCCCTGCTTCCAGAATCAGTCCCAGTGTTACACCATTTTCTGCAATCATCATTTTCATTGACTCTGAGTGGCGCTGTTTTGTTAATACCTTCATAGGTCACTAATTGCAGTAATAGATGCTCCTATCATATTATTTGACCGCTTCATCACTGCAGAAAGAAAGAGTTTGAAAGGATGCAATTTTTTTTGCATGTGACAGTGTGAACATAGATACCTTTTAAAACTACCAGTTTTTGATTGTAAAGTTGACCAAATGACAGTGGCCAATTCTAACAGTCTACATGTCTTATCATGTCTTGTGACCCTTCCATACCCATTGCAAAACAATGTTCACCTCATATCAGATTTTAAAAATGGCATATATTTTTTTTACAATATAGCACTACAGTTGTTCATGAGTTGTCAGCAAACCAGCGTTCCCCAGAGTCACAGAATATGTTGGTCGCAGAAAATGCTGTAAAAACAGTGATGGATGTTGAAGGCAGAGAGGCAAACCCCCTATGCCTCATTCCCCATCCCGGGCAGAGAACACTTGCTGAAAGTGAGAGAGCACTTTCAGAATCTCCTCAGCCCTGGAGATACGCAGAGGAGCGTGTGGAGGCGGCGATCCTGGACAGGTTAGTCCAGATGTCCCTGTGCAGGGCCGCAATCTCCTGTGTGTCCATCAAATCTCCTGGATCCATCAAAGTCTCTGAGCCGCGGATATCCACTGGATCTTTAAATGGTAAATGGACTGAACTTATATAGCACTTTTCTAGTCATATTGACCACTCAAAGCGCTTTACATTGAAGCCACATTCACCCATTCACACTCACATTCATACGCCGATAGCCAACATGGCTCGGTAGGACGATGTAGAACTTTTGGGGTTAAGTGCCCTGCACAGTGACTGGAGCAAGTTGGATTCAAATCCAAGACCCTCCGATTGCAAGCCAACTACTCTACCACTGAGCCAAAGTCGCCAGATCATTCTGAATTCAGGATTTTGATGTCTCAATGATGAGGAACAAACCCAAGCGCAGACGTGGAGTGAAGTACAGAACAAATGCTGAGACAATGAAACAGAAGACGTTAATTATCCAGCAGGGAGTAAGGCTCACACCAGATCTTTTATAATGGCAGGAGAACCAAGGAAAACAGGTGAGTCTGATAACGCAGGTGCAGTCACTGAATAATTAGGGGCAAAGCCCTGCAGGCTCTGACACTGTCCTACTATCCTACTAAGATCTATAGCCTTTTCTGTTTTTGTGTCGGTGTACAGCTTTAGCTAGCAAACCACAAAACATTCCAGTTGCATTCATTGTTCATAGTGGTACTTCAATACTGGTACCCTAACCCTTGGCCAAAGTAAGCAGAAGTGTGTTTCAGTAGTAGACCTGTTCCAGGTTTTATGTTCCATAAAATGGCCATCACCAGCAAATCAAAATATGATTTCCTGATTCCATTCAAAAAGAATAGGCTGGGTCAACCAAACTCTGCCCGCCCTCCAGTAATGAATGAGATCATTCATTACTGGAAAAACTGTGATTTAGTTAGCTACAGTTCCTTACAAATGCATTAATTTCCCATGAATCTTTCCTGTTATATCACATTACAACCACAAGTTTATGGTAAACGGACTGAATTTATATAGCGTTTTTTAGCCATGTTGACCACTCAAAGCGCTTTACGCTGGGGCCACATTCACCCATTTGCACTCACAAACGTGCACACATTTATACACCAATACAATTGTCAGTAGGTAATTTGGGGTTAAGTGCCTTGGTCAGGGGCACAACGACATGTGTAAGCTGGAATTGAACCTACGACCCTCCAATTGTAAGAAACTACTCAACCTACTGAGCCACAGTTGCCTCGTTTTGGACAGTTAAAATGTAGCAAAACACGGTGGAGAGGATGGGAAATAATAAATAAATAAATTTGCAAATAAAATTGGAAAATTGTGCCATGTGTTTAATGTGACCCTCATTGGTGGCATACCCATGATAAAAAAAAGTGCAATCAACTTGCATCAGAAATCACCTAAACAGAAATTCAAGTGGAATAAAGCAGCAGAGTAGTTTAAAGCAGTTTATTATAACACAAAATCCCAGTGGTTGCAAAAGTACTTAAAATCATTATTTAAGTAAAAGTCCAAACAATTTTGTAAAAAAAAAACGACTGCTTGAACTCCTTTGCTTAAGTGAAATAAAAGAGTACGTGTTCTGAAATGTACTGTATAACAGTAAAAGGTAAAAAAGATCCCCTTCAATAAAACAAGGTTACCTTCTTTTGCTTACAACCAGCCTCTAATATACATTTACCTGTTAGTTTGCATTTAAGAATTAGTCAAAGAAAGTGTACAATTTTGAGATCGAGGAAAATCAAATGTAGGACAGACTCTTCCAGTAAGAAAAAATAAAATAGAATTCATCAAAATATTTTCTAAATTAGGTTCTAAAGCCTACTTTCCGGCAGACGTGTAAGCATAACGTAAAGTGTGCGAAGTGTAATACACAGCCAAAAACCACCATTATGGACACGTTGAAACGTGTTGTCACGCAACCAAGCACCCGCTCCCACCTTCTCTCTGGAGGGCAGAAAGACCGATCGCCCCCACTGTCTACCATTGTTGTTAACTAACAGTTGTCAATAGATCGGTACTACATGGCCGTTAAGGAAAAATCTATCAGCATGGTTAACATGTTCAGCGCTGTAGGTTGCAGAAATAGAAAAAAAAGGACAGTAATAATATTTAATAGGTTTCCAGCTGACGAATCACGCCACCGTCTATGGCTGAGTTAGAGTGGATGATCCATCCATCCAGGGATCCATTCTCATGAGCGAATCTGCTCATCTCCCACACTGAAGGTATCCTGATGTTAATATATACGTGTGCCTTATTTGCTTCTGCTGTACAAAGTTCAAGCATGATGATCAAATAATATAGATGTCTGTAAACTGAACTGGCGGATATCAAATCTGAGGAGTTTCTACCGTAGCTTGTTAGCTATTTGAAACAGTCTGGAAGCTAGCTCTGTGCGCTAGCTCTTAGCTTTTTCAGCTTTCTTACATGTTACTAGTTGTACAAACGGCTGCCTGATTACATGTTGGCTGTAAGTTTATTATTTTATTTCTTTATGGGCGCCTGCATGTGGTAAAAACCGTGGCGCTGCACTCAGCCTCACGTTGATGTCATTAGCTAGCTGTTCTCTACACAGAGTGCTAACACAGCCTGCACATTTTAAGCTGTCGGTTTGCCGTGAAATTGCTTCATAACTCTGTAACGTGTTGTTGTCTTTGGGTGTGACTATGTCTATGACATGTCAGTATCTGGTGAAGTTATAAATTGTGGCTTGGTGGGGGTTAAGCTGGCTGAATGGTAACTCGGTTGTTGTGATCATCAAACTGCCGCGTTGATGATCGATCGGAATAAAAATGTGTTAGAAGAGTCGAGTGCTGGGGTTTTCCTAATGATTGTATGCCTTGTTAGTTCTGCTGTGTAAAGTCCAGATATTTTAATCATATAATCTTAGATATCTCCATACTGAACTGGAGGCAAGTCTAGGGTTGCCAACCGTCCCTTAAAATACAGAATCGTCATAACACACTGGTACTTCCCATGCAGCACCTTTAAAAATGTCCAAAAAACGCTTAAAGATATATTGGCTAGACGAGTGGGAAAAGGCCCATCCTTGGCTGGACATGGTCAGTAAAGACGAACACAAAGCAAATTGTGAACAATGCAGTGAATGTTCTCAGTCGCGCACAGAGAACACACACTGCACAGCACGGCAGCTACACAAGAATGCAGAAAACACACATCTGTGAGGCTTATGCGACATATAGGCTAAAATATTCAAAATAGATTACATAGATGTATTGTGCATTGTCAAAGATGTCTCGTCCATGTGCAATTTTATTTTTGCTGGATTAATTGTGGAGAATTTTGTTATTTTTAAAGCCAGTAGGCTTAGAAATAGTCTATTAGTCAATCAATATAAATGACAACTTGAAGAACAAATCATGGTAAATGATTCATTGTTATGCTAATAAATAGATTAAAATCAAACATTTTTGGATAGGTTTCTGGCTATTGAAATTTTATATATTAAAGAAGTAGTATTTAAATGAGCAGATAAAGTTTAAAGCTGTTTAGGGTTCATCTGCAATATCCCCATACAGTCACTTTAGAAAAAAATATTGAAAATACATTGTTTGAAGCTCAACAAACAGACCTCAGAATTGTCATGTGCTAGATCACACTGCATCTTGTTATGGCAAGGCAAGGCAATTGTATTTGTATAGCACACTCAATGCAATTCAATGTGCTTTACATTATTAAAATTAGAACACAGAAAATAGAGCATGAATTCAATTCAATTCAATTTTCAATTCAGTTTATTTATATAGCGCCATTTCACAACAGATGTCATCTCAAGGCACTTTACAAGAAGAGTTATTACAATACAATGTTAAATTTAGGAATCAGAGAATCACAGAAGATTGCGTTGTGACTTCTCAGCAATCCCTCACACTGAGCAAGCATGAAGCGACAGTGGAGAGGAAAAACTCCCTTTTAACAGGAAGAAACATCCAGCAGAACCAGGCTCAGCATAAGCGGTCATCTGCCGAGACCGTCTGGGGTTTGGAGAAGACAGCAGAAACACAGAAAGAGCAACAGAACTGATGCAGAAGCAGAAGTTGGTAGCAGGACGTGGAGAACGTTCCTCCACTGGAATGCCATCTTAGTCAGGGTCGTCAGGCAGGGCGGGTCAGGAGCACCTACTGTAGGAAGAGACTAAGAGAAAACAGGTTAGCGCTTGAATTGACAGCACATCATGCAGTTGGGGGGAAGTAGGAAAGATGGTAGGAACTGACTCTAATAATTTCCTCCAACAGCCTGGCCTAAAGCAGCATAGCTACTAACATTAACCTGTCTCCTAGCTACTAGGAGACCTAGCTACTAACACTCTTTACCTGGCCTACATTCATCTATCTCTACCTAGCTACTCTACCTGACTACTAACATTAACCTGTCTCTTCCTAGCTAACTGTCTAACCTGTCTCTAACTGTAAGCTTTGTCATAGAGGAAGGTTTTAAGCCTAGTTTTAAAGATACACAAGTTGTCTGCTTCATGAACCAACCCTGGCAGCTGGTTCCATAGGAGGGGAGCCTGATAATTGAAAGATCTGCCACCCATTCTACTTTTAGAATCCTAGGAACTACCAGTAAACCTGCAGTCTGAGAGCGAAGTGCTCTGTTAGGAACATATGGAACAATCAGGTCTCTTATGTATGATGGACCTAGATTATTAAGAGCTTTAAATGTCAGAAGGATGATCTTTTCTATTTTAGATTTTACTGGGAGCCAGTGAAGAGAAGCTAAAACATGGGAAATGTGATCTCTTGTTCTTTTATTCATTAGAACCCTTGCAGCAGCATTTTGGACTAACTGAAGACTTTTAATTGTATTCTGTGGACTATCTGATAATAAAGAGTTACAGTAATCCAGCCTTGAAGTAACAAGGGCATGGACTAGTTGTTCAGCATCACTTCTGGACAGGATGGTCTATTTTTTGCAATATTCCGAAGGTGAAAAAAGGAAATCCTAGAGACCTCTTTAATGTGAGATCTAAATGACATATCTTTGTCAAAAATAACACCAAGGTTCTTTGCTTTATTACTGGAGGCTAATTTAATGCCGTCCAGGTGAAGGGGTTGACTAAGTAGTTTCTTTTTCAGAGCTTCTGGTCCAAAGGCAACAACTTCTGTTTTATCAGAATTCAGAAGCAAGAAGTTTAGAGTCATCCCAGTTTTTATGTCTTCCAGACATGCCTGTAGTCTACCTAACTGATTGGATTCATCAGGATTTACGGATAGATATAGCTGTGTATCATCTGCGTAACTATGGAAATTTATCCCATGCTGCCTAATGATTTTACCAATAGGAAGAATATATATAGTAAAAAGGATCGGGCCAAGCACAAAACCCTGTGGTAGTCCGCAAGTAACCATTGAGGCCGAGGAAGATCTATTGTTTACCTGAACAAACTGAAATCTGTTTGGACAAATAAGATTTAAACCAGCCTAGTGCTGCTCCTATTACACCGACACTTTGAAGCCTTTCTATGACAATATTGTGATCAACAGTGTCAAAGGCAGCACTGAGATCTATAAGGACCAGAATGGTCACCAGTTCATTGTCTGAGGCTATGAGAATATCATTAGTAACCTTCACCAGAGCTGTTTCAGTGCTATGATGAGCTCTAAAGACTGAAACTTCTCAAACAGCTCATTATTGTTTAAATGCTCACATATCTGGTGTGCAACTATTTTCTCAAGAATTTTAGATAAGAAGGGAAGATTAGATATCGGTCCATAGTTAATTAAGTTGTTTTGATCAAGAGATGGTCTCTTAAGTAGAGGTTTAATTACAGCAATCTTAAACTCCTGTGGTACATATCCATTGATTAAGGATAGATTCATTATATCTAATATTGTAGGAGCAATCAAAAGGAAAACCTCTTTTAAAAGTTTAGTTGGGACTGGGTCTAACATGCAAGTTGAAGGTTTAATGAAGCTAATAATTTTAGTAGTTCTGAAAGTTCAGCTGCATTAAAGCAGTTGAAGCATATATTAGGTTCAACCATTTTTGATGCTGCCTCATTAACTAAGGAGGAAGCAAGCATATTGGGAAGGTTCCCATTTATCTTATTTTTTATAGTTTATTTTATTTATAAAAAAATTCACGAAGTCTTCACTACGAAGAGCTGGGGGAATGGTTGGCTCGACAGAGCTATGATCCTGTGTGAGTTTGGTAACTGTATTAAAAAGAAACCAAGGATTTTTTTTTCTCCTCGATTAAAGATGAAAAATATGCTGTTCTGGCTGTTCGAAGGCTCTTTTTATATAGCAATAGACTATTTTTTCACAATAAATAGGAATCCTGTAAATGCGTGTAGCACCATTTTCTCTCTAGTTTTCTAGCGTTCTTCTTCAGGGTACGTAGCTCTGAATTAAACCAGGGAGTTAATCTTCTAAGGCTGGCCACCTTCTTTTTCAGTGGGGCAACTTTGTCTATTGCCAGACGCAGGGAAGGAATTAACGCTATGAACTAGAACGTCAAGTTGTGATGGGTCAGGAGTTAAATCTATATTTTCTATGGTACTTTTATGTACTGAGGAAACTAAAGTTGGAAGAGCTTCTTTAAAACTTGCTACAGTATTGCCTGATAACGTTCTGGTATAATGAAGTTTTCTTTCAGGTTTGAAATGGTCAGTTAGAGTGAGTTTAATACTGATAAGAAAATGATCAGACAGGATAGGGTTATGTGGAAAGACTCTTATTTCTTCACAGTCAATGCCATAAGTCAGCACAAGATCTAAAGTGTGGTGACAAGAGTGGGTTGGTCCCTGCACATTTTGAGCAAAGCCTATTGAGTCGAAGATAATGTTAAAAGCTGTATTTAGACTATCACTTTGACTATCAACATGAATATTGTGAATAATTCACTTTGAAGATTAAAATACAAGAAATCATTTACAATAAAACAATAATCAAGACAATAATTAATATGAAAATTAAAAACAGGCAAGTTAAAAGCAATAATAGGATCAGTTACACAAGTTAACACAAGTTATATACACTTTTTTATTTCCTTTTTTATGTGGATGCATTATATTGCAGCTTTTTGTTGCCTAACTTACAGAAATTATGCATTGATGTGTTTATTGTGAATAAAGCATTTCAAGCTTAACCTATGACCATTCTGGATGATCCCCTCACTAAAAGAACCACACCTTCCCGCGAGTCAGAATGTGTTGAATAACGCCCTATTTCCCTTATTTTAATTTATGAAAGTTAGCAACCCTATTTATATCTAAGGAGATTGTAAGTAAATGGTCATAAACGGTCTGGGAGTTTTACGCTACATACAGTTAGCTTTCTGATGTGAATTTTTCGATTATCTGCACAAAGATGGTTTAGGTTTTATTTTGTTTGTCTAACTGTTCAACTGTGACTGCAAGGCTTTGCATAGCGGTGCGGAAGCTTTTTGCCCTCCATTGTTGTGCCAATGGTCCCAGACGTGTCCCAGAAGGGTTGTGTCATGGTCTTCTCCTAAATTTATGCTATGGGTTTATTTTTTACGCGTTTCTAAAATACGTAATTCTCAAGAGTTTAGAATGGGCCAGACAAGAAATCAGACACAGGAGCAGCGTAAAACATCCAGAAAACGTCTAAATAAAAGATGTGCAGATTTCTGAATGATTAACTATGAAAAAACAATGTCATGACCTATGACAGCAGGTTTGAAGTCAGTCTGACTATGGGTCAAATTTGTTGCTTTTCATCCTAGATAAGGATTTATTTTATTTTATTTTGATTTAATTTAATCCATGAAGTGGAGAATCACCTAATTTATATGATACCATTGATCATTTTTATAGGGACAATATGAAAAAGGAGAAAGCACTGGCAAGAATATTTGCACTTTTGGGAAAGGATGGGAGTTTATCATACTTATTAACATAAGATTACTTTTTTCCTGCATATTACTTTTTAGGTTATGCAGTTGCAGTTGTCCTGTGATTTGGTTATCTCCTGGGAGCAGCTGGGTGGAAGGCTTCTTCAGCCGATGCATCTGAAACACTCCTGTTGGGATGGGATGGCCTGCTGAGTTCGCAGGGAAAGTGCATCTATTATATCATGTGGCGCTTCCGCATTTGGTGAAAAACGAGGCTAAATCAGACACCAAGATCTTCAACCACTTGTCACGTACACAGTTTATGCTTACAGTGCTTATTCTGTGCACACCACATAGAGCTGTTCATTGACTGGACACAAAATTATAACAATAGAAAACTCCTTTAGGGAACAACCTTTTTATCGTATAGCCCATTGTTCTGCTAACCAGAGCAGAAAACAATATCATTATCAAAAAACTATACTTTTTACAACATTTTGTGTTTATGGTTTTTATAGAAATCAATGTCTTATTTCCTTAAACAAGGAGAAGGCTGAAGTCTTGTTCTGTGTTTTCTTGTATTTCATTAAGTTCATTGGCCAGTGTTGTATAGGAGTATCAGTCGCACTTTCCTGCATTGTCTGTTGTCCGCCTCAAGACTTAAAGTCCAACTCAACCCTAAATCAAATCAGTGATTTGGACTTTTAATAGCAAGTTAGTGTTTGATGCCGCCCAGCTCTCCAACAGTCATATTCCTCGGTTCGTCATACAGCGCATCCTTTGGACGCATTTTTCAAATAGGAAATGTAGCAGGTGGAAGACTCTGAAAGGAAGTGTTCGATGCGCTTTAATAACTTTTCTGCTTCAATCCCTACACTGTTATGTCTTCACAAAAAAGTTAACCGAAACAATTATCACTGCATCTAAAGGGAATGGGTTGAGAGGTCTTCTCATTTGATTATTTGCCATGTTCCCTAGATGCATTTACTAAAATGTAATTAATAAATTAATCCATATTACATTGAAAATTTGAAACATTTCCATCACATTTCCCCCATTGTTCTACAGTTAAAACCAAAACACAAAGGAATATTTCAAGATGTATATATAATTTTCTTAATATGTGCATAGAGAGCCAACAAAAAAGACACTAATTAAATAATCCATTGATAATGAATCCTGGTGGCCATTGAATAAGCTCATAGTATAGTGATCGTCTATCCAGATGACTTTGTAGAGACGTCACTTATTGTCAGAATCAAAAAACCTACCTGGGTTCTTTGTTGACCACTTCATTCATTTTAGAGGGAAAAGAAGTTCTGAGAACCTCCTTCCCCCTCTGGAATGACTACATTTTGCTCATCATCTGTCAGGACTCTAGAAAAGAAAGCCCAACAGAGAGAGATGTTATGTTGCCTTCTTAAGTTTTCTCAGAGAGATGTTACATCTGGACTCGGTGTTTAAATGTGTACACTTCTCCGGGTTGCTTGTTGTTGCTAATTATCATGAACCCTGAGGTCCACCTCTGGTCCTCCTCAGCTTCTGCACCCTCTCAGAAGGGAAGGGATCATCAGTCAGGAAGCATGCATTTCTGGAGGCCCCTGATGCGACCATCAAGCTGAGTTGTTCAGTGTTAGAGCAAGCTAGTTCAAGTTGATTAGAAGTAAATAATTAGATTAGAAATTAGGTTAGATAGATAGTTGACGTTTGGTTCAGATTAGATCTTGATGCAGCTGCTGTATCAAGCAATTTTCAATTCAATTCATTTTTATTTATATAGCACCAATTTACAACAAAGGTTATCTCAAGGCACTTTACAACAAAAGTCGTTTCAATACAATTACACAAAAGTTTTCTATGTAAGGAATCCCAGCAGATTGCGATGAGTCATCAACATGAGGTTGTGCCCAGGTCATGCAGACTCCAACCACAGCAATTCCTTAGCAATCCCTTATACTGAGCAAGCATGCAGCCACAGTGGAGAGGTAAAACACCCCTTTAACAGGAAGAAAACTTCCGGCAGAAACAGAACCTGGATCAGTAAAAGCGGTCATCTGCCACGACCGTCTGGGGGTCTGAGAAGACAGAGAAGAGACAGCATGGAGGATGCTCGGTGACTTTGAATATCATCTGGACCAATGTTCCCCATCCAACAGGGGGCATTATAGCTGAGCAGGGTACCAGACCGGGTGGAGCTTCTATGGGGAGAAAAATACAGAGAGAAAACTGGGTTAACAATCACATTAACAGCAGAAAAAATATATTGGTCAGTCTGTCCTCCAACAGTCTAAGCCTATAGCAGCATAACTAGAGAGATAACTCAGGATAACCTAAGCTGTTCTAAGCATAAGCTCAAATCAAAAAGGAAGGTTTTAAGCCTAGTCTTAAAAATAGACAGAGTATCTTCCTATACAATAATTACACGTTAAGAAATCTATTAAAACTCAATAATTCATTACAATATCATCAAATATTTTTTGCATACTCATTTTAAGATATGGAATTGTATTATTTTATTTGCATGTCCATAGTTGAATAGTTTTTCAGTATAAAAAAAACTATGGTTTTAAACTTTAGCAAATAACTCAATGAATTCAGTAAAGATCCATATTTTGTCTAGAAATTCTAAAAATGTTTACAGACGGCCGTTATTACCAATGGAATCACATTAGTGTCCTTACATATCCCTAGATCAGTGTTCTCCTACCCTGGTTCTGGAGGGCTGCTGTCCAGAAGGTTTTAGATTGGCCAGGCGTTGTTTGTTTTTTATAGTGATCTCACAGAATGGCAAAGCATGGTTTCCAGCGAATTCAAAACATTGCTAGGGGGAAACTAATAAAGCACTGGAAGTGCTTTGCAGAAATGGATGATATGTACAGTGAAAGGCCAGCAAGCACCAGAGAGAGAGTGGACTAGATACCGGCTGCGGCATCATCATCGGGAACGTCAGAAAACTGTGAGTGATGGCTAATTTTTGTCAGGTCACCAAGAGGAATGGTAGTTGCGATTGGAGCTCCGATCGTTGCTGTTATCGTGTTCCACATGTGGGTAGGAGCAGTCTGCTGTCTTGGAGCGGTGGAGTAAGCGAAGTGGGCATGTGACGGCATGGGGAGGAAGAAGGCTGGTAGTTGGTAGCAGCAGAGAAACCAGGAGGTGTCCACGGTAACCAGACAGAGGGAGCGAGAGTCAGCTGGATTAGGCTGGAAGGCTGCAGCTGAAGTTTTGGCAGACTGGATAATCGCTGGTAAGATCAGTACTGACGTGAAGAACAAAGATCAGGAGCTGGAGCCATAAACAGATCGATGACTGAGCGATGTGAGGTGATTTAATTAGTCTTAATTTGTGAGGGTATTGGTGCTGAGCATAACTTCCTGATTGATTTTTCCTGGAGCTTGTGTTAAGTTAACCCGGCCAATGCCCTCCAACAGCTGGTTGGAGGGCATGCCGATTACTGCATGTTTGGACTAATGACGAGACGGTGCATATCTGTGAATATCCTACTTTAACTCTGTCTGTTCACTCCCATCAGCCTCTGTTTACTGCCTGATTGGAGCTCAAAGCTAACCGCTATAAGGCTAACATGTAGGGGCACATATCGCCATCTATTGCCGAGGAGTCGAACATACTTAATTTAATAATTAGATTATCTGAGTGGCATGTAAACTGGGACTCTGCTCTCAACAGGAGGGAAGCCCTTAGTTCGATTAGTCCAAAAAGCTCAATTTAGATGTGCATGTAAACGTATTGATTGATTTTTGCTGTTCCTCCACCAGTTTTAACCCTCCTAGACAGCTGTTTCTGCTTCAGTTGATCACTGTGTTTCAACCTACGTGTGACATTTATGATCATTAGTAGCTGTTTAGTAATTCGTTGATCACAACTCTCACTATAAACCTCTCTGACTTGTGCAAGTGTACCTGTAAGATTTGCTGCTGGTTTGAAAGCAAAAAAAAGTATTAAAACTATATATTGATTGGATTTAGATTTTTCTTTTGTTTGCTCGCTTTGCATTTTGAAAAATGATAATAGTTTTATTTCATTTATTATTTCATTTATTTACATTTATATTTCTGAAATATTTTTTGTTTACATCATGTTTTTTTACATTATTTGATGAATCATTCATATTAATTCACAGTAATTTGTGGTTAATGAACTGTAACTTAAAGACCTACAGATGGATGTGGGTGTGTATGTGAGAGTTGGGACGGGGTATGATGATTTATGGGGATCTAAGAAAACGTAAAGATTCGTCTTGATTTCTACTGAGTGGAGTTCAGTTCATTTATCAAGCAGTAGGCTCCCACATCAGACTGGTAGCATGTTCTGTGAATGGTCCATTTTACCATCTCACATTGTAGAGCAGAAACCCGGGGCTGAGCTATGGTTTCCTGAGCCCTGCAGAAAGAAAACTGGTAGGGAGAGAGTAAGCAATGGGACTGAAAATACTTGAACCACTAGAAGGTGGATTAATTGGTTTACTCTGTTATTTCACTGGGGAATTCTCAAAACAATTTTCAAATATCTAGAGAGCATGCCAATGAACTTAGGGGCAAGGCAATCTAGTTGATGGCTAAAAATACACTTGGTTATATAGACCACTGAAGGACAGAATTATGTAGAGCTGCTCTGATTGCCATCACACTGCTGATTATGTGTGGTATTTTTTCTCATTTTTCTCATTTGTTGCTTGCACTGTTATTATAAAAGCAATCTTATGATCATTAGCCTTCTGTAGGGTGGCCCTTTCACATCAGGGCCGTTAAACTGATTTATCATCTGGCATTTTAACAACAAGGAGGTCTGAGGACTACAGGTTCTCATTTCCAATGTACACACATAAACAGCACCGGCACTCTAGAATCCAGCTAGTCTATTTATCACAAGCACAGCTCAAACTGATTTTCTGATGTAAGCATTGGCTGTTGGCTCCAACCAGGATATAAAATTCCATTATTTATGACATGTAAAAAAGTCTTTTTCATTAATCTGCACTTTCATTTATGGGGAACAGTATCCAGATAACATCAGACTGTACTTACACCTGCAGCAGCATTATTAAGCATCATCTTAAGTGTACTCTTTGAGTAGAATTACAATATCCACCAACACTTATAGGACCCCTCCATGCTTGTATGTGTGTGTGTGTGTTTCCTTTGTGATGAGTGCTCTTTTTACATTTTTACTTTACTTTAATGCTTTCAGCCTAAACTAAAGAAGCAAAGAATATTTCAATAAATGTGAATATTAATGAAAAGTTAATTTAGTTAAGTTACCCAGTTAAATAAGTGAATGCATTTGTCAGGATTCTCACTCTCCTCATCCCATCTGTGTCCCTAATCATCATCATCATCATCTGCACTTGTGTCGTCCTGTCTGAACCTCCTCACCTCCTATTGTTTGCACCTGTGTTCCTCCTTGTCTCCCCCTATTTAAGTTCCAGCGAGTGCTTTAGTCCTCGCTGGATCATTGTGGTACATTTGTGTGATAAGCCTGTAAATATTTTCATTCATCCAGGTCATGGTTATCTCAAGGAAATTTCAATCGAACGCAACTGGACTTGGTAATTTGTGTGTATCGTCTCACCTTGTGTTGTTGCACTTCAATAAAAGAGCACCTTACCTTCAAGTCAGCTTCTGCATCTGGGTCCTTCATCCTCCCTGCATTATACGCGTGACAGCATTACAGATTAAGTTTGCACAGACTGATGTTTTAAAGCCTTTATCTTGTTGCTTTGATGCTTGATGCTTTTATTAGCTTTAAGCAGAAAATCATCATGTTATGATGATTTTCTGCTTAAAGCTAATAAAACCATTTAAGATTAGTATATCAACATTAGACAAATGGAAAAATATTTTATCACAGAGATGTGGGCTAAATTAAAAGTATATTCAATACCTGCTTATTGTTTTCACAATGCAGTTTTAATCTAAAAAATGGAACTAAATATTAGTATTTATAAAATTTGACTGCATATGTAGCTGAAAACAGATCTTTACATACATCCTCTTTAAAAAGGGACATTATTTAAATTTCTCTGGCATTAATTCAGAGTAAAATCTTCCAGTTTGTGGTTATTTAGGACCGTTAAAATAATGGAAATTCTTGTAATGGCATAGTTATGTAGAATACAATTTTTATTAAATGTTGTATTTCTTTATTTAGATTCATTATTGACATATAAACTATTTTTGCATTGTTAGGGGTCGAGATAAGATGTCCCTTGAAGAGGAAGAAGTCATTATTCCAAAACCAACATAATTATATCAAAGTAACAAACTGTTTACAAATTTTTCACATTTTGGAAATGTCCATCAGTCTGATGTTACTAGTATTAAAATGCTCGTACATTCTTCCATTTGGAGGAAAAAGGGGAAAAAAAATGCAAGACAAAACACCATCACAGGTGTGAAGTATGTGCAGGATTTTTGAACACGTGTGAAAGAATGGGACAACAAACCTGATCCAGTTACCCAAAATTGCCCAAAACGTTTGACTGAAATCACACAGTTTGAAAAGCAAAAAATACTGAAGAATTACATGTAAACTATAAAACAAATCTCATTTCTCCAAGAGAAATAATCTTCTAATCCGTAATGACAAGAAAACAAGAACAGTTTGGTGTGTTTTACAGTCAGATAGTAAGATTGTGTGACTTTGTATATGTAAATATAAACCACGTATGTACATTTCTGGTTTTCCTTTGCTGTAATAATACAATAACAACTAATTAAAGACAAGAGATGCTATCAGCAGCAGGGATTTGGATGTTTAGGTGTTGGAGATAAAGGAACAGCCTATTAAACAAATTTGGTTCATTGCAATTGTATTTATTGCTGATTTCATCTTCATTTTCTGCCTGCTTTATGGCAAACCTTCAAAATATATCACTCACTCCCACCCTTGCCTCCACCACTCTATATGATAACATTATTCCGTCCAGCATCAGTTATTCTTCAACTCAGTAAAATGCGATAAATAAATAAAAAACACTGGTAGTGTTATGTTAAGTAGAAATACATACTAAATCATTTGTATTTTATATGCCTTAGGTTAATGACATTTAAACTCTTTATTAATACTTTCTTATATCTGTGTTTTTATTGCAGGAATCTTCATACTCATTTGCACTGAAATGCCTTATCAGCCTTTCCACTGTTATTTTGCTTGGTCTTATAATAATGTACCACGCCAGAGAAATCCAGGTGAGTATATATTAAAATATTAACATCATCATGATTATGAAATGGTTAAATTGTTTCCTCTGCAGGCAGTTAAGTTTCATAGGACCGTGCTAATGACCTAATTGCTGGATTCAGGTGTGTTAAAACAGAAACATATCTAAGAGTTGCAGGACATTGGCCCTTGAGGACTGGAGTTTTAGAACTCTGCTCTAGACCAAAAATGTTCCGTGTGTTTTCATGGCATAACTTAGAGAAAAACAAATTCTAGCCTTATCCCGACCAGATTTGGACTGTTGAAATGCATCTATACACCTTGGTCCAGGTGAAGTGGACCAGAATTGGACTACTCTTACTCTACTCTATTAGCCAACACCCCTGAAGTTAGCCAAAATATTACCAGTTTAGGCATTCCCCGTTCCAGAAGAGAGGAGACCATTGAATTGAAAATAAAAACAATAGTACACAACACAGCACCAGCAACAAGTGTAACAAAGTAAGGTAGAAAATGTTCTGTGCTGCAGCATTGTTGTTGTCCATTTTGTTTACTATTTGTGTGACGCTCTAGGACAACTGGAATAATGTCGGTCGGAAGAGCATGCGTCGCCATTTAGCATTGCAAAGTTGACTGCATTTTATTCGATAATTCATGGAAACTCATGTGGGGAGGCACACAATGAAGACCCAGGTGGGATTTGAACCTAAGACTCCGGGTGAAAGTCATGCTCACTAACCAGTCAACCAAAGAGATATCCATAGTTACATAGTCACAGGACCCTCCACTGTTACACTCAGATAAAGCATCCCATTCTGATTAAGGTATTAGTTTGATTCTGGCCATAGCTCGATTTTAATGTGCATGTAAAAGTGCGAACACACAATGGTTTTGGGTGTGGATTTTTTCAGGAATTATTGAGTGTTAGACCAAGATGTACATTACCTGTCACCCAATAACTTCTAGGAAAGGCTTCAGTGGGCATACTGTAGAACGTGGATGGATAGAGTGTTGGAGCCACACTTAGCATCATTTTTTTCCACAACAGAGGGTGATTTGATGATAACAGGGTGATTTAAAATGTAAGAAAACACTTGGAGTTCATTTTGCATTTGTAAACTATATCAGCTTATATAGTAAACTATAGCAATGCAGATGTCCAGGAGTTTTTGGCCTTTAGAGCTGAAGAGCAGATCTCCAGAAAGTTCACAGGGAATGACGGACAGTCACCTTTTAGAGCAGCTCATTAAAAGAGTTGAGGAGTGGGGCTTCAATCAGGGTAAAAAACAAATTATGTCCAACTATTTTCTCCATTTACAATGGACTCTAAAAATAAGAAATTTAACTAAGGTACACTTTGCTTTGCTTTTCAGCTGTTCATGGTCGACAATGGGGCAGATGATTGGAGGATAGCTATGACATATGAGCGGATCTTCTTCATTGTACTGGAGCTTCTGGTGTGTGCCATTCACCCCATCCCAGGCCAGTATGTCTTCACTTGGACGGCACGGCTGGCCTTTACCTACACGCCATCGGTGGCTGACGCCGACGTGGATATCATCCTTTCTATACCCATGTTCCTGAGACTCTACCTGATTGGCAGGGTCATGTTACTCCACAGCAAGCTGTTCACAGATGCCTCGTCCCGCAGTATCGGCGCCCTCAACAAGATCAACTTCAACACTCGCTTTGTCATGAAAACCCTCATGACCATCTGTCCAGGAACAGTGTTGCTGGTGTTCAGTATATCTTCCTGGATCATTGCTGCATGGACCGTGCGTGTCTGTGAGAGGTAAACACTGGATGGGAATAATAGATGTTGGGGGCAAACCAAGACACAAAATGGCTGATGTACAGTTGTTTTGATTTGTAAATTACCAGACCAGATTCCTTACTTACTTACTTACTTACTTACTTACTTACTTACTTACTTATCTATTTTATATCATTCCTGTCAGTGTTCTCCTACTTTTTATCACTCACCTGCAGTGGTCCACCTGGGTGAGATCATTAGGTCATACCTCACATAGAACCAATGCACACATGAAGGTATTCACTGATTGGCCCACAGACCACAGCCCTGCTGAAGTGTTAAACAAAATGTCAGCACTCGCTCCACAACTTCCCATTCCTTGTTTTAGATGAATGTTGCTATTTTAGATGGCTTGTCCATAATTCATGAGGGCCTAATTGTTTGTTTGCTGAATGGTTTGTTTAGATAATGAATAGCAGCCCCCCAGATCCCTTAACCTGTTTTCTCCCCCTGAAGCTGAGCATCTTAGTCCCTCTTGGGTGTGTGTGTTTAAGTGTGTGCGTGTCTGTGTGGGGTGGGGTGGGGGTGGTGGTTGGGGGGGTCAAGGAATCTCACTGAAAATTGAAGAAAAGAAAGCTTTCCTTTCCCTTCCTAATTTTACATTTGCATTGGGGAAATGAGAGGCTAATAATGTCAGCTTTGATGTTTTAAAGTCTTTGTTGCTAGGTTGGTTCAGTGATCTTCAAGGAGATCGAACACAGTAAATGATCCCTTTCTGGTTTATCTGTACTACTTTGTATTGGATCAGAAGTCAAGGTTTGAATTTGTCCTGGTCCTGACCACAGATGCTTAGTTTCTTCCTAAAACTTTCCCTCCCTGCATCCTTCCCTCCTTTTCCTCTCTCAGAACTCCATCCTTTTTAAACCATCACTAAACATTCCTCTCAGCGAGCCCTAACTTCAGGACCTGTGGATTTTAACCCTCATACAACATTTTCCCTTCGGACCTTTACAAAAGACACACACAACAGAAGCAGGGAGACATTGTTTCAAGTTTGAAAGCATTGCTGGGGAAAATGATGTGCCCCCTTACACATTTCTGGAGTCTTTGTTTTTGTCAGACTGCATATAGCTCTGATCTGTCTTAATTACAATATTTCTGTTAAGAAGAGTGGTTTTAAATTCCTCGTCCACTATGTTATGGATACATTGGCGGTTATCTCACATGCTTGGTTGCAGTTTTTGCAATCGAAGGTTGAACTACTAGTTGTAATGTTCAAGTATCACTTACTTTTTTCTCTCTGGGCCAGTTTGGTTTGGACAGCTTGTTAACATAATAAAACATTTATCATTTGATAGCAACTTTTAGTTATTTCCTCTCATCTCTTTATCTAATATTAAAATTTGTTTCACAATCAAGTACAGTTGTGGTCAAAAGTTTTGAGAATTACATAAATATTGGAAATTGGAAAAGTTGCTGCTTAAGTTTTTATAATAGCAATTTGAATATACTGCAGAATGTTATAAACAGTGACCAGATGAATTGCATAGTCCTTCTTTGCCATGAAACGTCAACTGCATTTAATTTCTGTCATTAAAGGAGCTGCTGAAAACATTTCAGTTATCGTCTTGTTAACTCAGGTGAGAATGTTGAATGACACAAGGCTGGAGATCATTATGTCAGGCTGATTGGGTTAGAATGGCAGACTTTAGATGTTAAAAGGAGGTTGATGCTTGAAATCATTGTTCTTCCATTGTCAACAATGGAAGCCTGCAAAGAAACGCGTGCAGCCATCACTGCATTGCATAAAAATGGCTTCACGGGCAAGGATATTGTGGCTACTAAGATTGCACCTAAATCAACAATTTATAGGATTATTAAGATCTTAAAGGAAAGAGGTTCAGTTTAGATTTAACGTTTCGATTTTGGGTCCATGGCCTGGAAACTCCTCAGATCTTAATCCCATTGAGAACTTGTGGTCAATCCTCAAGATGAGGGTGGAAAAACAAAAACTCACTAATTCTGACAAACTCTAAGAAGTGATTATGAAAGAATAGGTTTCTATCAGTCTGGATTTGGCCCAGAAGTTGATTGAGAGAATGCCCAGTAGAATCTCAGAGGTCCTGAAAAAGAAGGGCCAACACTCCAAATACTGACTCTTTGCATAAATGTCATGTGATTGTCGATAAAAGCCTTTGAAACGTATGAAGTGCTTATAATTATATTTCAGTAAATCACAGAAACTACTGAAACAAAGATCTAAAAGCAGTTTAGCAGCAAACTTTGTGAAAACTAAGATTTGTGTCATTCTCTAAACTTTTGACCACAGCTGTAAAAACAACAAATTTGTAAGGGGGCAAATACTTTTTCCTGGTACTGTAATTGGAATATACATTGATGACAATCATCCTTTTTATTACTGTCATATCTTATGCCAAAGTTTATATAGGCTATAACTTGAATTAACTGCCATTATTTTGTATCTGGACCCACATTTTGTTGCCATGGATTCCATGTGAAGTATTTAGGATGTAAGAAACTAAACAAAAACCTACCTGAGCAAAGGGCTGGGCGATATAGCAACCTGTACATTCATAGTAATATTTTGACAAACTATATACCATGTTAAATAGCCTATAATTGTATAGCGCTTTATTTAGTCCCTACAGACCCTGAAGCTCTTCAGACTACATTAAGACACACAGGTGATGGTAAGCTACGTTGTAGCCACAGTATCCCTGGGGAACACTGACAGAAGCCAGGCTGCTGGACACTGGCGCCACCCTCTGACCACCACCAGTAGGCAACAGGTGAAGTGTCTTGATCAAGGACACAATGACCAAACTGGCAATCCTCGGATTACAATATAAACTTCTAACTCCTTAGCAAAAGTCACTGTCATATGTACACATATCATATATTTCCTTAAAAACGGTTAATTGCAATGTCTGTTCTAGACATACACTAATATTATAACAGCTTATCTTATTTTAAGATTGAAAACTTTCTCACCCCAACATTGGATCATATATTTAAAACATCAAAAGTGGACCATATCTGACCTGATAACAAATATACAAGGCTGCTGAAGAAATGTTCTGTGAAAAAGTTTGAGTTCATGTAGGATCAGAAGTTTAGGGCCGTCACCTTTTGCCAACACAGAATAATCTGTAATGAAAGAGAAATAATGTCTTTCGGGGGACATTTTGCCAGTTCTCCATGTCACCGGCAGCAAGGTAGACACAAGAATAACACAAGGCTAAACAGGAAGTTGAATAATATTTGAACATTCTAATTTACAGTAGTGTAAAGACTGAGCTATTCTGACACATGAATATGCTTCATATACACAGTTTCATTGCAGCTCTGCATGTATTTTCAGGGTTGTTGTCCTGCTGGAATATAAATAAGAGAATAAATTTGGTGTCCTCTAGGTAGAGCACCTTCTTCCACATGTTTGCTCTGTGGTTGAAATACCTTGTGGGAAAACATGACTTCTTCTAGCTTTGTGGATTTGTGGAGTTCAGAACAAATAGTTACTCTGTCAAGAGATTTCCTTATCTGGGTTATCGATCTCTGCAGCTCCTCCAGTGTTACCATTGGCTTGTTGGTTGGTTCTCTGCTTATGACCCTCCTTGTCCACTCTGCCGTTTAGGTGGACAGCCACATCTTAGTAGCTTTGCAGCTGTGCCATACTCAGTTCTTGTGTGTATGCAGTTTCGCTGTTGCCTCTTCAGTCCATCTTGTTGTGCAGATAAACAACAAAGTATGCCTTCACTTTTTCTTGAATGATGGAAATAGTGTTTGACGTAGTCCAGCTTCTCCTAAGGTTGTCTTTTATCCTTTGTCTTTTTCCTTTAAAGATGACATGGCCATACCACAGGGTAGTCTGTCAGCTCCCTGTGCTCAGCCTCTTTTCAATCTCTGATATAAAAAACTACTCAAAGTCCTCTGGGTATCTCTGCAGATGACAGGACTCTGACTTCTACTGGAAGTCTGATGTGTACAATGTAAAAATTCATTTTGAGAGTACAGTCCCCTGTGGCACTTCTGTGCTGCTGGCCTTCTGACTAAACACAGTTTTTCAGTCTGCCAGGAAGTTAATAACTCAGATAATTATGGCTGAATATTATAATTCTTCCTGATCCTGCCTCAGTTTGTGTTATGCTACCCTTGTGAAAATGATTTTCTCCATGGGGGGGCTATTAGAACACCTGAATGTGAACCCACTTGGAGCTTCAAGAGTTTCTTACACACTACAACAGGCTGAGTTGATTTACATGCACTAAATGCTGGCTTCTGATGATCTCCTTATACTGTGGTAGGTCCGGAGTAGTTTGTTTACCTAGTTACAATATGTAACGCTCGGCCAAAATGTGTAGAGTTGTTAAAAACTGATGAATGCGATTTCATTGGTACTTGGAGTAAGGGAGAATGGCAGTCTTCTTCTACGTTGAGCTAAAGTTGAAGAGGTGATGCAGGATTCCACTCAGCTGGGCCACACAGAACGCATGGGCTGGAACCATATGGGTCTCCAATCTTTTCCTGTTTCTGTCTCTCCACTTGCGAGTCATGGAAAGAGACGCTCAGTCTCATCTGATGTCTTTCCGTTAACGGATGGGGTAAGGCGTGTTTGACTGGAAGCAGGTGAGAATCATACTAAACTTGTTTCTAATCTGAACCTTTTGCACAAGGTGTTTAGTTCATTGACACCATTTTATCCTCGTCTTCTGTCTGAACCACCTGATCTTTCTGACCATCTCTTGTTTTTTCTTACTTTGACTGGGGTGCTTTTTTACACAGCTGAGTCATTCTCCTGGCTTCTTCCCTTAAGCCTTTATAGGTATTCGTTCAGGTTACTGGTCAATCAGAGTTTGACATTTTGGCAGAACCCCACTGATCTGAAGGGTATACATTTGGTCAACCCTGAACTTTAAATAGACAGTTGCACACTTAGTCATGGCATTGCTGTCATGTCCATGTGATTCAGAGCATGTCTATCAGTCTGTAGCCTTTGAATTTCCCTCAGAACAACACATTTGTACAAACAGCAAAGGAAAACTAGTTTATGATCTGTCTTGCCAAAAATATGTCCTGCAGACGAGTTGTATCTATCTCTGATGTTTGCATAAAACAAATCCAACTTCTTTGTTTGTATTTTTTATCATGTTGCTCCATCACTGTCAGCCCATGGTAATGAACTCTCATACTGAAGGCTCACATTAGAAATGAGAAGAAGGACACTCTGTGACCCTGCAGAGAAAAAAAAGCAAGCAATGCAAACGGAGTGCTGCAGAGACAAGAGAGCTAAACACTAAAACACTGACCCATCATCAACTTATTTCAGTGGAATCTGGGACTGAGTTACGATTTAAAAAATGAACAAATACCCATTTCACATGGTTTGGTGGTGAGATTTTCTTTTATAAAATGGGAAAAATATGATATTCTTTGTTTTGCGCAGGGGTGTTGTAGATCTTTAAAATGACAGGGAAATGCTTGAACCACAGCACTGTTAGATTTATTAAAAATATTCTTTTTGGTTATTGATTCGGTGAATTGTTTTCAATCACTGTAATTACACAGTTTTTGGGTTAATAAATACAGTCAGAACGGAAAATGTGGAATTCAGGAAAATAATGGAAAAAGTGGAATGTTTAAAATAAAACTGAATTTGTAAAATAATTAAATGGGCTCTAAAGTTGACAAGAAAAAACAAAAAAGGTGACACAGGTAAAGACTTTATGTAGTATCCCTTTTTAGGAAGTGAAAAGCTGATAAAGCTGACCAGTAAATATTATTCACAGTTTTAAAAAGTTTTGAATATTACAATTTAGTCAGAAAAATGTATGAGAACTACTGTTTTAAACTTTATCTTACTCTACATCTATGAGCCCTCCTCATTTCCACTTTTTGGTGCTATCAGAGACTTTAAAATATTTTTACCCCTCTCTTTTATTACTCATTATCACAGGTAGCAAAACATGGAAAAGTATATAGGAGTTCCATCAAGAGCCACTGCATCCAAATTTGAGAAAAATAGTTAAATAAAAGTAATTTTTAAAAACTAATTTATATCTCAAAAGGAATTCAATGACTTTCTATTTAACAAAAATACAGCAACAAGCTTCCACAGTGCTTGACTGTATTTTAAATAAAAATTGTGCATGACAAATTATAAGTAAGACCAAAATGGTTTAGCATAATTAGTCTGAAACGACTAATTTCTAACACAAGGGGAAAGAGAACAGAAAAGCAGCATAGTGAATGTAAATCCTTGGGTATGGCCTCATACATAAATAGGAATGAGTATTTTGGTCTATATCGCCCAGCCCTATCTTATATTTCACGTGTGTACTCCAACAGGGGTGAGTTAACAAATTTGGACAGTAAAATATTGATGTTTGAGTAGCAGAATTGTTTCAATATTGCTAAATTAAATCAATTGGCTTGAGCACACATATTCATACATAGGATACTACTAAAGCATTCATATTTATACATAGGCTAGTACTAAAGCACACATATTGATACTGAGGATACTACTAAATTATTCATATTCATACACAGGCTAGTACTAAAACACATATTCATACATATGCTAGTAATAAAACACACATATTCATACATAGGATAATACTAAAGCACACATATTGATACATAGGCTAGTACTAAAACACACATATTAATGCATAGGCTACTACGGAAACACTTATTCATACATAGGATACTACTAAAGCATTCATATTCATACATACGCTAGTACTAAAACATTCATATTCATACATAGGCTACTACTACAAGCAACATATTCTTACATAGGCTACTACTAAAACACATATTCATACATAGGCTAGTACTAAAACCCACATATTATTACATAGGCTACTACTAAAACACACATATTAATGCATAGGATACTACTAAAGTATTCATATTCATACATAGGCTAGTACTAAAACATTCATCTTCATACATAGGCTAGTACTAAAACCCACAGATTATTACATAGGCTACTACTAAAACACACATATTAATACATAGGATACTACTAAAGTATTCATATTCATACATAGGCTAGTACTAAAACACACAACTTCATACATAGGATAGAACTAAAGCACGCATATTCATATATAGTCTAGTAATAAAACACACATATTCTTAAATAGGCTAATACTAAAACACACATATTCATACATAGGATACTACTAAAACACACATATTCATACATAGGCTACTGCTAAAACACACATATTCATACATAGGCTACTACTAAAACACATATATTTATACATAGGATAATACTAAAACACACATATTCCTACACAGGATACTACTAAAGCATTCATATTTATACATAGGCTAGTACTAAAGCACACATATACATACATAGGCTAGTACTAAAGCACACATATTGATACATAGGATACTACTAAATATTCATATTTATACAAAGGCTACTACTAAAACACATATTCATATATTGGCTACTACTAAAACACACATATTTATACACAGGATACTACTAAAGCATTCATATTTATACATAGGCTAGTACTAAAGCACACATATACATACATTGGCTAGTACTAAAACACACACATTAATGCATAGGCTACTGCTAAAACACACACATTCTTACATAGGCTACTACTAAAGCATTTATATTCATACATAGGCTAGTACTAAAACACACATATTCATACACAGGATACTACTAAAGCATTCATATTAATACATAGGCTAGTACTAAAACACACATATTCATACATATGATACAACTAAAGCACAAATATTCATACATAGGCTAGTACTAAATCACACATATTCATATATAGGATACTACTAAAACAAACATATTCATATATAGGCTACTACTAAAACACACATATTCATACATAGGCTACTACTAAAACACACATATTCATACATAGGATAGTACTAAAACACACATATTCATACATAGGCTACTGCTAAAACACAGATATTCATACATAGCCTACTACTAAAACACAGATATTCTTACATAGGCTACTACTAAAACACTTATCATACATGGGATACTACTGAAGCAATCATATTCATACATACGCTAGTACTAAAACATTCATATTCATACATGGGCTACTACTAAAAGCAACATATTCTTACATAGGCTACTACTAAAACACATATTCATACATAGGATACTACTAAAACATTCATATTTATACATAGGCTAGTACTAAAGCACACAAATTCATACATAGGCTACGACTAAAACACACATATTAATGCATAGGCTACTACTAAAATACATATATTCATACATAAGATAATTCTAAAATACACATATTCATACATAGGATACTACTAAAACACACTTCCAAACATCTGGTCTCATCAGGACTACATTCCTTTCATCTTCCAGAATAGGATGGGTAAAGTGTATTTCTTTCTATGTTACTATGAATGGTTGCAAGCTTGTGTGTGTGTGCGTGTGCATAATGTTTTGCTGTACTTTCTATTTCCCCACTATGCTGCTCCATAGGGATACCATGTGAGTCCCTTTTCTCTAGCTGGAAATAACAAAAGACAACTTGTTTTTCTTTTCACTGAGCTGGTGCCACTGCTGCCCTGATTTGGTGGGGGGGGGGGGGGTGGGGCTGGGGGGGTACATATGACCTGGCAAACCTAGCTAGCCAAAGCAGAATCATGTAGGGCCTCTTGTTGGCAAGAACGTGGCATTGTTCCACTGCTAATCAGGAAGATTTTACTGGCTCTAGAAGCACAGCAGAGTTGAAGATACAGTGGGAGCAGCATTTTGAAGCCAGTGTCTCTTTTCTAACTGTTTCAATGAATCCCAGAGAAGACCTGAAGGAGGAGGGCTTTTGGATTTAGGCAATTCATCTTTGTACAATCTGTCACTCTCTCTCTTGTTTCATGAAATTGGTATAGATCCGTATGACACAAAAATATTTTCTAGGAGCAACTGCAAAGATTTTTGAGACAAAAAAACCCTTTTTGTTCTTTCTACCCTCATATTACCATCTCATTATATGTCTGCCACTCACTAAATTGATTGAATAACGTTCTAATGGTTTTTCAAAGACATTTGTTGTTCCTACTAAAACATATCTAGTCTAGAAATCCAGCAAAACTCCAATGTAAAGTTAGCAGGGGATTAGGATTTTGATTGTGGCTATTTTAGATGATTTGTGGGGACCTGTTTTGAACAGTTTGGTGTTGATTTAAATATAGTTGAAGCTTTACAATTTATGTAAGAAAGATGGGCTTGAAATGAGGGTTTTGTGTTCCATTGCAACTTCCTGATGTCCACCCATCTATAACCAGGAGACTCTTCAGAATGTTGCTCCTTTCCTAATACATCACATCTTACATCCACCCTCCTTCCCCTACCCCAAACTGACTTATTGAGTTCCACATCCCCCACTCTACCCCATCTAATATGGCTTCATCTTTATCTTCCCTTCATTCTATTTTTTTCAGGTCTGATCTTGTCCTTTTATAGTCCAAACTCACTTTAAACAGATGCATGCATCCCTGCCCTGCGTTTCTCTCCTCAGCTGTTACCCAATTCTCTTCCCCTCCTTGTTTCAACTGTTGTATCTGAAACAAAATTCTCTATTTAGAATAGAATAATCCTTTAATCCTTTAATTGTCCCAAAGGGGGAAAACAGCAGCAGCAAGGAAAACACGTACAAACTGAATAGGACACAAAACAGAAACACATAATTATTACAGAAGAAAAATATTTACATCATGTCGAATAGTAACAAAAACAGGTAGAGTGGTCAACCCAGCTTATAGTGTTCAAATAGAGCAGGATACTGGAAGACGTTTAAATGATTAGAGTATTTAGAAAAGTTAGAAAAGTAGTTTGTGCATTGAACTGTGGATTAAAAAGTAAACGTGTAACTTCCAATAAATTAGTATATATAGCCTGCGAAAAATAATGTGCAAGTTATAGCAGTAGTGGTGTTGTTGGGTTGATTAGTGCATTATACAGTGTTGATGTAAACATCTATGTTTGTTGGGAGCAGTTCTGATTGTACACTCCAACAGCTGCAGGGAGGAAGGACCTGTGGAAACGCTCCTTCATGCATCTAGGATGCAGCAGCAACATTTCATGAATGTGGTGGGGGGATGTCCTGTCTCCCACCACCTATAGTGGATCCAGGGGGCACTCTAGAGCAGAGCTGGCCTTCCTGATGAGTTCCAACCTATTCCTCTCAGCTGGAGATAGACTGCTACTCCAACATACAACACTGTAAAAAATGACAGAAGCCACCACAAAGTCATTTAATGTCTTTAACAACGCCCCCTGGACTCCAAATGACCTTAGATTCATCAGCAGGTTTAGTCTGCACTGACCTTTCCTGTAAAGAGCAGTAGTGATTTGCAAGCAATGTGAGAGCCACCTCTCACCGGGCTTTGTGCATGTTAAAGACAAACTCAGAAGGTTTAGCTGACTTTCCTTGAGAGTGACACCAGATTATCAAGCTTGAGTTACACATACAACAAATGTTGGACTTTAAAAGTGTATCATCATCCAACCACAAGACAAAAAAATGCACCATAGTGCCACAAGAACAGATGCAAGATTTACATAAAACATCTTGGTCGATTTTTTTTGTTAATGTTGGTCCTTGGAAATTGACATACTGGCACTAAAGTAACCTACCAACCCCTATCTGAAACCTCCTCTCTCCTAAAATACTTCAATTTTTGGCTGAAAGAGCAGAGAGGCTGCATAGAAATTGGGATACACTAGGCAAACACTCCAGAATCTAACCAGTGATGTGGGTGGAAACACAACACATTTCATGAACTGATGCTAAAGATGACTTGAAACAGGTATGTGCCATTGGTAGTGGCAATTGAGTGGTTTTGTTGCTCTGCTACATTGTTTTGCCTAAAAAACAGGGGCCCAGAATGTGAAGCAGACAGTCACAGCTTTATTAAAGGGAGAAAAGCTGTAGTTAATGTTGAGGTTTGCTGAACTATGGTGATTTGACTGCTTTGGGGGGCTACCCCCCTTTGATGATTGAGGACAGTTACACAATAACACAGATGCCTGAAAATTAACAAAGTAATTCACATTTTTGTCAAGATGAATAGCATTGTCTCACTTTACTGGCTTTGTTAATGAATGACTTTTATAAAATCTCAAGCAAAGTTAAATGGAATATTCCCTGTGCCATGCGGATCCTTTTCTATCACTTACTAACAATGAGGAATGAAAATGAATATAGCATCTACAGTTTAGGAGACCACTTCAAACCCTCTATGTTAACTCTTTGACTTTGTGAGCAAAGGCTGCCAATAAATTATCAACAAAAAAGTCAGCTTCTTAAAGGGATTAACAACATGGCAAATTATAGCAGAAAATAATAGGTATGGTTTTAGGTTTATGAAGTGACAATACATGTTGTTTGTTTTATAAACAGTAATATTTCACCTACATACAAATAATTAAAAACACAATTAATATGCTTTTAGTATTTTAAAAGCATAGCAAACACCTGAGCAATATAAAATTAAACAATATTTGTATCTTGTTCCTCAATCTGCAACACTGTAGTTGACATAGCTGCCAAATATCCAAGTATTAAAAATCCATTTTTTTTGTTCCTTCCTTCCTCAATAAGGTGCAACAGAGCTCCTAAATCTGTATAATGGCTGCTGAAACACTGAACAAAGCAGTCATTAAAAAACTACTGCTGCTGTCGGGGTTTTAACTTTATTGGACTGTGAACATAGCATAAATGAGCCACAAAACCAGTTTATACAGTAATTAAACTGATTTGAAATTTATTGAATTATAGCACTCATTCACAACAGATGTCATCTCAAGGCATTTTTAACAAAAGTAATTTCAATTTAATTATACAAACATTCCAAACTGTTTTGAACTTTTCTACTTAAGGAATCCCAGCAGATTGCATCAAGTCGTCGATGTGAGGTTGTGCCCTGAACATACAGATTCCAACCACTGCAGTCCCTCAGTAATCCCTCATACTGAGCAAGCATGTAGCAACAGTAGAGAGGAAAAACATCCCTTAAACAGGAAGAAAACTTCACCAGATCCTGGCTCAGTACAAGCTACCATCTGCCATGACCGTCTGGGGGCTTGAGAAGACAGAAGTGATACAGAAAGAGCAAAATAACTGATGTAAGAGTACTTTCTATTTTAAAGAAAGTAACAAGTTGACAACAGGACAGCGAGGATGTGGGGTCAATGGGAGCGTCATCTGAATCAGCTGAGCAGGATACCAGACCAGGTGGATCTTCTATGGCAAGAAAAACACAGAGAAAAGTGGGTTGATAATCGCAATAGCAGCAAAAAAAAAATACATCTGGAGAGTAGAAGGAGAGAAAAGTAGCAGAGTGAAAAAAAGCAAGTGGTGCTTGCCGCAGAACCACAAAGGTTGAGCTGAACCAGAAGGTGGAGCTGCTGGATCTATTATTATCTGATTAAATATCCCATGGTATTAGTCTTGTTCTGGTAACATTAGTTTGTGAATGAGAAACTTTATTTCCTTCAACTGACTTTTGTATCTTGTGGCATTGAATGTATGAATGGTTCAAACATTTTCTATATAAAGATATAAAAACAAGGAGGAAAGGATCAGTTTGAAAAGGAGGAAGAAGTAAAGACTTATTAAATCCTGCCCCTGTATCACCCCATGCTGATCACATATTAATGATGTAATACATGTATTAAATTAATCCAAAATACTACTTTAACAGCATATAGTTTTAACATAAAACTATATATATATGTAAAACTATATAATCAACTGTATTGCAGAATTATATATTCAATCTCTCTCTCTCTCTCTCGCTCTCTACAGTCTGATACATATATAAAATATTTATCTGAATATATCTCAGGGAATCTGACTTATATTTGATCAGTAATCAATTCTATTAAGTAAAAGGATGAGAAGATTGCTTCAGTAGTCCAAGAGTGTTTAATTTGACTTGTTAAATAACAAGGACTATCAGCACACACCATTAGTTGTATAAAGTTACCTGCACACCCAAAATCAAAACAGACTTTTAAAAGATGAATAAACACAAAACAAATGACATTATATATATATACTTAGACTTCCTTTATTGTCATTGCATGAGAAAAAAAAACACATTAGCTCTATGCTTGTGTACTGGTATACACCTGTACCACCGAGAAAATGAACACAAATGTCCCCAAAATTCTACAAATGACATGCTGCAAATAGGGAAATATGCTGCCGAAAATGATAATTGAGCAACAGAAAGAAAGTTTGGAGTGAGCGACAAACGTATGCGGGACTGGTGAAAAGCGGAGGTTACTCTTCCTGCAATGAAAAAAACAAAGAAACCTAATCGCGGGCTAAAGGTTACATGCCCACAGCTTGAGTAATGATTTATGGTCCTAAAAAAAAACTGTACACACGCTGAGCACATTTTTATTTTATTAATTGCAGAACTTGTGCACTGGGAAATTCTACCCTACTAGCTACGTTAGCAGAAACACCAAGTTGCAATTACCAACATTTACCATGCATTGCAAGATAAATATTAAAAAATAACTTAATGCTTATGTCGACATAATGACATATGTCTTGGAAACCATTTTAACATTATCTTTCGTTGGGTTACTTACAGCAATTATATCGGAGTTCAATCACTTGCTCACAATCGATCACAATGCACTTGATCTCCAATCCAGCATCTACCAACAGGCGAGGTGGGTCTGCCTGCACCGACTAGGGGCAGGACTGACTCTGTTGGCATGGGCAGGGCTGGATTTGGTGCAGCTCCACCTTCTGGTTCAGCTCCACCTTTGTGGTTCTGCAGCGAGCACCCTCTCAAAAAAAGTGGTCAGTATGTCCTCCAACAGTTTAAGCCTATAGCATCATAACTAAAGAGATAACTCAGGATAACCTAAGCCACTAACTATAAGCTTTATCAAAAAGAAAGGTTTTAAGCCTAGTCTTAAAAACAGACAGAGTATCTGCCTCATGGACTAAAATTAGGAGCTGGTTCCACAGGAGAGGAGCCTGGTAACTAAAAGATCTGCCTCCCATTCTACTTTTAGAAATCCTAGGAACTACCAGAGGTGGAGTTAGGGGGTGGTTACGTGGGCTTGAGCCCCGGATGTTTTCTGAGAAGCCCCAAATCTCAATTTTAATTTTGAAAGGGGGAAAAAAAGCCTCTCTGAAATAAGTTGCAGTACCGCAGTTCACCAGAGAGGCAGCAGAGAGAATAAATGCTTCGGCCGCCTCAGCAGTCTGCAGGGAGTCTGCTGCAGGAGTGTTGCTGAAATGGATATAGGGAACGTTTTTAAATGAATAGTAAGACACTTACCTATATGGTTACATGGGAAGAATGTAGAAATACTTGGATAAATAATTAAATATCACAGAGGAAGATGTATGAGAAACACCTGAAGAAGAGTATAATTGTGTTACAGTAAGTAAGTAAATACAGGTAGTTAAATGGAGACTATAAAATATAAATATAACAGCCTATATTTTTGATTTTCATCAGTATGGCCTAAGGGGTTAGAAAATCATAACCGGTTTTTACCCTCCACAGATTTTTATCCCTACTAGCTATTCAGTTGTTATTAATTTTGATACTGCGTCTTAATGAGCTGAATAATCCACACTGTGCCATCAAACATCTAGCAGAAAAATCCATGTCATCTTTGTTGTCCATGACAAAAAACACTGATTCTTGCCCTAATGGCTCCTTGGAGTTTATCAGGTCAACTACAGATGCCACATATTTGCCTCAAAGCTTCAGTAACTCTTCAACCTACTGTGAGCTCCCAGATTGACAGATGAATTAAGTATGATGTTCATACCTGAGATGGGTTAGGGTTAGCTCAGATGTCGTTGTAATGATGAAAATGTTTGTGTGTAAATGCAATTAATAGAAGCTGTTGTTGAGAGAATTGGTAATAGGTCATGAAACTTGAGCAGAAAGCAAAAGAAAAACAGGATTAAATAAATGTAAGAATGAAGAACAGAGCAGGTAAAACAACAGAGGCCAGGCTCATGGCTAAGACAACAAGATTTTAGTGGCCCTGTTGCACTATGTGCTCTTAATGGACGTACAGTAGTAGCAGTTTAAAAGTTCTCATGTTTCCATGATTGGTCCTTGACTGGCCCTTGACTGGTACGTGCCTGATCCGTCAAAGGTCCCTGACAGGTCCGTGGTGGTAATGTAATCCCCCGCTATGACGTCTTCAGTGAGGCCTCGCCCCCAAGGAGCCTGAGTGAAAACCAGCTGCAATGCCTCTTTTGTACACGGGGAGGAGCAGTGATTTTAATGTTAATGATTTATTGATGTATCAGACTCAGGGTAGCCTATATAAATGTCATTAAAAAATGTTCCCCTATCTGTTCCTCAATGGTTTGCTGGTTTGTATGTAGCCTAAGTTGGAATGTAACTCAGAAACTCAGGGTTCAAATAGCCTACCACTGTAGTCTTATACTCAGATACAGTAGTTTTATAGCATAAGAGTGCTCTGTAATGTGAAACGTATGACAGTACTGTAGGCAATTAGCCTACTTTTTGGGTTTCATAGGGTTAGGGAACCTGGCCAGGTTCGGGCTTAATTTCTATCATTGTCCACGGTCTCAGGACGGGCTTTAGTGGTCAGCTGATCATCTCAGGGCGATCATTTATACTGTAATAAACTGCTGCAGTGGGCCACTAACAATATTCCGACAATACCTGTTAAGATGTTGCAGGCACACTGCATGTGTCACGATGTGGAAGACCCACTCCTCTCAGATCAAAACAGAAAACATGCTTCGACTGCTGCGTTGCGCTCTCACAGAAAATACTGAAGTGTAAATGCACTATTATCCCAAGTTTCAGGTTGCAGAAGTCTCCTGCATTTATATAGCAGCTCCCTGATGGCCACAAGTCAGACAAAATCTCCTGAAATCTAGAGCAAGCGGTGAGAGCGCACACAGAGACTCACACAGGCGAGACAGACTTTTACGCAACAGAATCAAGTGGTTAAAGCTTCATATAGCTGCAGACAAAAAAAAAAAAACGTTATAAATCAACATGCCTTGAAATTATTCTTATTCATTTATAATTTTAAGTTTCAGGTAACAGATCCTTTTGACCGGAGTTTCAAACATTTGTCCAGTAAATTGAAAACAGGTGTCAGTTTTTCTAACGCATGGATTCGTAGTCCTGCAGGAAAGTACTATATGAGTCTTTGTAGCCGGGGTGGCCCTGCGACAGACTGGCGTCCTGTCCAGGGTGTACCCTGCCTTACGCCTGTTAACTGCTGGGATAGGCTCCAGCTGCCCCCGCGACCCTGAATTGGATAAGCGGCTAAGATAATGGATGGATGGATGGATTGATGTAGCCGGGGTAATATTTATAAATTACAGTTTTTTCCCAACCACTTAAAAACCTGATAGTTTTTTGTTTGTTTTTTTAAACAGTTTGTCCACTAGCGCAATTTTCATCCAGTCAGTCTCCAACTTTTAAGGCCAGATTACAGCTCTACTCTGAATCAAAGTGTGATTCACAGATGTGATTTACCTGTGACTAATAATGGTCATCTACCATTAATAATAAATGAAACTGTGAAGCTATAACTTTTTTTTCTTCCATTTTTATTTAAACTAGCATATTTCACACAACACAGCAAAAAAAAAAAAAAAAAAAAAAAATCACATTTTGAACGTTTTTTTTAACGGCAATAGCCAAGGCGCTGTGCCTCAGGGTCAGTCTTGCGGGGACTTCTCAGTCTCTCATTTATTTTGTTTCTGACTCTTTGCCAATGGTCCCCAGACAGGTTAGGGAAGCGCTTTGAAACCTGTTGATGGACCCGCTCCTTTATAATTTGAGGCAGTGGACTTTTTCCGTTTGAGCCGCTCCAGTTTGTCATCTTTCCCCAGCTCTTGTACATATTAAATGGAGTAAACTATAAGTATCCTTCGCTGGTCCACATATCCCAAGATTCATTGCGGGCTGAACGGGAGAATTTACTTCGAGCAACACGGCAGAGGAGCACAGTTTTAGATGTAAGTATATTAAAATCTGGCGGTTCAAAAATGAAAATCTTAAAGCGGTTGTGTTGTTTGCCTTTTATTCTTGGCTTAGACATGTATTTTAATATTTTTTTGTAAAGCATCGCTCGTAAACGAGCTCGTATGGTAGTGTAATGGTTTCTTCAAGTTTACGCAGCCAATTTCTGCTTTGGGAAATTAAGTAAAAAGTCAACTCCTCTTAGGAGAAATTATTACCTCTTTACCGAGTGAAAATCGGGGCACGGTGGCTTGGAGGTTGAAGATTAAATACAGTTACACAGCTTATGCTAGAGGACTCTTATTGAGCCTCATACAACACAGAACCTGTGATCTGCTGTGAAAACTATAGTTCTGCATTCTTAAATCAATACAGTTGTCACGTTCCTCTGGTATTTATTTTCTATCTAATGAGGAAAATTCAGGAGGAGTTGTATCTGCAGGAGAAATTAATCCCTTGCCGGAAAACAAAATTGAGAGAAAAAAATAAACCTACTGTTTGTATATTTGCAACAGCGCAAATAACATAATTTATGACTGATCACTTTAACAAATATAGATTTCATAAATGTTGTTGTGTTGCTCTTTTTGTAAACTGTGTTTATTGTCTTCTTGTTTAGGATATGAAGCAGCAAAGGGAGACTGGAGAGGAGAGCAGGGACCGAATGGATGAACTGTTTTTCTTTTCATTCATGTTTTTGTCACATTTTTTATTTAGGTGTTCGATGGTTGTGAATAAATGAATTTCTAAAAATGTTAAATATCATGAAGTCATTTCATTAAAAGTTGTATTAATGTTTTTAAAGAAGCTTACGTTGAACAGTTTAAAATAACATATTGGCATTAGGATAAGTTTTTTTGCAGTTATTTATATCTATATAAATGACCTATTTAAGCTTAATTAGAACAAACGGGCAGTGTTGCTGGATCAGTTGAATACAGATATTTTTTTAATATTTTCTGGTTGACGAGGGGAACATCATACATGTTGGTCTGCAGAGAGAGTTCAGAGCAGCTTCGTCATGCTGTCCACTGCATCCATCATCAGGGTTTACAGTCTGCTTAAGTCGACGTGCACAAAAGACAAGTTTTTCCAACCAGAGAGCCCCACAGACCTCCAGCAGCTTCATCTTCAAGCTCATCCCAAGAGGCAGCTGTGGAGAAAAGTGTTATGACCTGCAGTTCTGTTAAAACACAATGTTAGTTGTTGTTGCAGTGGTTGTTTACAAAAAACAGTTCAGTTTATTTAGGAAGAGCCAATTTGGAATATGCTTGGTAAAAAAAAACATAGATATATAAAATCAAATTAGAAAATGCTGTTTTGATCTAAAAGGCATATATTTAAAGCTCACAAAGATTTTCTACAGATAAAATGAATATAAAACATGTAATATTACAAATTTGTACATTTGATCACTAGTCATTCAATTACAGAAATTATCATGAGAGTAGATGTCTTAAGTATTAACCTGGATTAAATAAAATTATCTTGATAAGATCACCTCTTAGCCAGAAATATAAAACATTTGCGCAGACAGTAAAACTTGTTGTTCCTCTAGAGTAAAAAAGGTGAGTAAAATACTGCGAAATATTTCTTGCTTTACCAGCTGGTTTAACGTGATCGCGGTTGCTAAGAGACAGGACGTTCGGCAAAGTGGGAGCGGGAATTCAACTGAAGGCTAGACCGTCCAAATTCACAGCCGTTAACATCCGGTCTACCGTGTCCACGAAGGACCCAGCCCATAGACCGAGTAGACCGGGTCCTTCGAAGGATCCAGCCGCTGGATTCGGACACAGCCTCTGCTTTCTTACTAGATGAAACGTTGACTGTTCATAGGATTGAAAGGATATATCAAAGTCTAAAAATAATTTTGCCGCTATATATATATATATATATACTTTTGTAAGATTTTAGGAACTTGTAATGTAACGTTGGGCCTAAAAGGCAGAAATTTTCTGAACAGGGCTTACACATTCACACATATAATAGTCACACAACACTGTCTGGCTAACCTATTGTACTCGCTGATGATCATCCTGAATGCAACCCCCAACTTAACAACACACCATAGACTCCAGATCATTCACACCTCCTAAAGAACATTACCATCTCCAAGCATCCCCCCACCAAGCTTTCGTGACCATCCCTACAGTATGTAACCATGTCTATTCTGTTGTTATTGTGAGTTGTTATATGATTATATTAATATATAATATACACAACAACGTAATTAAGAATTTATTATGAAATATATAAATTGATAAATATGATAAATACGCTATTACGTTGTTTTTGCGTTGTGTAACTCATTACCATCTTCAAGCATCCCCCCACCAAGCTTTGCTCCCCATCGCTACAGCATGTAACCAGGTCTATTCTGGTGTTGCAAACATTCCGTGGTGAGCCGAATAGTCATGTGATTGCATAAATATTATAAATAGGCTATTACGTTGTTTTGCGTTGTGGAACTCTGTCATTTTCATCCAACAACAATAACATAAAAAACACGAGTTTATCACAAAATTAAAGGAAAGTACATTAGGTTTAAAAAAAAGATATACTTTAGGTTCATAGAAATAAATCAAATTGTTTACAGATATAACGTTTAAGGCTACTTGTTATAATGTTTTACAGAACTCATTTGGTGAAGTTTGGCCTGTGTTAGGAGAACTTAAGTTTATGGAGCCTATGATAAACTTTGACAATAGAAGAAGCAGGTTAATTACAAAAAAGTGAGCAGTTTGTGTTGTTACATCCAAAATGGTTTGCGCAACCAGCTCGGCTTTTTCTGCAGTGGACGTGCATACTGACAATAACATCATGTCAATGAGAATTCTGTGAGAGAAACGCCATCTCCTGGTCATACTCTGTATTTCAATTAATGGGTGGAGTTGCAGTAAAACTTTGACACTCCCACGAGAAAGAGGGAGGCCACTCCGGCCACTGGGATTTGGAGGGAACTCTGCTGTTAATGGGCTGGAAAGGGCACGCCATTCGTCCGGCGTTTACTCTGAATGAGAACTTTTAAACTGCTACTACTGTAATCTGTATTCCCTGAACCAGTGATTTGAGGTGACTTCAGTCAGCAGCTGACAATTGTTGATAATATTAATATGGTTTGAGTCTTGTTTTGCTTGATTCAAGCATATTAAGTTTATTCCAGTGTCTTTTATATGCTTAAAGGTGATCTGAATGCATCACTTAAAGCAAAAATGTTTTGCCCATCAGTAATCTGGGCTAAACCCCTGATCATATTTAATCCTAAATCCGCCCCTGGGAACTACCAGTCGACCTGCATTCTGAGAACAAAGTGCTCTGTTATGAACATATGGAACAATCAGATCTCTGATGTACGATGGAGGTGATTATTAAGGCTTTATAAGTAAGGAGGAGGCTCTTAAACTCTATTCTGGATTTAACAGGGAGCCAATGGAGAGAAGCCAAAACAGGATAAATGTGATCTCTCTTTTTAATATTCATTAGAACTCTTGCTGCAGCATTTTGGATCAACTGAAGGCTTTTAATTGCACTTTGTGGACTTCCTGATAATAAGGAAATACAGTAGTCCAGCCTTGAAGTAACAAATGCATGGACTAGTTTCTCTGTATCACTCCTGCACCAGATGTTTCTAATTTTAGCAATATTCTGGAGGTGAAAGAAAGAAATCTTAGAAACCTGTTTAATATGGGATTTAAATGTCATGTCTTGGTCAAAATTTAAATAGAGTTTTCAGATTATTACGGGAGGCCAATTTTCTGTTTCAGTCACATGACCCTGTATTGTGCTCTCTGCACCTGCCTGATTTTGAACTGATCATGATGTATGTATGAATCCGTTTATCCCATTGTATTTTTTATTTATTTATTCATGCTTAAAAGGGTTTATCTTTTGGTACATTTGCACAAAGTGCCAAAGCAGTTTCCTAATGTGATGAATCTCTTCACAAATATGGCAATAACCCTTTCTGATTCTCAATATCTATGCTTCTTATCTGTTAAGGGTTGTGGGGGCCAAAGCATAGTCATTAAATCTATATAGCACACTTAAGCATTAAGAATAAAGAAAGGTATATTAGAGAAAGTAAAAAGCAACAAAAATACCAAATAAATGTCAATCCATTACTCAAAAGGCAGCTCTAAACATATGGGTTATCAGCTTTGATTCAAAGCACCTCAGTGTTTCAGCAGCTTTGCAGTCATCAGGACATTTATTCCACATAAGGGGAGCATTGAAACTGCAAGCTGCTTCTCCATGTTTGGTTCTGATTCTCGGTATGATTAGTAAACTAGAGTTGAAAGACCTGATTGGTCTGGGGAGTTGCTATGGTGATAGCAGGTCTTCAACATACTTTGGTGCTAACCCATTCAATGATTTATAAACTAGTAGGAGTATTTAGAAGTCTATTCTCTGAGCTCCAGGGAGCCAGTGGTGATGTGTTCTACTTTCCTGGTTCTAGTGAGAACGCCAGCAGCAGCAGCGTTCTGGATCAGCTGCAGCTCTCTGAGTGACTTTTAGCTAGACCTTTGATGACACTGTTGCAGTAATCAATCCGACTAAAGATGAAAGTATTGAAGAGTTTTTCAAGGTCCTGTTGTGACATCAGTCCTTTAATTGTAGAAATGTTCTTCAGGTGATAGAAGGCTGACCTCGTTATTGTCTTGTGACCGTGGAGGTTCAGGTCTGGGTCCATTATTACACATAGATTTCTAGCTTGGTCAATAGTTTCTGGTTGTGTTAAGTGAAGCTGTGGGTCTACTCTTGCTCCTTCCTCCTTTTTTTTATTTTTTATTTTTTAAGGTTTTGTGGCCATATTGGCCTTTATTAACAGTGGACAGATATGAAAGGGGGAAAGAGTTCTGGGAGAGACATTCGCAAATTTCCATGGCCAGGAGTCGAACCGGGACCGCCACTTTGAGGGCTGGGGCCTCTGAACATGGGGCGCCCGTCTTAACCAAAACACCACGTAACGCCCCGCTCCTTCCCTCTTTTGTTCCTAAAATAAGTACTACCGTTTTTTTTCTGTTCAGCTGGAGAAAGTTATGGGGCATCCATCAACTGATTTGCTCATTGCATTTATTTAGGGTTTAGATGGATTGTAATGTAAAGTTGAGTGTCATCTATGGTAACTAATCTTATTGGCTGTTATAATCTGGGTTAGTGGGAGCATGTAGACATATTAAATAAAAGAGCTCCCAGGATGGAGCCCTGGGGGACCCCACATGGGATTTCTGTTTGTTCTGATGAAAACTTGTCTACTGACACAAATAATGTTTCCCCTAGAAATGTTTCGATCCGTGCTGCTAGTCAACTTGGGGCCGGGAGAAATATACATTCAAATAAATAAAGGTACACCACTGGTACTGCTACAGCCAATTACTTAATAGAATCATAGTCTCCTCATCTGTACCTTAATGCGTTTGAATGGTGAATGGACTGAACTTATATAGCACTTTTCCAGTCATACTGACCACTCAAAGCGCTTTACATTCATACACGATAGCCAACATAACTGGGTAGGACAATGTAGAATTTTTGGGGTTAAGTGCCTTGCCCAGGGGCACATCGACATGTGACTGGAGGAAGCTGGAATCAAACCTACGTATCTCCGATTGCAAGTTAACTACTCTACCACTGAGCCAAAGTCGCCCCATAGTCGTTTGTAACATACAGACGTGGACAAAATTGTTGGTACCCTTCATTAAATCAAAGAAAAACTCATAATGGTCACAGAAATAACTTTAATCTGACAAAAGTAATAATAAATAAAAATTATTTAAATGTTGACCAATGAAAGTCAGACATTGCTTTTCATCCATGCTTCAACGGAATTATTTAAAAAATAAATGCATGAAACAGGCCTGGACAAAAATGATGGTACCCACAACTTAATATTTGGTTGCACAACCTTTTGAGGCAATCACTGCAATCAAATGATTCCTGTAACTGTCAATGAGACTTCTGCACCTCTCAGCAGGTATTTTGGCCCACTCCTCATGAGCAAACTGTTCTAGTTGTTTCCGGTTTGAAGGGCGCCTTTTCCAGACAGCACGTTTCAGCTCCTTCCAAAGATGCTCAATAGGATTGAGATCAGGGCTCATAGAAGGCCAGTGTTTTCCTCTTAGCCCTTCTTGGGTTTTTTAGCTGTGTGTTTTGGGTCATTTTCCTGTTGTAAGACCCGTGACCTGCGACTGAGACCATGCTTTCTGACACTGGCCAGCACATTTCTCTCTAGAATCCCCTGATAGTCTTGAGATTTCATTGTACCCTGCACAGATTCAAGACACCCTGTGTCAGATGCAGCAAATCAGCCCCAGAACATAACCGAGCCTCCCCCATGTTTCACAGTAGGGACCGTGTTCTTTTCTAGATATGCTTCATTTTTCCGTCTGTGAACATAGAGCTGATGTGCCTTGGCAAAAAGTTACATTTTTGTCTCATCTGTCCACAGGACATTCTCCCAGAAGCTTTGTGGCTCGTCAGCATGTAGTTTGGCATACTCCAGTCTTTTTTTTTAATGATTTGTCCTCTGGCTCAAACAGCGAAGGATGTTCCGATCTGACACTGATGTTCCTTGAGCATAAAGTTCAGCTTGGATCTATTTTGAAGTCTTTCTAGGCTCTTTTGTTACCATTTGGATTATCCGTCTCTTTGATCTGTCATCAATTTTCCTCCTGCAGCCACGTCCAGGGAGGTTGGCTACAGTCCCATGGATCGTACATTACTGAATGAAATGTGCAGCTGTAGTCACAGAAACATATAGCTGCTTGGAGATGGTCTTATAGCCTTTACAGTTAACATGCTTGTCTATGATTTTCTTTCTCATCTCCTGAGACAACTCTTTCCTTTGCTTCCTCTGGTTTATATTGAGTGTGGTACATACCACGCCACCAAACAACACAGTGACTACCTGGAGTCCTATATATAGGCCCGCTTAGTGATTACAGGATTGTAGACACCTAGGATGCTGATTAGTGGACATACCTTGGATTAACATGTCCCTTTGGTCACATTATTTTCATTCTTTTCTAGGGGTACCAACATTTTTGTCCAGGCCTGTTTGGTGCATTTATTTTTTTAATAATTATGTTGAAACATGGATGAAAAGCAATGTCTGACTTTCATTGGTCAACATTTATATAATTTTTATTTATTATTACTTTTGTCAGATTAAAGTTATTTCTGTGACCATTATCAGTTTTTCTTTTATTTAATGAATGGTACCAACAATTTTGTCCACGTCTGTAAATCAGAAAAGTTATTTTTCTACTGCTACCTTAGTTCTCCGAACTCAACACTCCATATAAAAATGTTATTTTTGAATACAAGACTTTAAATAAAGAACATAGACATTTTGTACTCTACTGCTCACAATCTTTAAAGTTTTTCTGACCTCCATATGGCGCTGACAGTCTGTAAAACAAACACAGTTGTTCTTAGTTCATTTTTTTTTACCAGTTAGGAGACAGACAGACACACTTTTTATAATTTGACTCATCTAAAATATCTGCACTGGAAATTTTAATATTGAACAGTAAAAACAAGAAGTTTCACTTGCCTTGATTATATGTGTGCATATACTGTACAAGCTAAAAGCCACAGGTTAAATGCTTTTTTATTATTTCATATATATTTAAAATTAACAAAAAATATTTTTTATGTGCATTTGAAGTGACAGTGTGTAATGTTTGCAGTACATCTTTGAAAATAGCCATTAAAATATTATGTAATACTAATTACGTAAAGCACATTAATTGCAAAATATTGCTGATATTGTAAAATATGACTTTAAAAATCAGTTTTAAAATACATAGGCGCGGGTCCTCTTTTCAGGGAAAAGCCATATTAAATGACATCTTTACTTCTACAAGAGCCCGGACGGACAAAGCGCACGGAACACGCCCGCTATTAAAACGTTGATTTCCCCTCAAAATGCAAAAAAGTTTTGCCATAAATACATTTTTACCTCTTCGCTAATTCCAAGCGATGAAAGAGACACTGATGTGCTCATCATATTGCTGCAAATAGATAATTCTCAGGGAATTGAGCGTTTGAAAACAGCACTAGTTGGATCTCTGTTGTTGAGTTTCTTACTCAAAGACACAGATGCCGCAAGCTTGTGATAATTTAGGTATGCACTGCCCCCTACTGGCCGAAAATTACAAACTGTGCCTTTAATTAAAAGGGTAATACCTTGTTTTGTATATCACAATCGTTTTTAATGTAATAATTACAGAATGTAATAATTCCAGTGGCTTACAGCTCATATGCACACGTCAACAGGGCCGATTTCTAATTAACCTGCAGCTCCCTTGTGGCTGCTGTCCACGTAATTCTACACCATGCAAAATACATGATGAGGAACTGTAGAGGGTCCCAAGCATGGCCCCTGTTATTATTTATTTAAAAACTTCTGAGGGACATGGACCCACATGTTCAGCAGATCCGAAGATTTACACAAAAAAAAACTCACGTATCTTTATTTTTCATTTTTCACTTAGACTTCATCTCAAACGTCTGTACAGTGAAAGTAACATTAGGTGTTATGGTTCATATTTACTAAAAGCTGGCAGGTCTGTGACTGACAAACACAGTTTACCTTTTAGTTCAGGTGCAGCGAGAGAAGAATGAAGGATAGAGAGCTGGGGAGGGGGGGGGAGTACGTTAGGTAGCCTCGTTATTCTCCACTTTTATGATTGGGTTAGAACCACATATTTAGCACAGAACTTGCATGTCTGCAGCTTTTTGTGTAGTTTAGAGGGATAAGTCGTACCAACGTTCAAAAACTGCAAAGGTGGACATAGACTACCGGGCCCGTATTCACAAAGAATCTGAGGGCTAAAAGTAGGTCGTAACTGCCGAATTTAGGAGTAACTCCTAAAAAATGGGGGCGTGTCACTCTTAAATTTAGGACTCCTAGTTTCTTAAGATGAAAGTAATTCACAACCACTTTTAGGCCTAAAAGTAGCTCCTAAGTCTGGGAGTCCTTAAGAGAAGTCGAGAGGACTTCTAACTCCATAAGACCTATTCACAAAGACTCCCAAAACGATCAAGAAGGTTTTGAACTTGGTGCAGGATGCAATCACGTCTCCAACTAAACGCATAACAACCCGATCAGTCCAGAAATTAAATGTTTAGCGACACTAGCCACAGGGAAAATGCAACTTTGTAACGCGGAGGACTTGGGTACCTATATCATAACCATCTATCAGCCGATCAATCCACCAAACTCTTAAAGCGCTCTGTCGACCACACAGTATCCAAAAATTCATCCGTTTCCCATTAGACATCCGGCAACTGCATCGAATTAAAGCCAATTTCATGGCGATTGCAGGTATGCCGGGGGTGGTCGGAGCTGTGGATGGCACGCATATCAAAATAATTGCGCCATCAATAGAAGAGGATGTTTATGTAAATAGGAAAATATATCACTCCATAAACACACAGAATTGTTTTTGTCTGCGAAGACTATATATATATATATATATATATATATATATATATATATATATATATATATATATATATATATCCCAGCTATCAGCTGGCGTTAGGCAGGGTAATATGATGAATTTCACATTTTTCCGTTTTTAAACTTCACCCTTTCTGTAAGTAGGCTATTGTGTGTAAGTTGTATGAAGTGTCAGTCTCGTGGCCGACACAAAGATGTCATCTTGCATTATTTCTGCTATTTGCGCTGTTCATAAGTTTTCCATTTCCTGGTTTCACACGTGTCATTCAACAACCAATCACACTGCTGTCCGTGTATTTACTCATGCAGAGGAAATGATGTTTTCCATAGCAACGGGACGTCACTCTTATTTTACGTTTAGGAATTTGTCCTACGTAAAAGTAGCTCTTAGTGCGTTTGTGAATAGGTGTTAGACAACAACTCCTACGTAAGACCTTTTAGCGCGAGTTAGGAGTAACACCTAGCGGTAAGATAAGAGTCTTTGTAAATACCGCCCCTGATCTCCAACCTGCTCAGCTATCTATATCAAACAGCCCTCAATGTTCCAAAACAAGGACAAACGTCTCCACATATTGTCCCACCAGTTCAAGGACGAAGGAGTACAGTCTGACAAAACATACCACCAGCCAGAAATTTAGAGGCAGTGAAAATTCAATCAGGCCAATAAGTATTCACACCAGCCAAAGCTGTGAGCAGAGTAGCAGGATCAGGCAGAGGTATACAGCATCTGCCATATTCACTGGTCTCACCCAGTTCAACTGGCTCTACACCAAATGCCTTCCCCTTTAGGACCTTCGCTGAAAAAATAGGGCACAAATCATGATTGGGACCCAGCTAACACCAAAACTTGGACTAAATCAACTTCTTGGGACTGATATCCTGCTAATCTCCCAACTGGTTGTAACAAAAATGTTATATTAAATAGAACCGGACAGTAATTTTACTCCCAGAAGTTGCCCGGCCCCCCGGAACAAAATAGTACCATCTCAGTGCTTATAAGTAGCAGAAAACAAAAAGCTAAATCCATACATTTGTGTAACTGAACAGTACAGCATCTGTTCATGTTTAGCATGAGCAGATCAACAGATTTTTGTGAGTGCTTTCTGACACATCTGTCTCCAAGTAATATAGCTGAAAATTGAGATGGCAATTTTTTTTGGACTCTTTTCTTTCTTTAGTGTTCAACAATGTCTCCACCAGTCAGTGAGTTTTAGTATCTTAGCCACTACATTATGAAGCAGGTGCAGATATCGGGGCAATTAGAATCCATTGGACAGCTATATTATCAATATAGTGTGAATGCACAATACCTTCTTAATATTGCATTATATTTGCCCGTTGCAATTACCATATTTCATACTGTGATATTACAATAAATCAATATATTCTGCACTTATATTTAACACAGACTAGTAATATGGACAAGGTCAGTCATGATAAACATTAAGTACAGTGGACCCCTCACCTATTTGCAGTTCAGTATCCATCTTTTTTTTTTTGTACAATATGACACCAAATTCTCCTTGAAAATGTTGCATTTTTTTTATTTTTTCCATAGACTGTTTTCAAAATATTTACAGGAAGATGCAGCTTAAGAAACTATAATACCGAGGCACAATGCTACTTGACTGGCTGATTGGCGGGCATTTCCAAAGCAGCCCAGTCAGCAGTGCCATTTATTTTCTGTGGTGATAAAAGGAGATAAGGAAGACTGTAAATGTTCAGTTCTGCGGTAGTGTTAAGATGGCTTCTGATGTGTGTATTAATGCAAATTAAAGTAAATGTAGTCTTTGAACTATTGAAATAGGCCATCATAGATGGATTGTAGCTTTGTGTGGTTTCTACCTAGGCTCTTATTTACAGCTCTTTTCAGCTGTGTGATATGCTGTAACATTTGGCAGTCATCAGATCCTAAAATTAAATAACTTCAAATTTAGATGACCCATTTTATGTTGAAATAACTAGTTAAAGAAATAACCCCCGTCTGACCTTAGTTGTTTCCATCTTTGCAGAGAAAAAAAAATGTTGGCCACAGTTTTATTAGAATCCCTGAGTACAGAAGAGTAAGATCTTAGAGTTTGTTAATGGTACAGGTATTAAGAACAGGCTTGAATTCTTTGTATTCTTAAATTTCAGTCATATTTTCTGTATGATGCAGGATTCCATTGAACAGATTGATCTATGTTGAGATGAAACAGAGGTGGAGAAACTGCCAATTTGGTGCTCAGAAAACAACCCGACCATCCTGCTAACTAATGCCTTGTCCACATGTAGCTGTTTTAAAAGAAATTAAGATTTTCCTCTGCACCTTAAAAAATAAAATCTCCATCCACATATAACCTGATAAATGCGTTTTTCAGCACATTCATAGATGTGGAAAAACCTGTAGGGGGCAGTAGTTGTCCCCAATCCTCTCCGCTCAGAATAACTTTCTATCCTCTGACTTCCGCACGCAGCAGTCCTACAGCTTGTAAAAAGTAAATAAACAAAACAAGCTTTAACAATTGATGATACCTACACAGCTTTGAGTGCGTAAATGCGGTTTTTGAGAGTAAACACAGGTCGCACAATTTTTGTCACAGATAGTGATGCTAGGCCTCTAAAAACTCTGTTTTCGTCCATCCACATGCAGATACTGAGTGATATGTTTTCCTATCACAGAGTCAATATTTAGTTCTATTAGCAGCCTTTTTATACAAACAGGACAGCACATATTTTCCTTTTATAGCATTTCACAAGGTGGAAATATACACACAGAGGGGTCTCTGACCATTTCTATAGGATTGAGGTCAGGGGACTGAGATAGTCAGAAGTAAGTAGATTATTTTTTTTTTAGGAAACATTTTTCCTTTGATCTGTCTTCATGTCTTTAATCATTGACTCATTGATTAACTACACTGACCAGCAATGTGAAAGCATCACTTGACAAAAATGAACCGGACTCAAAGATCTGAAATATTTTCTTCATACAAAAAAAAGACCATTAGTCTCAAATATTTTTCATAAATCTGTCTAAATCTGTGTAAATGAGGAATTCTCATTTTCCAGGATAAATCAAATCAGGAAATTAATGCTACTATTGTGAAGATGTACATGACTACTTTCACCGAAAATGTGCATTGTTTTTCGGTCTGGTTTCAACCATTTGTCTGAACCAGTGCCATTATGAAATGGGATATTGCTACCCATCCCTAATTGTTGCTAGAAAAATAAACTGAATTGAATATTGTACAGTTTGGCCATAGACTAGCCACAATAAAAAGCCACTCTGAAATGTGCAGTTTGATCACACAGCATAATGCCACAGATGTTAAAGGTTTTGAGGAAGTGTGCAAGTGGCATGGTGACTGCAGGAGTTTCTACCTTAGATTTGTCAGTACATCCAACCAGCCTCCAACCTCAGACTCGTGTAACCACACCAGCCCAGGAACTCCACATCCAGCATCTTCACCTCCATGATGTTCACTGTTACGCTACGATAAGTAGGTTTTGGCTAGGAATTATCAATAATTGCTTCTGGCCAATTCTTTATAAGAATTACCAAGTTTGGGGCACCACGTGGTATCCAGGACCATAATAATAGCCAAATAGTTCAGTCTCAGTTAATCTTTATGATTGCCTACCTAATAAAGCTGAGGTAATAAAACCAACCGTATTGACTCGAATATAACTTCAAAAACTAAATCTTCAGAAAAAGACTAAATTCACTTTTTAAAGAAAATATTTTTAAAACTCACAGAACTTTGCTCATGAAATGTCAAATAAAAAAAAATAAAAAATACATGACGCATCAAAAGTCTGCATGAGGCTTTTACTCACAGACATCCTCTGCCTTGCTGTGCTCACTATCATGCTGCGGTCCTGTCTCTGTCAATGGCTCAGAAAAGAGGACTCAAATGCAAAACTCAACACTGTTTAATTAAACCAAAGAGGAATCCAGACCAGGCAAAGTAACAAGTAAAGGTGAACAAGTAAAAAACTAACTAAATACACTTTCAGAAAGTGTTACAAAGGGCTGGATCACTTGACACAACAGGTGAAGACAAACTGAAGCTGCTTGCAATGAGGTATAAATGGAGAAAACAGGACACAGGTGGAAGATATGAGGCTGATTAGTGAGACTCAGGTCGTGAATCTGCCTGCAATGACACAGGAAATTAGTTCACAAAATAAAACAAGAAGTTCAACAAATACAATAAAACCAGATACATGGCTTCAAGGCATTCAACCCACAGAACCATTCATGACAGTCTCCCACGGAACGTCATTCTCACTACCATCCAATTATTTGACTACCATCCAATAATTTACTATGAAGCACATTTTAAAGCCATTGATGATTATTTCTGGTGTTGCTTCATCCCGTGTCAATGTCAATGTCAAGTTTATAAACGTTAGTTTTTGTATATAGCACATTTAAATACAATACTTGCCCCAAGTGCTGTACATTTGCAAACAATAAAACAACAGAAACAGCAACATCAAAAAAGAAAAAAAAACAGGAAAATACATATAAATCAAGGTTGAGATAAATTAAAAGCAAGAGTAAAAAAGTGTGTCTTTAAAAGAGATTTAAAACTAAAAAAAGAATTCGCAGTCCAGATCTGCAATGGTAAGCTATTCCACAATGTCGGGCCGGCTATAGAAAACGCTCTATCCCCCCTAGACTTTAGCCTTGACGGCGGAACTCTCATGAGATGTTTAGATGAGGATCTCAAGGCCCTCAAGGGAGCAAGAACAATAAGAAGCTCAGTCAAATCAGAAGGACCCAAATCATGTAAGGCTTTAAAACATAATAATACACTTTTAAATGTCATCCTGTATTCTACAGGGAGCCAGTGGAGGGCCGACAGGACCGGAGTAATATGCTCTCTGCGTTTCCTCCCTGATAACAGACGAGCATCAGCATTCTGTGCAACCTGTAGGTGATTTGTCAAGACCATAATAGAGAGAGTTGCAGTAATCTAATCTAGACATGATGAGCAAATGAATAACTCTCTCGAACTCTTTCTTTGGCAAGTAGGGTTTAACCTTGCTAAGCAATTTCAAATGAAAAAAAAAAGCCATCAAGGATAAAACCCAAATTTGTTGCATATAAGACTCTAAAGGATTCCAATGGCCTAAACTAGCTCCTCACATTATGCAGCAAGCTGGGATCTCCAAAAACAACTAAATCTGTCATGTTTTCGTTCAGGTTAAGCAGGTTGTTTTGCAGCCATATCTTAATGTACCTAAGGCACAATAACAGTTTGTCAAAGGATGGTCCTTTGGATCTCAAAGGTAGGTAGATCTATTTATCATCAGCAAAAAAGTTGTACCAGATGGGGTGTTTCCGAAAAATTTCACCTAGGGGGAGCATTTATAAAGAAAAACAAAAGTGGTCCCAAAATGGAACCCTGTGGAACACCACACTGAAGGGGAGCGGAGGAAGAAAAGCATTCCCCGATATTAACAGAAAATAATCTCCCACAAAGTTAAGATTTAAACCATTTCAAAACTGAGCCCTGAATACCAAAGGTCTGTTCCAGGCGTGACAATAAAACTTTGTGATCCACTGTATCAAATGCCACCGTCAAGTCCAAGAGCACTAATACAACAGAATGGCCATCATTGACAGTTAAAAAAGGTTTAATGACCACTCTTAAGATAGCTGTTTCTGTGCTATGGTATTGTTTAAAACCTGATTGAAATTTCTCTAAGATGTTTTGATGGTCCAGGTAGTCCTGTAAATGTATATACACTGCCTTTTTCAAGACTTTAGAAAGAAAAGGAAGCTTGGAGATTGGCCTATAATTTGACAACACCAGGGGATCAAGGTTAGGTTTCTTCAAGAGCGGCTAAATAACAGCAGCCTTGACAGTGGTAGGAACACAGCCAGTAAATAAGCATATATTCACAATATCTAAAATCAAACGACCCACAGCGCAAAGACACTAACTAACAATGAGGGATTGATAACATCTAAGGGACCACAAGCAGGCCTTAACTTGCGAATAATATTTGAAAAATCAGAGAGCGAAAGTAGCTCAAACTGGTTGAAGACAGCCGAGCATAAATTTGGTTCTGATATTTCCATAGAAGAAATTGAAGAAGCGACCTAAGTGCTGCAATCTTGTCTATGAAAAAATGTCCACGTTTTTTACAGAACAGTTTTGATGGTACAAAACCAGAAGATTCACAAGGATTAATCAGGTGACTCAAAACCCTAAATAGAACTTGAGGCCTGTGAGAGTTATTTGCAATAAGAGTTGAGAAAAATGTTGTCTTTGCATACTTCAAAGCACGTTGATATTCAAAGAGGGAATCCCTAAGGATACCACAGGAGACATGAAGCTTGTCTTTCTTCCATTTTCTCTCAGCACGCCTGGAGGCGCGTTCGAGAGCACGGATAGAATCATTAAACCACGGTTCTGGTGGACGTTTACAGCACCGAGACCCAAAAGGTGCAATTTGGTCCACAATTTTCGTGCATGTAGAATTGATGCGGTCCATTAGCTCATTCACCGGAGGATTACAGTTTACCCATTTGAGAAAGTCGGACTCAGCAAAGGCAACAGTAAATTGGGAAGAAGTCAATGATTTTTAACGGCGATGACGACGTACTCTGGAATGGGGGACAGGCACAGAGATGTTGGTAGATACATCAAATGGAACCAGAGAATGTTCAGAGATCCAGGTGTCACCAATTTCAGTCACTTTTATGTAAATACCGTAAGATAAAACCAAGTCCAACTTGTGCCCCTTTTCATGTGTCGGGCCAGATACAGCTTGGATAAAGTTAAAAGTCTTAAGAACATAGACAAAATCTTTGACAAGGGGTTTAGAAGCACAACAGACATGAATATTAAAATCACCAACAATTAAAATACGTTCAGCACTAAGAACAAGACCCGCCAGAAAGTCAGAAAAGTCTTTGATAAAGTCAATGTTTATCTTAGGCGGCCAGTAGATAACTGCACATAAAATGGGAGCATCAAGCTGAATTTCAATGAGCTGTGACTCAAAGGTAGAATAAGTCACAAGTTTATTTCTGCTGCAAAACTGACATTTCCAAATGGAAGCAAGACCCCACCCCCCCTTTGCCAAACAAACGATGCGAGCTATGGTATGTACAGCCCGCAGGAAGAACTTCAGAAAAAAAAAACACAGACTCACTGTCCTGGAGCCAGGTTTCCGTAACAAACAAAAATCCAGTCCTCATTGTTCAAAAAGGTCCTTTAGTATAAACGTTTTGCTTGAAAGTGACCAGGTATTAAGAAATGCCATCCGAAGGCCAGGCTCACATTTCTTCCTTAGGCTGACATGTGTCAGGGTACACAGGTTAGAGAAATTAACTCCACGTTTTCCAATCCACGACCGACGCTGCCAAGGTGGAGACCCAGGCAGCCGAGGTGGAAGCACAGGTAGCCGAGGTGAAGGCCCAAGTAGCTGAGGTGGAAGCCCAAGTAGAAGCGGTAGTGGCCCACGTCGCTGAGATGGAGGCCTAGGTAGCTGAGATGGAGGTCCAGGTAGCTGAGGTGGAGGCCCAGGTAGCTGAGGTTGAGGCCCAGGTAGCAGCGGTGGAGGCCCAGGTAGCTGAGGTTGGGGCCCAGGTCGCTGAGATGGAGGCCCAGGTAGCTGCAGCCTGAAGACAGCGGGGTTTATTTCTGTGCTGTGGAGGATCCATTTTACAAAGCTGAAGTACAGTTGGTTTTTGAAATTTTCCATATGGTGTGAGTGCATGATCACCCGACAGAAGCCACGCTGGCAACCTTTGCTGTTGCAGTATAGCAACAGCTATCAGTATGTTTCAATGGTTAGACCCTGAATAAAGACGATCCTGCATTTTTAGATTGTTTTCATTAACAAAAACGTACTCCTATATTCTGGACAATAGTGTGGATTAAAGACTGAGTTCTTGACGTTATTTGAACAGCAAAAAAGATTCTTTGGAGGAATTAATGTTTCATTAAACAATCTGCTGAATCTTTGGAGAATTGTTCAATGAAGTGATCTATCCTAATTTAGTATTTTGGCATACTAAAAGGGCGATTTCAAAAATGACTTATAAGATTAGTTTTCTTTGTTTAATCTATTTTAAAACAATCTCCATTTTGAATACCATTAAGGGCAATCTCTATTGCTCATAAACACTGGAGGTCTGCTAAAGCAGGCTACGTCAGTTAGAGAACTTGGAACTATCCTGCATTAGCTATTAGTACCAAAGACCAAATCACAAACTGAGGTCGGACAGATGTACTCTGGTTCCATCGTTTTAACAACTCTTTTATCAGTCAAAACCCTTTGAAAACAATGTTTGCACCTAAACAACCCAGAAGGAAATCATACAAATGCAAAAAAATAAAATAAGTATATTCTGCACATGAACCTTCCTTAGACATCTATGTAAGAGTGGCGAGGGAAATTCAAGCCACAAAAGAAAGCATTTGTTCTCATCTGCTTCAACAAGCAGCAGCATGGGGTGCTAGCCTTGGTTAAAGCAAGCAGTGAAGCATTGTGGGTGTGTGGCTAGTGAGGCTGCAGATGGTCACTGTTAGCTCAGACCTCAGCTGTTTCCTCCACTTGGCTAGGTGAAACAGTGTTCAGCTCCTATCTTTTCGCATGGTCCAGTCTCTTTACAGGCAGCAATGTGTAATGTAAAGGATTGATTCCACAGTTTCCAATGTGTCATTCCAGTCTTTATTCATCACTGTGTACCATTCACCTGATTGGCAATCAGCAGGCTGATCTATCATTCGGATCGTTCCTCTCCCTTAGCCAATGAAGACGGACACCCAAAGCGCAGATTTATCTTCCAATGCAAGTCCATCAGGGCTCACGGGCAAACGAGACAGGGCTCTGGCCAACACTTAGTTTATTTAGGGGTGATGATGTTAAAAATCCCACCCCCTCCTGCTGGAGCTGAAATGCATTGTAGGATTAGTTTGTTCTTACTGGAGGTCTGTGTTTTGGTCCATTAATGCCATCTGTCCTCCCAACACCACACATTCTAACAAAGTCCCCAAACCCCTTAAAGTGTAACTAATCTAAACTAAACTGTATAAATGGCTATTTACCAATGTAATGCATTTTTTGTCATTTTCGGGGAGACTTTTTAAATTCTACATTTTTTGGTCTAAAATAGTCTTAGGGCTGCCGTTCATGGTAATCTTGGGGTATTGCATTTTAATTTTGCAATTGGGTGACAGTTGTACATCTTATCCTTTGTCTAAGTTACAGGCACAGTCTCACAGAGACGCCTTACCTCTCTCAGACACACTCACCACGTAGCACACAAGATTAAATTGCTTATCTTGTGTGCTACGTGCGCACCAATGCTGAGAGAAACAGAGCAAGCTGAAATCTGTATATCGCACTTTGGAGGACCACAATGTCCAAGTGGTTTAAAGCCATAAGTTATAACCTATATGTTTTAAACACACCATGAATAAGGAAACAAAAGCTGAGGTAGTTCCCTCCGAAGCTACTTAGCATCCATGCTAGCGCTAGGCTCTCTCTGCTTGTTTGCTATACATGCTGCTGACTCCGCGCCCTGAGCTAAATCCTCGAACTGATACGCCTAGGGTTGCATCTAACGATTATTTTTGTTGTTGATTAATCTATCGATTATTTCTTCCAATTAATAATGATATTTTTTTTATTAGCTGATTTATCCATTGGCAAGCTTTAAAATAAATAATACGCACAACTTATACCATAAGTATTTCAAACTTTTATTAATTATGTAACAATGACACATAAATTCTGCCAAACACTGTGCAAAACATATATTAATATGAAGGCATTGAGTAGTTAAAAGGAGCAAAGTCCAACATAAACACTGCCTTATACAGTGCAAAGAACACCTGAAATGTTTCCTTTAGTTTAAAGGAGCAAAGTCCACCATAAAAACTGCAGAACCTAAACAGTGCAAAAAAAAAGATGGAATTCATCATTAAACAAAATGTCGATTTTGGGCGGTGAGTGGATTATATGCTGCATAATTGTTATAAATAGATAGCCTGTCAAGCGTTTCTATCTTGCTTTACTTGTTCTTGTTGCTTTTGTGCAACAGATGAATGACAATTTATTTATTCTTAGATGTTCAATCAGTAGATATTTACATTGTGTGGAAGTCCCGCGAATCGTTTTATTCTCCCACAACCAGAACACAGATGCATTACCGCCCGCGCCCAGACTCGGTCCTCAATACTATATCCCCGCGCCGCAACCCTGAAAGCTTCAGCTCTAACGTCGATCCGTTTTTGACCGAAACACAGCAGGTATGACTGCAACAACTCCAAAAACTCACTGTAACAATTAGACCTACTACTTACCCAGCTGGCTCGTCACTTTGAGTTTGCACAGTCACAGGATGTTTCCTTTTAAGATGCTGGTTCATAGCAGTTGTGCTGGCATGGTATGCCATTTCAGCTTTACGTAGTGAACAAAGCAGCTTTCTGTTTGGGCGGAGTTTGAAGTATTCCCATACTTTGGATGATTGTGGTCTTGATTTATGTGATGAAGGCAGATTGTCGTCGTTTTCACCATGAGCGGGAGCGGAAGCCGCCATTACTCAAAAGATCTCGTAATTAATGTGACGCGTCGACGGATTTCATGCATGTCGACGTATTTTCATGGTCGACGTAATTGATGATGTTGACGCGTCGTTGCAGCTCTAGATAAGCCGTTCGGCCGCTACGCTCCATAGAACCTCTCTCTACCTATGGTGGTTGACAGAAAAGAGACCTCATTTCCAGAACACACCTCCACACACCCCCCTCATGCTCATCCTTCAAACTTGGCCACGCCCCTCCGTGTTTCCTGGTCCTGCCCACTTTGGTAGAGTTTTTTTAAATGTTGCCTGGGGGCGGGATGATGCTTTTTAATGGTGTTCAGTTACTCTTTAAATGAGACACAGGCCCCCAGCCTCACAGGAACACAACCATAAAAACTTAATAATAATAAAGGATTGCATTTATATAGCACTTTTCAAGACAATCAATTCACTCAAGACATTACATTCCACTATTCATTCACTCTCACATTCACTCACTGGTGGAATCAAACTACAATTGAAGCCACAGCTGGTCTGGGACAGTATGACAGAAGCCAGGCTGCTGCATCGACCCCCTCTGGCCCACACCAGTAGGCAGTAGGTCCAAGGACACAACGACTGAAACGGATGGTTCTGGGGCTCGAATCTGCAACCCTCCAGTTACTAGGCAAACTCTGAACCTCTGAGCAACAGCTGCCCCCATACTTAGTACTAGGAATTGGTCTGTTGTTTTATGCTGTTATGCTCATCTGATAAAAACACATAGTTGCAGCTCAAGTCTCATGGTAGCTTTGTTTGTAATGCTTGGACAAAAAGACAAAGCAGAACATTCTGCTCATCATGTGAGGTGGTAAAATAAACTTGACTCCTTTTAAAGTCTTGAATAGCATGTTATTAATTTCTTATCAGTTAATAGTGACTAATACAAAGAATCCTCTTTCTCCTATATTTATACTGCAGGGAAAAAGGAAGTCATGACTTATGAATAAGAAGCTCCTAAAAAATCTGGACAACTTAAAAAGTAACGCATGAATGACAAGTTTAATTTAATTTAGAAAACTCTTAGGGGCTCTCATAATTATGGCTCAGTTGTTTGAAAAAAGAAAAGAAATCAATTACAAGGTTTTGCTGTTGTATTAAAGTATTAATTTATTTTAGGGCCTTTTTTATATCTTAATCAGCCAATAACAATAGAGGCCACTGTATTGTTAACTAATCTGGAGTTGTCTAGTACACATAAACAAGAGTTCCAATTTGGGGTTTGGCTTGACTGTAGATAGCAATTTAAATAAACGGTAGTTTGTTTTTGTGTGAAGAAATTTATATCATGTTATTCCATTCCTCTGGTTCTGTGTTTTATATACAGTGGCGGAATTTTTTTGTTGTTGAATTTTTCTCACTTTCAAAGCATGTAGAGGTAATTTGTATCAAACGTACTCTTTAACTGAAGAAAAAACTGAAAAAAAAAAAAAAATCAGTGGATGATTTTTAAATAATAAATTTCCATTTTATTACATGACACAAGTATTTGATTCATCAAACAGAACTCAATATTTGGTACAGAAACCTTTGTTTCCAGTTACAGAGATCAGATGTTTTCTGTAGTTCTTTACCAGGTTTGCACACACTGCAGCAGGGATTTCGGCCCACTCCTCCATACAGATCTTCTGCAGAGCGTTCAGGTTTCGGGCTGTAGCTGGGTAACACAGACTTTCAGCTCTCTCCAAAGATTTTCTGTTGGATTCAGGTCTGCAGACTGGCTAGGCCCCTCCAAGACCTTGAGATGCTTCCTATAGAGCCAAACCTTAGTTGCTCTGGCTGTGTGTTTCGTGTCGTTGTCATGCTGGAAGAACCAGCCACGACCCATCCTCAATGCTCTAACTGAAGGAAGGAGATTGTTGGCCAAGATCTAACCACACATTGCCCCATCCATCCTCCCCTCAATACGGTGAAATTGTCCCATCCCCTTTCCCAGAGTCTAACAATGTTTAAATCCAGTCTGAAAATTAGTTATTTTTACCCATGCATATGACAATTGAAAGTATTTTATCTGCATTTTTACTTTTTATTGTAATCAATTATTTTTTAAGTTGATGTTTTTTTCTGTTTATCTGTTTTCTTTATTTATGCAACAGTGAAGCACTTGGAATTGCCTTGTGTATAAATTGTGCTTTACAAATAAACTTGCCTTGCCTTTGCTGAAAAGCATCCCCACAGAATGATGCTTCCACCTCCATTCTTCACAGTTGGGATAGTGTTCTTGGGGTTGTACTCATCCTTCTTCTTTCTCCAAACACGGTGAGTGGAGTTTAGACCAACAAGCTCCACGTTAGTCTCATCAGACCACATGACCTTCTCCCTTTCCTCCTCTGGATCATCCAGATTGACATGAGCTGGCTTGAGCAGGGGGACCTTGTGTGCGCTGTAGGATTTTAATCCATGACAGTGGAGGGTGTTACTGATGGTTTTCTTTGAGACTGTGGTCCCAGCTCTATTCAGGTCATTAACCAGGTCCTCCCTGTCCTCATGATCATTGATGCCCCACCAGGAGAGATCTTGCTTGGTGCTCCAGACCCAGGGAGATTGATCGTCGTCTTGAACTTCTTCCATTTTCTAATTGTTGCAGCAACAGTTGTTGCCTTCTCACCAAGCTGCTTGCATATTGTCCTGTAGCCCATCCCAGCCTTGTGCAGCTCTACAATTTTATCCCTGATTTTCTTGCACAGCTCCCTGGTCTTGGCCATTGTAGAGAGGTTGAAGGTTGTTTGAGTGTGTGACAGGTGTCTTTTATACAGGTGAAGAGTTCAAACAGGTGCAGTTAATGCAGGTAATGAGTGGAGAACAGGAGGGCTTCTTAAGGAAGAACTAACAGGTCTGTGGGAGCCTAAATTCGTACTGTTTGACAGGTGATCAAATACTTATGTCATACAATAAAATTGAAATTAATCATTTTTTTAAAATCACCCAGTGTTTATTTTTGTTTTAGATTTTGTCCCTCAACGTTGAAGATTTCCTTTGATACAAATTGCATACCTCTACATGCTTTGGAAGTAGGGAATCTTAACAAATCATCAGTTTATCAAACACTTGTTCTACCCGCTGTAGCAATGGCTCACTAATCGTCATCTTTGAAACATTGTATATTTGCCCTGAGAATCATGCAGTTAAGGTGGGAAATAAACTCTACGGTTTTGACATAACTGTTGCCCTGGAATAGGATGAAAGTGGTGCCAGCTCTTCTCCATGCTATCCAAGAAACTTACCACAGTATATTGAGAGCTCGAAAATATATTTGATCGAAACCCCTTTGTTTCCATCTTGTCTTGTGCTCTTTGCAGAGAAGAGAGAAAAGCACTAATGATTAAAGAGGGAACAATGACACTTTCAGTATTTTTCTTATCATATTTATGGGTTATGTTTACTGCAGAAAGAAGCCCACTGTACTCCACAAGTAAAAAAAATGTGGTACATTTCAGCCTCCACTGAAGACATGAGTCATTCTCTGCACGCCTTCATGCCGAGATGAATTGAGTTAGCATACTAGTCATTTGTAATTACAATATTTAGCCATATGGTCAAGTTTAGCCCACTGGCAGCTATCAAAGGCCAGCTGCTGAAGTTTTGGAATGCAGGTAAAAAGAGACAGGGGTGTCAGTTTCAGTGAGTATCTTCCCTCCATGTCTTACAAATGAGAACCTGTCCTCAAAGACGCTTAATTATCTTTTCCCAGTGCTAGATTTTGGATCTTAAGTTTTCCCCTTGCGCTCCTGCTCTCAATATACTGGCTTTGAAGCATGCAGGATGCAGACAACTTTTTAATCCTGCATGACACAATATGGACTGTTTCTCTGCATGTCACTAGAACCCTACAAGCCACACATTTCTCTGGGATAAAACTGCTCACAGAAACTCTTTCCCCCTGACTATGAGCATGAACGTGAACACGAGGAGTGGAAGTTGAATGCACTGCAGAAGGCATGAGTTTATGATTAAGAATATTTGATAGCAATGAACTGTCTTGGAGGAGAACATTTCGCAAAGCATATCTAAAATGGTAAATTTTTTCTTGTAGAAAGCAAAAACTGAGCGCTTAATTATTCTTTTTATTGTAAATTTAGAGTGGATCTGAGACATTTTAACAGATCCACCACACAGAAAACGCTTTGATTGGCTGAACCAAAATCTTTTTGAGAAAAAGCCCATACCAAAAGGTCAGTGATTCAACCTTTTTTTTTTCTTCTAATATCCAGGTTTTGTAACTGTATGACCAGCTGATATCAGTTTCACCTGATTCTGGTTTTACTTTAGCAGCTATAGACCTTTTCACCTACTAGCAGTTTGTACCCTGTAGTCTTTTGTTGATATGGTAATCTTGTATGACTCAGGTACTATTGATTCATTGATCTGAAAAACCCCAAAAACGGGGGTTTTGAAGTCCCAGCTTTTTTAACCAATCAGTGACACGTCTGGGCTAATCAAATTCAAAATCAAGCTGTTTGGGTCCCCAGCCTCTTCCTTGCTGCGTCTTCACCCTTAAATATCCCAGTATATCTAAAAAAGGTTTGGGTTTTTTCTCTACTGGGTGTTTTTTTTTTAAATGTTGCTTGAATATTTGAGTGAAAAACAAGACTTCCCTGAACTTCTCCAAGACAGTCCATTAGCTTTATTTAAGCAAGTTGAACGAAGATGCACCAGGCAAATTTGCCTCTGTAACAGACATTTGCATTGCTGCAAAAGGTATTGGAATGCCATCCTCAATCTTGGGCTTCTACACTTTATTCTTTCTAAAAGTAATTTGCCATAAACTTTGTTGGCCTTTGGTCTGACATTTCAAGCATTGCTGAGAGCTCATTTTATGTTTGCTGTAATCATTTGTATGTTCAGATCTTTTTTTTTTAACAGCGTAATTTCTGATAGAGCATTTGTCACACATTGTGACCAGTTAAATCAACTGTTTGATTTAAGCAGCATTATTACCATTTTGAATGCACTGACATGGATTTGTTTAGTTGCATTTATCGAAATGAATTTGAATTAACATATGCAATGATGTCTGGTAAAATGTACTCTTTCTTTAACATTTAAGAAATGTTATTTAAATGATCATTTTTATGAAATTCTTTAGAAGGATTTAGAACCAAAGTCATTTTTTTAATGTCCCTCATCAGTCACCTCTTCAAACATTATTTTTTTGTCTTTAAAACAATGAACATATTTTTTTTGTTTATGCTAATACTTTTGAATAATTCTCAAACATTTTATGTAGAAAAACTAAATCTATGTTTTTCTATTTTCATATTTTATGTTAGTTGCTCTACTCAGAAATCAATTTTCTCTTTCTAAAAATTAATCAAGTTCTTGTGCCAAACCAGTGTATGGTCCTGCTTAGAAACACATGTTATTGTCAACCACCTGTGAAAGCACCAATTCTGGTATTAAAAATTAGTTCAATGTTGCTCCATTTTTTTGCCTTAGAGTGGATATTGATAAAACGTTTGATTAGCACTATAATAAGACATGCTTCCTTTTTGTTACATTTTTTCTGATGTATGTTTAAACGTCCTCCATGGCAAGTTTATAGCTGAGTCAGTGCTGCTCTGTTCACAACTAATATTTTCTATTTTGAAATACAGAGCAGAGATAAAAAAATGCAGATCTGGAGGGAGTTCCCAAATACTCAGTATGTTTCAATGCACATCTAAATTGAGCTTTTTGCAGTATTTGGAATAAGGGCTACCCCCTGTTGGGAGCACCATGTCCAAGTTTACATCTCAATCATAAAATCAAATTATTAAATTAGTTCATTCCACTCCCCAAAGATCGATGGTGACATGCAACCCTACATGTTAGCCTTATAGCAGTTAGCTTCTAGCTGTACACAGGCAGTAAACAGTGACCGGTGGGAGTGAAGCAGATGGAGTCAAAGCAGGATATTCACAATCACAATCCACCGTCTCTACATCAGCCCAAACATCCACTGATTGGTCGGTTTGTCTTAGCATCCATATTCTTCTTATTAAACTATTATGTTGTTGCTGAGTCGCATTTCTGCGTCTCCTAACTTCCCGAGGGGCTGTGCAAGTACAGGCGGGGTTGGTGACGAAGAGAAATGTGATTGCCGATCATATTATCTGGGTAGAATAGTCTGATTCATTAAACTCCAGTTTGGTTTGATTCAAGTCAAGCTGTGGTGTAAACATGCATTTGAGACCTCTCATTTAAGTCAGACTAAGGTAATAATTCAACTTTCTCTTGCTGCGCTGCATGTAAACACACTGTCTTTGGTTTATAATGTGGCTCCTTCGGTTTAGCAATGCTTAAGCCTAGTTTCTACTTCTTCGAAACGGACCGATGCAACACCATTAGCCATTGATGCAACCTACGCAACAACGGACAGAGTAGAGCCCAGTTTTCTGACTAGCCATCTCAGTCAACGTAGACTGTATGCCTGTGATTGGTCAGTTCAACAACACCCAGATATCATTTCACCAGAATGGGGCTTTATAGTCACTGTAATCAGTAGCCAATGCAGCTTTTGGGCACTACATGCTTTATACTGAAAAGACTGTTTATCTTTTGGTGATTTTGAACACAAGGTGTACAGAACAACAAAACAGACAGATGTGTTTGTTTTCATGCATTTGTAAAGTATTCTACGAGCTCCCCTTCTAGTAAAAAACTTTCCAGCTCAATCAAAATTAGCTTTCTGATGTCTGTTGCTCCCTGAAAGGGGAATGTGTTCACAAGCTGAAGAAAATCATTTCTAGTTAACAAGAAACGACACTGTAATGGTAGACAGACCTGCCATAAAAAGTCTGCACCCCTTGCTGTCCTGGTGGGGAATAGCTTTGCAACGCTGACACACCAATGGAGAACTATGAACGAAAAATCTTTCCATCAGTACTTCAGCATTTCAATGCAAACTTGCTGACAGAGAAGTAGAAACTAGGCTTTAGTAGCTCCACATACAGATAGTTTGTCCTCAACAACTCTCCTGGGTTTGACATGACCTCCCTCTTCTTTGTCTTTGTCCCCCTTTCGTGCCTGACTGCTGTGAAGCCAATAGCAACAAAAACTGATACAAGTATTGTTGTAGTCATTCCTGAGTGATTCCTTCTGCCTGCCCACTGTGTTCTGATTTGCTACAAGAAATCTGAAATGACAAACCAATCAAATATGTTTCCGGTCCTATGATGACCAGACAACAAGGTGGTTACCTGGCTGTTAAACACATTACTGGGTCTTAACTGCTTTAGAGAACCTGTTGTTGATGTGAATATTTATCTGAGAAGTTGGAAGTCAGAACTAGAAATGGTGTCAGCTTGTTTACTAGTAACATCTGCCAACTATGAGGTTCTCAGAATTTCCAGGTCCATAAAACTAGGAAGGAACATGTTCAAAAATAGATGATGAACTTTCACATTTTTTGTTTACAGTTTATTGCAATTTCTCATGCAGCTATCACCAAGTTTTATAGGGTATATGATCAGTGGGCACTATGCTAACTGTAACTGTCATGGTATGAAGATGCAGGACCCAAATGCAGCCAGAGTCAGTGAAAGAGTTTCAATAAATAAAGAAAACTTACAAAACTTACAAAAACAAGGAGAGGCAAATGACAGGACCAGAGGACAGGAAAAATGAATGACGAACTTGCAGTGAAAAGAGAGAACCAGTTATTTTAAATACTCTGAGGAGAAACGAGACAATGACAGAGAAAGCCAGAGAACCGTATTACTAGTAATTGGATATAGGTGAGAGGAATAAACAGGTGCAGGCAATAATCTGGGCTGGGGGGCAAAATGACAAGGAGGAAACAGGAAAATAGTAAAGAGAAAATAATCCTAAATGAGAAACTGCAAACCTAAGTTAGGATAAAATATCTAAGAGAAAACTAGCTAAAGAGGACTAACACTGACTAATAAACTAAGGAAACATAAATAAAAGGTAAAACCTAAAGCAAAAGAGAAAACATCTAAAACCAGGAAAAAATAAAGAAACAAAGAAGTGCCAAAATCAATGGGTAAAAATCTTAAAGCAAAACATTAACACCTAAAAATAAACTAAAATAATTATTTAAACTGAATACGGCAAACAGAAAAGCTAAAACAGATCTAAGCCTTGACATCAGGAAAAAAAGATTTCAATTATTTATGTCTGCTAAGGAGAAGATCCCAGCAATAATGAAAACATAGATGTCGGTAATGTAAAGGAAACACATAGAGTTGCGTTTTTTTACATTTTCAATACAGTTTGTCACCAGTATTCACAAGCACACCTCACTACCTAAGCAGGTAATATGGCCCTCCAGTGTGATGATGAAGGAAAAACATTCCCCCATTAGACTGTTAGAGATGACTGAGTTTTCTCCACCCAATCTCCTGGAGGTGCACTGAATCTGAAATTAATGCAGATAAAAGTCATCCACGTATTAACTGGAATACTTTGATAAAGTTTGCATGTGTTTACAGGTGAGCTTTTTAATGTTGTTGTAAAAAAACGCAACATTTTCAAGACTGTCAACAGATAAATAGAACCATAAGAGAATGTAATGCTATCTGCCCCTCTGATTGTCACCAGTAGGCAGTAGGAGAAGTGTCTTGCCCAAGGACACAATGGCATGTAGCAGGCGGAAGCAGGAATCAAGCCCACAATTTCTGGGTCACAGGCCTACAACTGTAACACTGAGCTACACTCTCACTTTGTCTTAATGGGCCATAGTCTGTCAAACTTTGTCTTATATACTTTTATTGTTATTGTTTTCTTCTGTAATTTTGTGTCTCACTCTCTCTCCAATTGACACCTATAGAAATATTTAGCAAAGCTTACAGTAAGCCCCCAACCCATCAATTGTTTATGGCATCTGCTCTTTTCTATTGAATTTTGAGGTGGGGGGTTGGTGAGGAACCTACAACTTCCTAGGATGCCTACTATGTGAATTTTTTGTCCTGACTCAAAACTCCTGGCTACAGAGTAGATCTAGAGCGTAGTGCTCCTTAAGAACAAACCCTGGCTTAGCACAAGAACTTTGGCCTAAAAATTCTATAGACTCTACTACCTTTTAAATCAGTGCTGGAAATCCTGCATGTTTTAGTTATCTCCCTGATTCATCACACCTCAATCAAATGATGGTTCATCAGAAAACCTCTGAAGAAAAAAGGTTGGACCATTTGAATCAGCGGAGTTGAAGCAGATACACATCCAAAACTGGTAGAACACCAGGCCTCGAGGACTGGTCCTGGACACCCATGATTTAACTTTTGTCAGTTTCAAGCTAATGTACCAATCTGTTTTAGAACATATAGGTCTTCCATTCATCATATTCTTCCTGCTTATTGTCTTCCAGCCACAGACCGTGTTTGACTCACAGAGCATTCTGTTTTTTCTTCAACCACGTTTGCATTCATGAAATTGTATCTACCTTTTTCTGAGTGTTTCTTGCATCTCTGCTTGTCTATATTATTTCAGGTATCATGACAAACAGGAAGTGACCAGTAACTTCCTGGGAGCCATGTGGCTCATCTCGATCACCTTCCTCTCTATTGGCTACGGTGACATGGTTCCACACACATACTGTGGGAAAGGCGTATGTCTGCTTACAGGGATCATGGTAGGTTCCTATTGTTTTTGGATAACAATATCACTAACTATGTACTAGGAAAAATTAGGCTGTACTTTTTGTGACAATCAAAATAAAATCTTGGATTGGAGCAGCGTTCTGGATCAGCTTCAGCTGTCTGAGTGACTTTTTAGGTAGACCTGGGAGGACGCTGTTGCAGTATTCAATCCGACTAAAGATGAACACATGAATGAGTTTTTTCAGGTCCTTTTTTGACATCAGTCCTTTATTCCTAGAAATGTTCTGCAGGTGATAGAAAGCTGACCTTGTTGTTGCCTTTATGTGACCCTGGGTGCATTACTACACCGAAATTACATGCCTGATCAGTGGTTTCAAGTTGGATTAACTGAAGCTGTGTGCTTAATCTTGGGGTCCAAAAATAATTACTTCAATTTTGTTTATATTAAACTAGAGAAAATTATGGCACAGCCATTCATGGATTTGCTTGATCCATTTACTTAACATTTGGATGGGTTCAAAGTCACGTGGTAATGCTGTAGTGTAGAACTGAGTGTCATCAGCATGGTTATGTAACTAATAAAACAGAATAGAAAACTTTATTTGTCTGACCAAATATTACAGAAATTATTTTTTAACAGGGCTCTACATCATATTTTACACACATATAGAAAACAGTAAAGACATAGGACCACGTATAGTTTATTGGTTGTTATACTCTGGATTAGAGGGTGCATGTAGATATTAAACAGAAGAGACCCCAGGATGGAGCCCTGGGGGACCCCACATCTGATTTCTGTTTGTTTTGATGAGAAATTTCCGATGGACACAAAGAACTTCCTGTACTTAAGGTAGACTCAAACCAGACAAGTACTGCACCAGAGCCTGCCCCAGCTCGCCATTCATTCCAGTAGATCTCCTGATCAACAGAATCAAATGCTGCACTGATGTCCAACAGAACATGGATTGTAGATCCACCACTGTTCTTGTTTATTTGGACGTCATTGAAGGATTTGATTAGGGCAGTGTCAGTGCTGTGGTAATCACTGAAAGCAGACTGAAACATATTTAAGCAGTTGGTCATTGTTAGGAAACTATTTAATTGTTGAAATACAGCTTTTTCAATAATCTTGTTGATGAAGGGAAGATTAGAAATTGGTCTGTAGTTCTGCAATAATGTGTTGTACAGGTGTGTTCTTCTCTAGTAGTGGTTTGATATCTGCTATTTTTAAAGCCTGCAGAAATTAGTAGATACTTATACCATGATAAGTTGAAGTACACCAATAACAGATTTTTGGTGTGTGTGTGTGTTTGTGTGTGTGTGAAGTCAATGCTTTGTTGATCCACCTTTTGGTATAACTGTAGTCTTTTGGGGTATGTGTCTGCAAATTTCTGTCCAGTTATCTTTACAAAAAAGTCAAATTCAGTCTGATTAGAGTTAGAGGATCCATTTTTTTTGTTTATCTGCTATTATGTCTAAACAACAGGGTGCAGGTTGCACTGCGCTGGTGGTTGCAGTGGTTGCCAGGAAGCTGGAGCTGACCAAGGCAGAGAAGCATGTCCACAACTTCATGATGGACACACAACTCTGCAAACGAGTGAGTTACATTTTATTGCTGCATTTACAGTAGACTGCGGGTAAAACTGCCGTGTCCAAGTATGTTGATGTTGGAGAAGAAATAATTTTCTCAGAAAACTGGTGTTATTTTCTTTTCCGTTTAATAATAAAGTACAAAGCAGCGGTCTCAAAAACAAACTCGGGTCTTCAGATTTAATCTTAGTCCTCCTCAGTCAATTTATTTATGAACTCTCGCTTTGCACAGCATTATTACAGAATCTCCCCTTGTGAGATCAATAAAGTATTTTTGATTGAATGATTTATTATAGATTTTGTATCCGTGTGGACCTTCTGGATCTTTGCCACTTTGTTCACATACAGAAACACATATGCCATCTATGCTAGCTCTTTTCATCTTTAAAGCTACACTGCCATTTTGATATATTGTAAACAATTCAGTGCAAATCACCACAGTCTGTCTGTTGTTTTAAGATTAAAGCATAGAATCATTAAAAGAAAATATTAAAGGATAATCATGCATGTTGCACAGTGTGCAGTGACACAGTGGAAAGGTGGAAACACTAACCCTTCAGAAAGGGTTAGTGATTGAACGATCTACTAGGCAGCAGCTAGGTGAGGACGTCAGATGGGAGAAAGGGGGTCGTATTGCATGCATCGCACCAGTCAATTTAAGTATGCTTAATGGTCCAATTAAAATAATGAAAGCTTGGACATTAGTCTATGAAATCCCCCTAGATGCCCTGGACAACTAATGAGATGTGAACATGTCTGGACAAAAGACGACGGTTGGTCAACCTACCTTATTAAGGTGGAGGTGTTTGACTGTTATAGGAGCCTAGTTTTCAGGGACTTTTGGCCCTGGTAGATCAACCAACACAAACAGGTCTTATATGAGAGATCAGATAAAGTGCAGCCCAAAGAGCCAGTAACTGAAATGGACCTAGTGTTCCTTTGCCCAAACGTTACTGGGGCCCCCTCTTGAGCCAGGCCTGGAGGTAGGGCATGTTGGCAAGAACCTAGTGGCTTGGCTTTGCCAATGGGGCCGGGCCTGGCTCAGCGCGAAGACAAACAAAACAGTGGGACAAAAAAGTATAAAAGATGAGAGAAGTCTGTAAATTCCATCATGGGCACACCTCAGCTGTGATAGAATGAATGTAGAAAAAAGTTTAGGAATAAAAAATTTATAATTTTTAAGGAATTTATTAACTTTCAACTCCTTCCACAGATTCTCTATTAGATTGAGGTCTTGAGACTGGCTTGGTCAGTCCAGAACTTTGGAATGCTTTTTACAATGCCAATCCTTCATTGCCTAGGTGATGTGTTTGGGATAATTGTCATTCTGGAAGATCCAGCTACCTTTCCATTAGGATTTTCTGTTGAATTAATGATGGACCAAGGCACAGATGGGGATAACAGCTGCAATGAGGAGATTTATTGAGGAGCCAACATGTAATGAAGACATCATACACACACAGGAGAATGACATCAATGACCGGAGGGAATGAAGCACTCAGCATAACGGAGGTAAGGGGGAATAAGAATCAGGAGAGTCTGATCAATCACAGGCAGAGCCCAGAAGTTCTGACAATTTCATCTTCTGTTCCACTGATGGAAGAAAAGTTTTCATCCTTTCCTTAATGAGGATCAGTTTTTCTGTCCCCTTTGGAGAAAAGAAGTCCTAAAGCATAATGTGTCCAACCCCATGCTTCACAGCATGTATGGCGAGAATTAATGACTACATTCGGCGCTGCGCGTCTCTGGGAACCGCTACGTGCGCTAATCCGGGGTGCCTAAGACTAAAACCCACCAGCAGAGTAAGAAAGAGAAACAAGATAATTTCCTACAATCAGGTCCTCTACTAAAAAAAGTACGAGCAGTACCATAAATATGAAACCTTTTACAATCCAACACAAGGCTCACAGATTACTCAACACAAACAAAACCAGCATACGGAGGTCCAAGGAGGACAAAACCCCTGCTTCTCCGAAGATGGGAGGTCACGGGCCGGTCAAGTCAGTCATTCCCGGGTCGTCCAGACGACTTGGTTCTCAATTGGAACCCGATCCGTCATTGGAAGCCGAAAATAACAACAACATTTGAGCGCCAAGATTTCGGTCTGATTTTTAGACTCTTAATAAATGAGAGGGATTCCTTTAAATGTTTGGAGGTTTTAATATGATTTAAATTGATCATACAGGAGGACAGTAACACAGTGAAATGTGGAATACTGACCTGTTGCGGTCTTACAACAACAACTTATATTATTTCTAGCAATCTTGGTCTATCTATTCTACTCAATAAGGTACCATTCTCAAGATGAAAATCACAGACTTTGTGGCGCCTTGCTCTTAGATTAGAAAGCTGTGAACTTTGTATATCTTTAAGGATGCCCGGTCGAAGAACCATCTCCATGGTAACACTGGATATGGACTATCACTATCAAAACTCTCTGACCATGTCTTTGGTAAAAGTGTCACTCAATAAGTTTAATCATTCAAACTGATACGACAACATTAAGTAAACATGGTCGCAGTTGATTACAAAGTACAGATAAATCATAACACTAAATCTTGCCACCGCACAGAGTAATCAAGATGCAGAGGTCAGGCTCTAAGCTCCGTCAAGATGTTGGAGGGAGCAAAAGCACAGTAATTGCTCAGACCAGCAAAATCCCAAAGAATCATTTTGGTCTAACTTCAATACAATTATTGTTTCTTATAATGATACAGAAAGGCAGTAAGAATATAAATATGACTGTGGGACAAGATTATGAAAATATGACATATCTCATCAAAATGGAAAACTTAAGGGAGCACTAAAGAAGAAGCTCTACAAGCACATGACTACTGCAGTCTTGAGAATACGGAACCTAACATCAGTGGTACAAAGAATGTCCTTTCATTACTGTCAAAACTCGTTGCTACCCCAAACACACAAAAACCTTGAGATATCAGTGATGAGGGTGGCCGCATGGAAGCTGCTAACTCTAACCCATTGACTCGCTAAAAAGCTTAATGAAAGAATTCAAGTTGGAGCTGAAGCAAAAAACTCTGACTGTGATAAACATCAGAATCAGAATCAGCTTTAATGGCCAAGTATGACACATACAAGGAATTTGACTCCGGCAACTTTTCTCTCCAGTACAGAACTTAAATAAGTGAAATTAAAAAACGGAAAAAAAATAAATAAAAATAAAAATAAAGGATAATATATACACCAAACCAGGGTTATTGTACAGTAAGTATATACAGCAGTGCAGAGTTTTAGTTTATTGTTCATGTGAATGGACTCACACTCTGTGACTATTCAGAGTTCATCAGAGCGACAGCCTGGGGGAAGAAACTGTTCTTGTGTCGGGTGGTTTTGGCGTACAGCGCTCTGTAACGCCGGCCTGAGGGGAGGAGCCTAAACAGATTGTGGCCAGGGTGTGAGGGGTCAGTGGTGATTTTTCTGGCCCGCTTCCTGACCCTGGCCCGGAATAGGTCCTCAATGGAGGGAAGATCAGTACATATGATCCTCTCTGAGGACCTGACTGTTCTCTGCAGTCTGTCCCTGTCTTGCCTGGTGGCGGATCCGAACCAGACAGAGATGGATGAGGTCAGGACAGACTGGACTATTGCTGTGTAGAATATGGTCAGCAGTTCCTGAGGCAGGTTGAACTTTCTGAGCTGACGCAGAAAGTACAGCCTTTGCTGGGCCTTCTTCCTTATAGAGTCAATGTGGGAGGTCCACTTCAGGTCCCATGGGATGGTGGATCCTAGGAACCTGAAAGACTCTACTGTGGGGACTGTCCTGTTGGTGATTATGAGAGGAGATGTTGATGGGGGTCTCTTCCTGAAGTCCACTGTCATCTCCACAGTTTTGAGCGGGTTTAGCTCCAGGTGGTTCTGACTGCACCAGAGGACCAGCTGTTCCACCTCCCTTCTGTATGCAGACTCGTCGCCGTCACGGATGAGTCCAATGACGGAAGTGTCATCTGCAAACTTCAGGAGTTTCACAGAAGGGTCTCTTGACGTGCAATCAGTGGTGTAAAGGGAGAAAAGCAGTGGGGAGAGAACACATCCCTGGGGGGCGCCGATGCTGAGGGACCGGGTGCTGGATATGAAGTTACCCAGTTTCACCTGCTGCCTCCTTTCAGTCAGGAAACTGGTAATCCACTGACAGGTGGAGGGAGGCACGGTGAGCTGGAACAGTTTTTGGTGGAGGAGCTCTGGGACGATGGTGTTAAATGCAGAGCTAAAGTCCACAAACAGGACCCGAGCGTAGGTACCTGCAGAGTCTAGGTGTTGCAGGATGTAGTGGGGAGCCATGTTGACTGCATCATCCACTGACCTGTTTGCTCTATAGGCGAACTGCAGGGGGTCTAGCAGGGGATCCGTGATTTCCTTCAGGTGGGACAGCACCAGTCGATCAAAGGATTTCATGACCACAGATGTCAGGGCAACTGGTCTGTAGTCATTTAATCCTGTGACAGGGGACTGGGGATCCAAAAAGCAGTGGAATTCAACTTAGAAGAATTCAAAGAATGTGAGTAAAAAAATCCAAAATTGTCCAGTAAGGTTGAGTTGAAAGTACAGAATATGGGGCTGTTAAAGAAAGTGACAAGGGCTGGAGAATTGGAACGGAATAAGACAAAAGATGGAACTTGAGACTCAACAGGCTGGAGGATGATAAAGATGAAAACACTTTGCAGATGGTCGTTGAAATCATTCGGGGAATTTTTCCACATTGCAGAGAAAAGATGGATCTTATCATGGATTCTGTGCGTCGCCTGGATCCAGCCAACACTGGATTATCAGATTATCATACTGTGTACCGGCCGTCGCTTCAGAGATGAACTCTAGAGAACCACCAAACTTTTCCTGTTTTCTAAAGACCTGAATAATTGCTTTGCTGTAGACGTGACCAAGGAAGACCAAGAGGCACGGTCTCCCGTGCCTTCCATCCTTCACAGGGTGTGGCCGAAAGTCAAAACTTGGGTTTTCCCCTAGGATGTCCAATTTCACATTTTTATTTAATCATTGCCAAGGAAATGTTAGCAATTTTATAAAAAAATGACAATGAAATAAATAAATTGAGAGTATTTGATTAGTTGATTATTAGCCAGCTATTCCATGATATAACCATATTTCTAAAACATAAATACTAAATAATAAAAAGAAAAGGAAATAATCTATTTAGGGCTTTATTTCTCAAAAGATCTATATCAAGGCCAGGGTTAGAAATGTGGAATCAACATTTAAAGAATGTAAAGCTAAACTGAACTCATGGTTACCGGGAGATCTGTCAATATTTGGATAAATGTATTTATTCCACTGGTGTTACAAAAAGTTAATCAAAACAATCAATCACACAAATTTCAATTTTACATGGATAAAAAAACCAATTTATGTGAAAAAGGCTTATGGTTACAAGCTTTAAGGATGGTAGGCTAAATATAATTGACTTTGACTGTGTTAATGGCACACTAAATCCTAAATTTAAACTGGATCAAATTCTGGTTTAAAAAATATTTGTTTTACACCACAATAGTTTTTTTTTTTTTTTCGAAGCTCCAAGAAGAAGCCCATATATTTACTTTATCAAGTAGAGCATACAGCTACTGCTGTAGTACTCTACTTGAAATATATATTTGTAATTTGTAAATCTTTATTAAAAATTGCTGTGGGTCTTTTGTTTCTACATTATGGACGCAGAGATGCAAAATAAAGAGGGGAAAAGAGAGAAGATGAAGAGGGTTAGGAAAGAAAAAGGTCAAGACATAGAGGGTTAGTCGAAGATACAAAAGAGGGAGGGGAACAAAGAAAACAAGAACACATCCCAGTCCACCGCTGCAGGACGGCTGAGGGGGATAGAATGAAAAAACAAAACAAACCAAACATTATGAAATTAGAACTACACAATCACAACACATAAGTAGATAAATAAATACAATAACATTGTCACTGAAAAGCTAATGGTACTGATTATTACAAGATTTAGTTGTGGTAACCTCAGCCCAAAAATTGTATCTGTAAACACCAGAATCCCCACACCTGTGTGTGTATGTATGAGCATGCTGGTACATATCAATCAATCAGTCAAACTTTATTTATAAAGTGCTTTTCAAACTACAAAGCTTCTCAAACTGCTTTAAAGATTAAAAAACAAACCCAACCCTTCCCAAACCCAAAATAAAAAAGTCAAAGTCATCACAATTATAACTATAACACTGCCCACCCATATCCCATGCACACACAAACATAAAAGCAACAGTCAAAAGCAAAAAAGGGCTGAGTACAGATGAGCCAAGAAACGCCATCATGGAGCCATCTGCATCAGCAGCAGCAGATCAACAGCAGCAGCCAAGACACTGACCCAGGGCGCCCAGAGGAGGGAGGGATGGTACCCCCACCTCCACACAAGCACCACCTGGAGAGCACCCAGGCAGCTGCACCCGACCACCGCTCCCAAGGTAGAGGGCTCCCACAGAGGAAACACGGGAAGCATGATTAAAATAAGAGGTTAAAATATAAAATAAACGGAAGATAATATTAAGTATTAAGATAATGATAGAAAATGTTGAGACTGATAGCATTTTAAATTATAAAGTGTAAAGCACTGATGAGATATGATCAAATACAAATGCAAAGCATATAAATAATTAATACATAATAATCAGTTAAAAGCTATGTTAAAAAGGGGAGTCTTGATCTTGCTCCTAAAAACATGAACGTTCTCTGTGCCCCTGACGTCCTCTGGCAGCCTGTTCCAGAGGTGAGGGCCATAAGAATGGAAAGATGCCTCACCATGAGTCCGTGTCCTGACTTTCGGAACGATAAGGAGACGGCTGCCAGAGGAGCGCAGAGACCGTGAGGGTTAATATGGTACAAGCTTTTCAGAAAGATAAGAAGGTCCAAGACCATTAAGACACTTAAAAAGCATTAAAATAAACTTAAAATGGATCCTAAAACATACGGGGAGGCAATGCAGTGATCTAAGACCGGTGTAATGTGCTCCTTCCTCCTGGTCTTCATCAGAACACGTGCTGCTGAAGTTTGTAAAAGTTGTAAACTTGATGTAGTCTTTTTGGGATGACCAGAAATCAGGGCATTACAGTAATCTACTGGATTCTACTGGTGATAAAAGCATGCATTAGCGTCTCCATATTTGCCTGAGAGACAATGGGATGGATTCTGGCGATTTTCTTCAAAAATCACGCCCAGGTTCTTCACTTGTAACGATGGGTTAAAAGACAGTAATTGTAGTTTTGGTCAAAGTGTCTCTCTCTGAGCTTCAGGACCGATAACTAAAACTTCAGTTTTGTCCTGGTTGAGCTGGAGAAAATTTTCTGCCATCCAGGTTTTGATGTTTAAACTGCAGTTAAAAAGGGCATCCATTGGCCGTGTGTCATCAGGAGACATGGAGATGTACAACTGTGTATCATCAGCATAACTGTGAACGTTAACTCCATGTCTTCCGATGACACTGCCAAGAGGGAGCATATACAGGTTAAAAAGCACTGGGCCTAAAACTGAACCCTGGGGCACACCACATGCAATCTTATGGACCTTAGAGGAACAGGTTTCTAAACTTACCATAATAGTCTTGTCTGTAAGATATGATGTAAACCACTTATGAACAGCACCAGAGAGGCCGAACTGTTTTAAATGAGTTAAAAGATTAGTGTGGTCTACTGTATCAAAGGTAGCGCTTAGATCCAGTAGAACCAACACTGTCACCTTTTTAGCATCATAGTTTAATCTAAAATCGTTTAAAATATTTAAAAGAGATGTATCTGTGCTGTGGTTCACCCTAAAACCAGACTGAAAGTTCTCCAGGACATTATGAGCATTAATAAAATCATTAAGTTGAATAAAAACAAGTTTTTCTAAAACTTTGCTTAAAAATGGTAAGTTAGATACCAGTTGGTAATTGTTTAATTCATTAAAATCTAAATTGCTCTTCTTCAGAAGGGGCCTCACTATCGCCCGTTTAAAGGTGGCAGGGAAAAACCCCGTCTTAAGGGAGCAATTCATTAAGGTTAAACTCTCATCTCTAAAGGATCCATAAAATTGCTTAAAAAACTGGGTGGGAATCAGGTAAACAGCACTTGAAGTGGGCCTCACTGAGGAGAAAACTTTATCAAGGGTCCTAGCATATACCAGGACAAAACTGTCCAGTGTTTCCTCTGGTAAAGGCAGACACTCTGATTTTTCTAAAACCATGTTTGTTTGGCTTCTTCATACCAGTGTTTAATAGTTGGTGAGGAGCCATTGATCTGCCTCCCAGGAACTGACGTAGACACAAAGGAAATCGTAGCCTTAGACTACATCACATAGGTCCCCAGGCGGGCCCACGCAGGGTTGATGGTACCCCCCAAGAGAGGGGCAGGGGAGAGCCCCAGGGGAACATAAGATAAGATATACTTCAATGTCCACCAGGGGGGAACTTTCCAGAAGGTAGTGATGCTTAGTGATGTTATCATCCAGAGGGTGTGCATCACACCAGTCTACAAACTGTTTTATCTCTGAATGGTAGGAAGTTGTGTCTTGGTCTTGGTACAATAAGCTAAGAATAGTACTGTACTGTTTACTCAGATTCACTAGTGTAGATAAAAGTAAAAAGGACAGGGGAGCTCACACAAGCCCTTGTATAGATGGATTTGGAGTCTGGAACTACATTGTGTACCCTAACATGTTGTGTCCTATTAGTTAAAAAAAGAGTAATACCATTTAACAAAATAAGAGCTTACACCCATGTTTTTAGGTGTCTCAATTAAAATAAATGGCTGAATAGTGTAGAAGGCAAAACTAAAATCAAAAACATAAGCATGCGTAGGCCTTCGGGTCCTCCAAGACCTTTAGGACTTTGGTCGATGATGCTCTACACTGGTACGATTCGACCCGACTCGGATCGACTCTGCCTCAGTACCTTTTACTCTCCACTGGCAGAAGTAAAAGAAGCTTGTTGGATGAAGAGAAGATTCAGTGTGCGCTGGATGGAGCTGCTTGCTGTGAGAGTTTTATCAAGGAGGAGTCGGGGCTGATCGCGTTTCAGAGCCAATGGCTCTCACCTGCAGGCCGAAACAGAACAGAAACTGATAACATCGAAGTCCTGAACTCGCTGTCTCGTACTCTCGGTAGGAAGCAAATTTCATGCCGCTTGTATATTTTATTCACAACATTAACCTATTCAGCTGCACATTATCTTCAGTATGACAGTTATTTTTATTATCAGTTATCCAAATTAGTTCTGATGCCGTTTTTTGTTTTTGGAAATATGAATGACCTACTTACGTTTTCTGCAGCACAGTGAGACATCTCTTTCTATTCCTTAATTTGAATTCTGAGTGTATGTTTTAAATGCACTGTAAGAATAGTACTTTAAAAAAATATGCGCGATCCACACCTTCTTCTGATGGAGCAGAAGCAGGAAACCGGTTTACGGAGGGTGGAGATGACTTCAATCTGCCTTAAATGAAACCTTCCTGGGATGCTGCAGTCCAAACCATGACTAACAGACATGTGCAACTGGACTTTTGTTTCTGAACTTTTTCTATACCTGTCCAATACAAATGTCCAAGCTATATGCTTGTATTATCATTTGAAGTTTCATTACATGCTTGTTGGTGGAATCATTTTTTTTAAATTATACCTGTCATCAGGGTTCAGCAACATTTAAAAAATCTAATGGCAACAATTGCTCTGGCTGTTAAAAGTAAAAAAAGTTTTGCGCTGCTACATAAGTAAACTGCATACATTTGAAAGCTAATGAAAGGCCTAAGCATACTCAAAGATGGGATATTTGTAAAACACATTGTAGTGGTGATGATTTCAAAAAAGCAAACAGCTTTATTACAAAACATACAGTTGTGGTTTGCAATTCATAGAATTCGTAGCATGTATATGGCAACTCCTTTCTTTAAAGGGACACATAGGTGAAAAGCTGTGTCGCTCCAGCACTGGACGTAGTTTGCTGCACATGTAGATGAATTTGATGGAAATGATGGAGCAAACTTGTCAACATAGGTTTTTACGCTGCGCTTTAGTGAATTAATAACAACCCAGAGCATATTTATAGCCCACCACACCGGGGTAGTACTTGCATCGCTTTACCCACACAAGATGCCAGGGTCCTGTTGCATTATTCTCCTGCAGAGCTTCTCACACTTCTTTGTACTACTCCACCTTGTTTTTCCTTGCAGTGTGAAGCTTTTCCGGGTTCTTTATTCTTTGATGAGAGAGGCTTTGTCTTCGACGTGGGACTACAGAAAATCACTCACGAAAAAAACTCACCGTACCTGGTGATGTCGCCATTCTTCTTCTTCCTCTCCGAGCCTTTGTTTACTTCCCGCTACGTACTCTGGCGCCGCCCACCATATGACACACCCACTCACTTGAGACGCTCTGGTTAGTTGCAACTGTGAAGCAACACTTTACGAGTTCAGCCGTGTCCAATCGCATTACCGATAATAACAGTACAGTACAGCTCGGCAAAAGGTACTAGTGGAGAGACGCCTTTATAGTGTCATCTGTGCTCCTGTCCCATTTATAGGGAAACTGTAAAGGATCTAACTTTTTGTTGACCTCAGTTTTTAGAAGAAAAAATTTCATTACAATGGATGTCAATGCTACTGGTCTAAAATCGTTGTTCTCCTTGGGACAGTGTTTCTATGGGATTGGGGTGATAACAGTCTTTTTCCATAGGGCTGGGACGTGGGAGTCAACTGATCGCTGAAAGATAGGGCACCAGACTGGAGCCTAGTTTTTTCATTAGGCAGGCAGAGATCCCAACTTGACCCAAATCTTTCCTGGTACATTGGTGCTGGAACAGGGACTGCATCTGTAACCAGTCTATCTCGTGCCCTATGTTCAGGTCAGTGCTGATGGAGTTTAGGTTACTAATACATTCATTATTAAAATCCAGAGTTTGAAATCTAAGGTCTAATCTAAAAGTAATTAAGTTCATTAGCTTTCATCCGTTCATCTGTAGTGGTTATGTGTACTTTGCTTGGTACCATGTTAGGGATGGTTTTCATTGAGTCCCAGAGGTTTTTTGAACTCATGGTTGTGAAGTGGCTGTCAATTAGTTCCTTTTGTTGTTTCCTGGTTTTATTAAGCAGTTGGTTCAGTTCCTTTTGTACCACTTTCAGCTCAGTTCTGTCTTTATTTCTAAAACCTGCCTTTTTTCAGTTTATGCAGTCTTCTATGTCCTTGGTTATTTAAGGCTTATTGTTTGGATAGACCACAACCTCCTCCTTTGTAAGGAAGCTGTCTATGCAAAAATTTATGTAGTCTTTCATTGTGATCAACATCAATATCTGTGTCACGGAACACACTCCAGTCTGTACACAAGAAGCATCCTTTTAGTGTTTCTATACCCTCATCAGATCACACGGTGACTGTTTTCAATTGTTGCTTACTGCGTTTTAGCTTGGCTTTGTAGGTGGACTTAAGTGAATCACGTTGCGATTTTAATTGGCTTTTGGGTTGGCTACATATGCAGTTTTGATGTTGCCATAACATTTGTCAACAATCCTTTTTCCATGTATGCTGCACTTAATATGTTGTTCGAAGTCGGGGAGTGCTAATTCAAGTTTACAATGGTTGAAGTCGCCCATTATAAATACTAGGGCACCTGGGACATGCTGCAGTTCTTGGTGTACACAGTTAACACTGTGACCTGTGGCCCTAGCTGCATTCATGCTGGGGGGAATGTACACAACGCACACAGCCACACTTTGGAACTCCCTTGGTCTCACAGTCAAACGCAAAATCTCGACATCCGGACAGCAAAGCGTTTCCCTAACTCTGTCCTGTTTGCACCAGTTATTACTCACATACAGAGACATGCTGCCACCTCTTGTTTTCCCAGCTTGTTCAGTCCTGTTGGCCCTGACAAGTGAGAATTCATCAATTTGGACTAGAGAGTTTTGGATATCTACAGTTGTGGCCAAAAGTTTTGATAATGACACAAATATTAGTTTCACAAAATTTGCTGCTAAACTGCTTTTACAGTTTCATTTTTTTTCTGTGATGTACTGAAATATAATTACTAGCATGTCATACGTTTTAAAGGCTTTTATCAACAATTACACAACATTTATGCAAAGAGTCAGTATTTGCAGTCTTGGCCCTTCTTTTTCAGGACCTCTGCAATTCGACCGGGCATGCTCTCAATCAACTTCTGGGCCAAATCCTGACTGAAAACAACCCATTCTTTCATATTCACTTCTTCGAGTTTGTCAGAATTAGTGGGTTTTTGTTTGTCCACCTGCCTCATGAGGATTGACCACAAGTTCTCATTGGGATTAAGATATGGGGAGGTTCCAGGCCATGGAACCAAAATTTCAACGTTTTGGTCCCTGAACCACTTAGTTATTACTTTTGCCTTATGGAACGGTACTCCATCGTGCTGGAAAATGCATTGTTCTTCACCAAACTATTGTGGGATTGTTGGAAGAAGTTGCTCATGGAGGGTGTTTTGGCATCATTCTTTATTCATGGCTGTGTTTTTGGGCTAAATTGAAAGCGAGCCCACTCCCTTGGATGAGATGCAACTCCACACATGAATGGGCTCAGGATGCTTTACTGTTGGCATGACACAGGACTGATATTAGGGCTCACCTTTACTTCTCCGGACAAGTCTTTTTCCAGATGCCCCAAACAATCAGAAAGAGGGTTCATCGGAGAATCTGACTTTACGCCAGCCCTCAGCAGTCCATTCACCATACTTTCTGCAGAAGATCAATCTGTCCCTGATGGTTTTTTTTTGGAGAGAAGTGGCTTGTTTGCTGCCCTTCTTGACACCAGGCCATCTTCCAAAAGTCTTCGCCTCACTGTGATTGCAGATATGCTCAGACCTGCCTGCTGCCATTCCTGAGCAAGCTCTGCATTGGTGACACTCCGATCCCACAGCTGAATCCTCTTTAGGAGACAATCCTGGCACTTGCTGGACTTTCTTGGATGCCCTAAAGCCTTCTTAACAAGAACTGAACCTCTTTCCTTAAAGTTCTTGATAATCCTATAAATTGTTGATTTAGGTGCAATATTAGTAGCCACAATATCCTTGCTTGTGAAGGCATTTTTTTGGAATGCAATGATGGCTGCACAACATTTCTTTGGAGGTCACCATGGTTAACAATGGAAGAACAATGATTTCAAGCATCACCCTCCTTTTAACATGTCAAGTCTCCCATTTTAACCCAATCAGCCTGACATAATGATCTCCAGCGTTATGATCGTCAACATTCTCACCTGAGTTAACAAGATGATTGTTGAAATGATCTCAGCAGGTCCTTTAATGACAGAAATGAAATGCAGTGGAATTTCCATGGCAAAGAAGGACTATGCAATTCATCTTATCAATGTTCATAACATTCTGGAGTATATGCAAATTGCTATTATGATAACTTAAGGAGCAACTTTTCCAATTTCCAATATTTATGTAATTCTCAAAACTCTTGGCCACGACTGTAGGTGTAACAACGTTTCCGTGATCACCATTAAATTTGAGATGGGGTACTAAAAGAATGTCCTGGTATTAATCCAAAGTTCATCCATTTTTATCTCAAAGTTATCTTGCATTGCAAAGTATCATTGAAGGTAGAGGAGGCCTGCTGCCTCTCCGTCGTAAACGCAGGTGCGCTCCACCGTGCTGACCCCTTTTCCGGGACCGTGCTGGGTGTGCACTCAAACCAGCTGATAAATCCACAGGTGAATGGTTGGACAATCGGAGTGCCAGCAGCGTGTCTCGGGTGTAGGTGATAGGACATTGGGCTTGGATGCCCACTGAGTGAGTTTGGCATGATACACATAATTCGACAATGACCAACAAAAGATAAAGCCCAACAACAGTCACAGTAGAAAGCGTAGCTAGGTCACAAGCAGAGCAACTCCACACGAAGTTTCTCCTACATTCAGCAGCTACAATGCAGGGGCCCTGGTGGGCCACAGCGACAAGCCCGATGGCTCCAACTGCAGCCATCTATGCCAGGACCAAGATCCAGCCAAGGACCCAGAGACCTGAGGGCACCCCACCTCCTACAAGTGAGCCAACCAGGAATCAGCCTACAGGGGCCTCCTCCCACCCGGCAACAGGGGCCATGGCTAGCCAACATGCAATGCTGGCTTAGGCCAGTCTCGAAAGCTAATATCCTGATGCCCCTCTGATGTCCCCAGGCAAATCCCGGCCACCACGTTGACATTGATCTCAAACCTGCACACCGCAGAGCACCAAGCGTACAACTGACGCCAAACCCACCAATGGACCAACCAAGCACGGATCGTTCAGAACACGCAACCAGGTGGAGATATTGGACAATCACCCAACCATGCCCAAACACAAACAAGAGTTGGGGAAAGACCCCTTGGCTTATTCCCCTCACCTGCGTATGATGTTAATGGGTGTTGTTCTAATATGCTTTTAAAGTGGAGGACTGGGCTAAGGGAAAGGCAGCCATACCCCGCCCCCATCCTCCACCCTAAGCCTTCAGTGTCTATATGCAGTTTAACAATGGGGAACCAGGTCCAGAAGAGAAGCCAAATGAACAGCCTATGGATGCCTCAATGTGTGCCCACCCTAAATGTGTGTCTCTTGAGAATGTTGTAAGTAGGGCCTGAACGATATGGATTTGGGGGTCCAATACTGATATAAAACAGTAGCAAAGGCCGATTATTTTTCTGGACTCTTAAATTGTGTTCTGTTCTTGCTTTTTCTGCTGTTACAACTGAGTTTCTCCTTGTGGGACAATAAAGGATTGTTCTGTTCTATTCTACACACCAAATAAAAGTCTTAGTAACTCAAATAATAAACTCCAAATAATGTAAGTGATATTTATTTAGCAATGATTTAAAAAAAAAACACATAACACACAATGTTTCTTGAATGCACCATGTGTGCATTCAGTTTATAATGCAGACAAACTTCTGCAAATATGGAGAATATAATGGCTCTCTAATCTAGGGAATATCGGCAACAAATTTTTACAGAAAGTCAGAAATGTCGCCAGATTGTCACTCGGCAATTTTTAGGAAAATTGCGACATCGAAACAGAGCATAACCAGTGCTGTTGCTGCGTTTGTCTAACTGCAGTTAAATCCCAACCATTGAGCGCATAGACCCAAAAGACAGCCGCAGTTTATTTATTTATATCGCTATCGTGAGCCAGTGGCGGTGATAAATTAGACAGTGGCGGTCACTGCTGAGCTTCCTTTGTATGAAAAACCTATTCATCCATTTTCTGAACAGCTTAATCCTCAAGAGGTCGTGGGGGGGCTGGTGCCTATCTCCAGCAGTCAACAGGCGAGAGGCGGGGTACACCCTAGACACAAACATTAAAGCGCTCTTCTTGTTTTTTTCTTCTCAAGCGTCACAAACTGTTAAGTTACAGTTTATGACAGTAGATTTAAAATGGTGACGAAGTCGCTATTGAGGATTTCCTGGTGTCACTCATACTTCACGACACCAACACGGATACTTTTAATATTTATGATAGTCCTCCGCGGAGTCATTAAAGTCTGCACTCTATGTTGCTGTTACGGCATTTTTTTAAGGCATAGTATCATTTGATACATTATTTAATCTAATGCACCAGTTAAGATATGAATTTAAGGAGTTACAGTTGTATATGATTAATCTGGCGCCATCTGCTGGATAAGTAGCTCAATTGCATAATTTGCCGTCCCCCCTCAAAAAAAAAAGTAAAATAAAAAATGTTCTGCAATTTTTTTACTGATATTATCCATGAGCCCCATATCGGCCAATAATAATAATAATAATAATCAGTTGGGCCCTAGTTATAAGTTAGAGTGTCTTACGGTGTGTCCAGACCAAACGCGATAGGAGCGACTAGAGCTTCAGGTTTACATGGAAAATCAGTGGAGGAACGCGATGAAGCGCGACTTGGGGTCCCACGACACTTCAGAAGCAGATTTGCGTCCCGAAAAAGCTTTACTGCCTGATTTGCGCAAACAAGTCTCTTCTACCGCTCGAGATGGAAAAATCTGAACTCCAGCGTCAAATCGCGCCACGACAACCAATCAGGGGAAAGAGTTTCAGTGATTCTGTGACTGTCATGGAGTCACAGCCTCAGCAGGAAATGCTGATCAACATCGTGGCTAATCATCCCGAGCTACATGACACAGCAGTTTTCAATACAGAGACAGGAAAAAAAAATATTATAAATAGGTTAAACTATTTAGAATCAGAATCAGTTTATTGGCTATTAGACACGAATGCTTAACACTGTGTTACGAATGCTTAACACTGTATTCTAAAATAAGTGCACATATTTTAGTTTACAGTTATGCATATGAATTGATTTACTTTTGTTTTTCTCTGAGTTACCTCGGTGGCAACTACTCCAGTCCCTTAGCTGAAAGAGGAAGTGGAAAGGGGATGGAGCAAGCTTCTCTGAAGACCTGCAGATTGGGTCATACCACTGTTTAGGACCAAGGGGGAAAATTGGGTTTTGTTGCATTTGTGTGTTAGGGTTTTGTGTATTCAACCCTTTTTTGTCTATGTGGGCTGATCAGCCACTGTTTAAGCTTCCCTTTTGTCTCAGTTAGGGAGGTCTGTTTGTTTAAGTTAGTGTAGTTTTGCTGTCAGTTTGAGTAGTTACTTTGACCTCTTTAATGAGCCCAATAACTTTTTGTTAAATTTATTCAACATTACTTTTTGGGTTAAATAAAAAAAAACAATAAAAAAATGACTTTTTTTGCCAACTTTAACCTGTGCCTGATTGTCCTTAACTGCTCGGTCCATCACATTCCATTAATGCCATCTCAGAAGAAAATCTTGTGCACGCACCGGTCCAAAACCAAGTTGTGGTATATCTATTGTAAATGGAAAAAAAACAAAAAAACATTTTGAATAAAGAGCTTAGAAAGATTCCATCATTTCTTTGAGGTTTCATATGACTTATTTGTACAAACAAGGAGGAACAGCATCTCACAGTATTGTTCCGTGTAACAGTTGACCTGCTCCCAACAACTAACAAAGCCTCTTATATATTTAGTCAACCTTAGTACTATCACTATCATATCTGTAGACATTTCTTCTCAGTGACGTTGGTAGACTCTCAGGCGTCTTTGTCTGATAAGATAGGCTCAATCTTAGGACACGTCAGGGCATCCAGTGCTCCGAGGGTCGTTTCCGTGACAATACAAAATGTAGGGATCCGAATATCAGTTTATTTGACCTAACCTAATATTATAAAGTGTCAAACAATCAGACTATCACCAGATCATGAAGAAATAGCACACAGTCCTCTTAGTATGTAAGAATACACAGAACATATTCCTAATATGTTTTTTTCCATAACAGTCCCCCCTTTTTATCATAACACAGTGATAAACAAACTAAAAAAAACATTAATATTTAAGAATGACACATTTAGAAACTACAACTATTGGGAAGGCAGGCAGCAGGAAAAAAAACATCAATAATAAATCAAGTACCAATCTTTTGCATTACAAGTCACAATTAATCTTTTGAACAAAATGGTCTAATCTGTACATCCTCCTTGATGACATTCTCTGATCCGATACAGAACCACATTCAAAAACCCATGGGGTGTAAGATAAAAAACCTCCCAGCCTATGGTCGTGGTTACGTCCCTCACGACAGAAGAATGAGGCCCCTATGTCCCCACAAATGGCCTTTCTGTATGGCTCCTCATCAGTCAGGATGCCCAAAAATTACTGCAAAACAGAGAGAGGGCACAAAGTTAGGCACTATCAGTCAAGTACACAATGAAAAGTCAAAAGTTCTTAGCACAAGTTGAAACATGTACTCTTCCCTTAAATGAGGCTTGCATCCACAGTGTGAACTCAACAGTGACCCTTTAAAGAGGTTACACAAAAAACACAGATCAGTAGTAATCAACAATAATAATAATCCATCACAACAGAACCTAGGAAATAAAAACTAAAATTAGCAATATAATGATACAATAAAACTTCAACCTCAGTCATAATCAGGTAAACTTCCCTACTCACAAATTATGCTATGAAAACAAATCACACAAGAATCAAACATTTTATAATCCCCCTTATTGATTAAGAAATATGAAAAAATAAAATAAAATGAAATGAAACAATAATGCTAATAAAATGAACTCAACTGGAATTGAGCAAGAAAGTAGAAATTAAACTTCATCAAACGAATGACTTGGTGCAAAATAAAATAAAAAAAAACCAGAATTAATAAAAAAGAAATAAAAACAAAATATTAATAAAAATACAACAACAACAAAAACAAAACAAAAAAATCTAAACACTCAGCTCCGTTATCCACCTTGATGAGAGACCACGCTGAACTTCAGTGAATAGCCAGACTCACATAAAGGAACACAAGGCACAGAGAAAACATCAGAAAAAGCAAGTTCACATGTGAATTAAAGTTAATCATCAATGTATCAAAGCTAGTTTGTCATACACATGTAGTCCAATCAGTCATCCAGCACGAGAGAGGTCCATTTTGTCCATGCCATATCCTCCTCTTTCATCTCTTCCTTGATGTCCACGTGAGGTACGTCATCACCTGTAGGCTCAGCCAGAGATTTCTCCATCATCTGTTGTGTAAAAGTTCTGCCACACACTCTGACCATTAGTTGCCGAATGCAAGGAATGACACAACAGCAATTCCCTCTTTCATGACCATCAGGCCTTCTAGAGGTGTCGATACCTCAACCACAGACAATGTCCAGTGTCTCATGCTTGTTGATCCATCTCTCCTTGGAAGGCTCTCTCAAGAGAACCTCTACTGCAATCCTTAGAAGGATCAGGAGACCAGGAGAGTGGGTTCACGTCCCACTCTCACACCACAGCAAGCGAGGCCAACCTCAGCCGACCAACACAGCTTTGCCAATGAGTTCACCCTCATTAATTGAGAGAGCAGGTCATCATCAAAGGGAATCCATAATTTCATCGTCTACAGCTCAATCCATACATGTACACCGAATTCCTGAGATCTGGTGTAAAGTGAAAGAGCATTTTCATTGTAGGGAAGAGTACACAAATAGAAATAAAATAAAAAAACCTATAAAGATGAAATCATTGCCCAGTGTCACAAAAATTAGAAAAAGAAAAACCCAAAACAAAAGCTAAGGGAAGTGTTGAATTAAATAATTATCATAATTAATTCAATGCATGTTCAAGCAGAGACAACATGGAGCCAATTTCCAGTTCTTAACATTTATTTTGAACAGATTAACAAATTGCAGCCGTCCCGCACAGAAAACACCGAATCTACAACGTCCGTTACAGCCCAAAACCATTAACAAAAAACACAACATTATAAGCGGTGACTTTTTGACATTAGTACATTATTTTATCGCGGAGGTTTACACCAATCTGTTATAAGTTCCGTAGTCCGCTTTGAGAAATTTCCTGGCGCCGGCCTCCAGAAAACCACTCAAAAGACTCGAACAGATGGCAGAAAACCGCCTACTACCACTAATTTATTTATCAAAACATATAGTCAAAGCTGTCGTATGTTAGCCGTGCTATCAAGCAAAAACTCACACAGAATTAGCTCCGCCATAGCACCTAGCTTGGGGCGGCCACCCTGATGGCCTGTCGTAAATGTTTACAACTAATTCTTATAGATTTGTAATTTCAGTTATCCATCATATTCAGTTATATATTCATTTATCTATTTTAATTTATTTATTATACTCGAGTTCATTATTTATACTATAACATTTTAACACAAAACGCAACATCACCAGCACGTCTCGCAAAGCGCCTGCGTAAAAAACATCTCACACACACACATAGACACACACTTGTACAAGCAGAAATCAAAACACTAACCTCATCGGACCTCTTCCAAAAATGCCGGACCATTTACACAATTCCAATTCGTGGTGCTCAGCCACGCGTTTGGAAGAAACGCAGCCCCTCTCCCAGGTAATCCGTTTAGATTTAACAGAGGGCGACCCAGGCTCTTCTGTAATCTTTTTTCGTTTGCCAGCCTGGGAGCTCCCAGACAGCGTCCTGTCTGGGCAGAGTGGCCAACCCGTCGAGTTCCGATCCGCACCTTGGTTCCGATTTTGAGTCGTTGAAGAGATCGCTCCATCTGCTCCACCGTTCTCTCCGGAGAAAAAACAGCCCCCCCATGGCGAGCAGAGTAAGAAACTCCATCTCCCAGCAGGCACCGGTGTCTCTCTACGGAGCGTAAAGAAGGACGCAATCCTGCTCAGAACAGAGAAACAGACAGACGAGCAGCCTCAACACTACTGGCTTGCAACAGTGAATCTGCACAAAACAAAAAACATATTTAACTTGCATGACAACATTACCCAATGTTAGATTAACCAATCAATAGAATTAAAAACTACACAACTCTGCGCAAATTGTCAATAGAGCAAATACATGTCCGTTAATTAACTTAAAAAAAATAACTGGAGCCTGGTCCAAAACTCTGCACACAGTCGAGGTCACCATTTGTTGAATTAAATAATTATCATAATTAATTCAATGCATGTTCAAGCAGAGACAACATGGAGCCAATTTACAGTTCTTAACATTTATTTTGAACAGATTAACAAATTGCAGTTTTACAGAGAAAGTTGCCCCCCTAGTTTCTCTGGGCCAGTTTTAAAGAAATCTGACAATTGAATGATCTTCATTTCACAACTTTATAGAAACCGGGCCTCGCCAGGACTCTAGGCGTTTCTAACTCCCTCCAATCAGAACATTTCCAAACAGTGTCTTAGCCATTATTGGCTGTCAGAGAATTATGCAGTCATAAGGTGAGACGTGTCTTTTCTCTTGGTCAAAAGTTCATTCTGAGTTTTATGGTTTTATGGCAACATACTAAATCTACAGACATCCTGTTTTTACAGCTTGCAATAAAACTTACCCAAGAGTTTTATGACTTAAAAGCTTATCCCAATAACAAATACTGACAGACCATATATATTTTTTACAACCATGCAAACTATATAAACAGACTTTTACCTTCTGAATAATAAAAGTTTAAAACATATGTAGAATAACACCACAGAATCCTTAAATTATGGAGGGCAATAACAACAAAAATGCTCAAATCTGAAATGGCTAAAATTATTAAGCAAATTCTATTCTAAACTTAAACTAAATGCAATTCCCTTCCACTGTAAAGAGTATGGTAGAAAAAAAAAATTCTTTGTTACATCATTTTCTCACACCTGCTTTTCACACACCTGCTTAAACTTTTGCATAGTACTAAGCACAGGCCTTTCTTAATTAATAAAACACATAAGGTTAATAATACATGTATTCTGTTGTAGCTTAAACTAATTATTAATTATTTAAGGGGTTGTAAATCATTGTGGCTGTGAGCAGGAATGATTTCCTGTAGCAGTCTGTGTGTTACAGTGAAACTGAAGAAGCCTCTGACTGAAGATACTCTTCAGTCATTGTTGTACGTTGTCCATATTTTTTTTTCTTTTATAAAGAATCCTTCTTTGCATGATGAGCTCAAGTAATCCCAGAGTAGTGCCAAGGAAAGAATCAGCCTTCTTCATCAGGTTTTCTAGACTTCTTAAGTCCCTGGCTCTGATGCTGCTACCCACACAGATGATGGCTGACAAAATTGCACTCTCCAGAACAGAAATGTAAAAGATCTGCAGTATTTTCCTGGAAACCTTCAAGGACCTCAGCTTCCTCTAGAAGTCCAGTCTGCTCTGTCCCTTCTTGTAGACGGCTTCACTGTTCAGCCTCCAGTCCAGGCTGTTGTCCAGGTGAACTCTGAGGAATTTATACTTCTCCTGACACCTCTACTTCTTCTCCCATGATGGAAACAGTGCTTGACTTATCCCTGTTTTTTCTGAAATCTACAATCATCTCCTTTGTTTTGTTCACATTCAAGGTAAGACTATTGTTTCCACCTCATGCTACAAAGCGGGCCACCAGCTCTATGTATTCAGCTTCTTGTCCATCTCTAAACACACCTACAGATGACTGGTTTCTGACTTAAACTTCAAGTCTGAGGTGTACATAATGAAAAGTCATTGTATCCATGGAAGATGTTGGAAATATTTGTTGCATGATTAACACGAAAGGATGTGCCAGGCGGTAATCTCACAGACTCATACATTGTACGAGCTAAACTGCAAGTTAGCTACAAACTCAGAACTTATACGTGAAATGGAAACCAACATGTAGAAACTTTCATCTCGGCTTGGTGGAAACTGACCCTAATTCGTCTGTTTCGGTGTATGGAGGCTGCTGAGGGAGACTTAAGGCACAGGAAAAGAGATTTTGTTTACCCCAAATAATTTGTTTTCTGGGATTTTTGGCTCCCTGTCACAGCTTTGAGAGTGTGGTGGAAAACTATTTTAGATAAAGGGATGAGAGAGATTCCTTCAGACTTGTTTGATCAAACAAGGAGGTACAGACTTAGAAAGGAACATTTAAAATACTAACCTGCCTGCTAACATGAGACTAAGACTGTTATAGATTCAGTAATCCCAAACACTTATCAATATTATATCATACACAGAATGAGAGCATTAGACATGTAGATGCCGTGGACTTTGATAGTGGAGACATACTCTTTGTACTGAAGGGATGTCTTCAGATGTAAGAGGAGGTGACTATGCCAACCCAGGATAAAGGAACTCAAATCAGTACATTTCGCTCCGACCTAAATTCATACAGTGTCATACAATCAGATTGGTTACCATATGATAAAGAAAGGAACACATAACTGTCAGTATGTAAGAATACACAGAACAGATCATTATTAATATGAAATTTTCCATAACAACAGCTGGAAAACAAATAACTCCCCTGGAAAGAGCTCTTTATTAAGAGAGAATCTAAGGACTTATACCGACTATAGACATACACGCATGTATGTTCACATCAATTTCAGAAACAACTCAATTTGTCCTTTGGAAAGATACTTAACCCAGGTTGCCCACCCATCTGAATACACTAATATGAACACACATATTAGCATGTGTGTATGTAATCACTATGTTTCAGTGGTCGATATAATTAGAAAAGTGCAATACAAATTAAGTACAATTACCATTCATCCATAAAACAGAAAAAAAATATTTTAATTCTTGTAAATATTTTTAAACGATAGTGATTACATGTATTTATTGTAATTGTGATTTAGTGACTTTATTTGCTAAAACAAGATTGTCCTTGTTTTTGGCGAATAAAACATTATTATTATTATTATTTTATTTATTTTTTTCAAGAAAAGTTCAGAACCTTTTTTACCAGCTGACCAGGAGTGCTCAACGTCGGTCTTGAGAGAGACAGAGTTGCCATTCTCAATACCATCGACAGCTCGAAAAAACCCTGTCATTCTGAAGATTTCTCTTAATACCCCATAAAAAATATTTTAAAATGAGAAACGTGAGATGATGGAAAAAATTATACCAGTTTGCATACAATATACTTTCACACCCTTAATAAACATCTGACACACACCCACTGACAATTTGAGTTGCAAAGATGTGAAGCCTGCAGGTTTTTGCGGTGAAGCAGAAATTTGTTAGGCATTGTAGTTTTTACATTTTCCAGAAGATGTAAGGTTAAAGCATTGGCATTATTTCAACTAGTTTCCCCACAGTTGACCTTTATCTTGTAACTCCTGTTTACCATGTGGTCTTTTTTTAATAATTTAATCAGGAACTGATACACTGAAGCAGTATAACTTTTTTGTGATATCAAATGTCTTTTTCACTCTTGTGCCTCAGGTAAAGAACACAGCTGCCAATGTACTCAGGGAAACATGGCTCATTTACAAACACACTAAGCTGGTCAAAAGGATAGACCATGCCAAGGTGCGGAAACACCAGCGCAAGTTTCTCCAAGCCATCCACCAGTAAGTCCGGTACTCCCTGTACTTTGATCGATGTTTTAAACTGCTGTTTGCTGCAATTTAAAATTTCTCCACGGAAAGTAAAAATAGTTTCAGTTTATGTGGCATCCTTATTTAAGGTTCAAAATATCTGGTTATATTGCTAATATGGTAAAGAAATGTAACCATAGCTGTATATTACCATCCTGTAGACCTATATGTTTTATTGCCATACTCAAGTACATGTAAACTTTGACAGATGCACACACATCATACACATTCTTTCTCATATACCCACACACACTCAAACTGTTGTGATGGTCCTTCCTATTTCCCTAACCGCCTCCCCTACCCCCTCCAACCCTCTTTTACCCTGCGCTTACAGCGACAATTGTAATGGTTTCACTCGTTTCGTGAATGTTGTGAGGTTAAAACTCTGTACTGTGTTCTGTCCTTGTTTTGCTATATCACTGCAGAGCTCAGAAGTAAGTTAAGTCTTCTATGTATCCTTCTCCTACTGTTTCCTCAACATCCTCCTCCTTCTCTTCTTTCCATATCTGCATTTGACATGCATGAGAAAAAGAATAATAAACATGGATGCTGATTTTTTTAATTAATTTATTTCAGTGTTCCATTTCCTCCCCTCTTCTCCCCATTCTTTCTTGAATGAAATGCACCAAAAAAGCATTAACATGTTGCCATCAGTGTCAGCAATTAGGGGTTGTATGGAGATAAAGTGTGACAAAAAAATTCTTACAGAGTGAACTTGGATGTTTTATTGGCCAAGATCATCCCCATCTACTGCACAAGTGTATGACTAATATAGCTGCTCCCGGCGCTATATTAACCGTCATCAGCAGAACTCATCCTACACTCTTGATGGTTTTGTGATGACATTTATCCAAACTGTGTAACATACTGTAGTTACATAAAGGGGCTGAACTGTTCTCTGTTGGTTTAGTTTTTGCCTTTTCCTCTCTAAAATAATCAAAAAGCTTGATGAAATCCACACACAATCAATAGGTTGGGCATAAAACCATTTACATGTTTACGTGTTTTTAGATTTTAGTCCATGTTAGATCGAGGTTGGTATTAGAGACTGACTGTTATAATCATGAGGAAATATATGGTTTCAAAGCTGCTAAAATTTTGTGTATGCAGGTTTTCTGCAAGTTTCATTGAATTACATTTAAAAAACTGTTTAAAAATTTTGAGCCATTCAATACATAGAATATTAATAAAATGTCAATTTATTTAATTCTAATCTTAAATAAATGTATTACACCCGCCTAATGAAAATCATTTTTAATACAGAAATTTAAAGTACTTTTTAGACAAATGACAGAATAAGGGAAAATAAAAAAGCAGATCAAAGGGAAAAAAATACAATGATCATAACGAAATAAACTAACAAATAAAGGAATAAACTGATAAGGCAAGATCTAAACTGATATATGTCAACTTCTTACAATCTGCTGGGATTCCTTGCATAGAAAACTTTTAACTGATTGGAATTTTTTGTATAATTGCATTGAAATGACTTTTGTTGTAAAGTGCCTTGAGATTACATTTGTTGTGAATTGGAGCTATATAAATAAAAGTGATTGAACATAAAGAACAAGGAAATAATCAAACTACAAATTCCAAGTACGTTATGGCTCAAACAGTATAGGAGAATGACAAGTAGACTTGAAACATAAGAGCTGAGTGGTTTGCAAGGTCGATCAAACAACAACATGTCTTCAACATTGGTACTAAACCTTTCAATGATTTATAAGGACTTTACTAGTAGGAGTATTTTAAAGTCTATTCTCTGAGCTACAGGGAGCCAGCGGAAGGACTTTAGAACTGGGGTGATGTGTTCTACTTTCTTGGTTCTAGTGAGGACGCCAGCAGCAGTGTTCTGGATCAGCTGCAGCTGTCTGATTGACTTTTTAGGTAGACCTGTGAAGACGCTGTTGACGTCGTAGGCAGCCCCTCGCATGCATGTCTGGAGGCGGTGTACGCAGCTCGTTGAAAAGAACGGGGGGAGTTTTATGAGCTATTGTTTAATCGGAGCAAGAGGCCGGTGGTTCCTTTCTAACAAGGAAACGTTGTAGCTCTTATCAGTGAGTTATCTTTTGCTAATGAAGACTGGAAATATGGAAGAAAAGGGCTTTAAAAATGTCCTTTGCGTGCTGCGCGTTCCTGACAGGCGCCCGTGGGTGTCGACCAAAATGCCTATGACACCAATACTTACTATCAAACTAACGGAGAGGAGCCAAAACTTGTACAGACTAACAATTCTGCTCACTAATAAAAGACAAAACATACAAGAACTTACAATCAACAAGTACAAAACTCACAAATTTACCCGTAAGTAGAAACACAGCACAGAGGAATCACAGAGCGCTCTAGGAAGGCACTCACTTCACATCAATAATCATGCATACATACAGTTATAAAGAAAGCTTTATAAACTCTCTTCACCCAGGTCACAGAAGATAAAGATAAAAAGGAACGCTCTTACTTCTGTCGAAAGGAGAGGGGGCTCCCAGTTGTGTAAGAAAAAGTTGGGAAAGCGAGATGTTCGGCTCGTCAGCTGTGCGGAGAAAAATCTTAAGGAGGGGAATTAAGCGGATCACAAAGAGATAGTTTGGGCCAGCCAAACTCTTGGGAAAACTTGGTTACAGGGATGAAAGGCGAAAATCCAGAACATGTGTTGCGAAGGAAGATCTCTTCTATCAGTTCCGTGGTCAGAAATAAACCCCACCAAAGCGAGTTTTGAAGAGAAAGAACAATTGCTTCTTGCACTTTTATGCTGAGTGTGGGCGCTTCACCCCCCTTTCCCCGTATCTGTCTCCAATCAGGCTGTGGGCAGCAGCAGCGGGTTTGAGGCATTGCTATCCCAGCCAACTGGTGCAGAAAAATTGTCCAGCGCTCAGCGGATTCGAAACGGGGAAGGAGCGGATAGCTCCGCCATTGGTCATAATGGCATGGCCAGGGGGGAAGGGGCGTGCCGCCGAGGGGGAAAAGGAATTTGTCTGATCTTAACAATCAGACTGTCTTAGTTCCAACATTCATTGGTCAGACCCAACAGGAGCTAATGGTAGATAGCCATCTAAAACTTAGTAGCAGCTTATTTGGGTGGAAGGGATGCCAAGTGGAAAGCTGGTGAATGGAGCAAGGAAATGGCAACAACAGATGACCTAGGGAAGAATAAAAGATCTCTAAATTTTATGTCAAGCGAGTTGGCTAAATTAAGTGAATGATTGGGTTGATGGAGGAAGTGAAAGCACTGAAAAAGCAGTGAAGAAAGATAGAAAGATATCTGAACTAGAACAGAGGGTTGATGATTTAGAGCAAAACAAAGAATTATTTGATGATAAGTGAAAAAAAAATTTAGTCTAATTGCAACAACAGAAAAATAACTAAAAGATGGAGAAAGGGATGGATACAATATGTACAATTTAAATAGAAAAAAACAGTAGGGGTTGCCTCTAATATACATGCAAATATAAAATGTATGGAAATCATTAGAATAGAAATGATTAGTGAGAAAGCAAAAACAAATTATATTCAGTGGTGTTATCAAGCACTTTGGTCATGTATAGAGTTATTTACTGTAAAAATTATGGAGATGTCTGACAGGACCGGTAATAGATTTGTGTTTCTACTAGGGCTGGGTATCGATTCAAATTTCAAGAACGATTCAATTCCGATTCTCAAGACTAAGAATCAATTTGATTCGATTTGAACTGATCCCAGTTCGATATTGATATTGCTCAGTCCTATTAAAACCGTTTCTTTTTTTTTTTACTATCATCTTAATTATATGCCTGAAATTCAATGACTTAACACTCACCAGGGGAAACTGTGTTAACCATGTGACACTAAACTTAAAATTGCCATCTGGACTTTTCCTTCCTATTTCAACTGTAAAAAGGAGAAATTATTCTACAAATAAAATAGATTTTTGAACTTGTGAATTGAGTTGAGTCGATTTCTCAATTATTTCAACACAGCACTAGTTTCTATGTGGGGGCTTTATAATCGATGAGGTAAATTTAAGTGGACCAAGGACAACAGATGAATTTATGAATTCAATGTACAGCTTGGGGTTGGGTCCTTTGATAACCAAACCAACAAGAATCACTGTAATGACAGCAGTGATTATTGATAACAGTTTTACCAATGCAACAGAGGGATTAGGATGAAGTGGGATCCTGATGACTGATGTTAGTGATCATTTACCAGTGTTAACCGAATTTACACCTTATCAGTAAAACAGAATGGTAAATGGTATCAGTACCATCAGTATAACAGAACACAAGTAATATCAGAAAGACTTATAAGGGATAGATTTCCATAAGCCTTTGATGTCCTAAAAAGACACCTGGTATAACAACATTTGAACAAGGTATATGTAAAATATAATCATAGCTTATAATGCTTTTATGAGGTTATTATGGAAGTTGTATGATTAAAAACTGTAAAATAACGGACTAAGAAGGATCATATTGGCCAACTAAAGGTCTACATATGCCTGTAAGATGAAAAACTACTTGTAGAGAAGTTTTCTAAAATTAAGAACTACAAAATAGGCTGAAAATACTTATAAAATATATTCAAAAAAATCTATAATAATGAGACAAAAAAAAAGAATACTATAGCGATTTATTGAATAAAAATCAATTAAAAGCTACATGGGGAATAATAAATAGTGTAGTAAAAAGGATAAAGTAGCATCACAATTTCCATTTACTTTGTCGAAGAAAACTTAGACATACTTGACACAAAACAAATAGGAAATGAGCTCAATATATAGCTCACAGATGTGGGTGCAAGCCTGGTAAAAAAAGGTATATTTCGATAAAGTAGGAAAAATTAAATAATACATGACACTAGTAAATTATATAATAGATTATGTTATTGATCATTTTGCCAACATATGTAATTTATCATTCTAAACAGTAACTTTTCCAGAGAAAATGAAAATGGACAAAGTAATCCCACTTTATTAAAGTGGAAGCAAACATACATTCTCCAATTACAGACCAGTTCCTTTCTCCACCCATTCTTTTTCTAAACCGCTTATCCTAAAGGTGTCGGGGGTGGGGGCTGGTCCCTATCTCCAGCTGTCAACAGGTGAGAGGCAGGGTCCGCCCCGGACAGGTTGCCAGTCGATCGCAGACTTTGCTGGACCTGCACCATGTCGAATTGCCGATCCTTTTAAATGAAGTTTCTTTTTTTTTTGCGGGCGGGCATTAAAACGAAAGAGCAGTAGCCTTTTCTTTTTCTTTTTAATCAAGTTACAGAATGAGCAATGTTCAATTGGAAAATTAAAAAGCAGTATACGTATAGTAGGCTATATGTTTTATTTCACATTTTATGAGTCATAAATAGGATCTGTAGTTAGAAAATGAAAAAGCATTTCTGCAAACGTGTTTAAATTTTTATTTTTAACATTTCAAATAGAATTTGGGAAAACATTTGCTGGGGTGTTATTTGAATCTGTGTACTCTTTGTTAATTTTGTTTTAGGAACAAAAACAAAAAATAGAGGGTTATTTTTGGTAATTGAAATTTCGTTTTAGAAACAAACATTTAAAGACAAAAAAAACAGAGGCTTATTTGGCATTTAACTCTGAAAAAATAAGCCAAATAACTGCTTTTTCCCATTACTATTTTCGCATGCATTTAAAGAAGAACGCAAAAAATGAAAACTACTTGCCGTCATTTTACTGAGAAAAAGATCAGAAGTGGCGTGAAAACCGTTGGATCTGCCTCTCTGGCTGCAGTGCGCGCTCCCGACACAAGGGGAACAGATTTTCGCACAAGACCTCGACGGGCAACCCCAGACATGTCCATCTCACAACAGTTGTTGATAAAACATGTGGATGATTGTCAAAGATCATGCTAAAGGTAAAAGAATTTCATTTTTCGAATAACCCAAAATCCATAAAATCTGTGTAATTTTAAGTTTATGAATGTTGTTTTTAACCATAGAAATTAAAAAGCACCCTATTTTGCCTTAGTATATTCTTTAATCAAAGTTTGAAATCTTTTTTTTTTTTTGGTTTGTTTTCTAAAATGAAATTTCAATTACCAAAACCTACATGGACCTATTTGGACCCATATATGGTTCGTTCTTTGGTTTTTCCGCTTCAAAATAAAATGAGAAAAAACAAATAATCAGTTTGTTTTTTTGTTGTTTTGCTTTAAAACCAAATTTGAAAAACGGAAAGTAGAGAAAGAAAAAAAAAGCTGCATTTTTGCCTAATTTACACAGATTTATTTGAAAATTAAATATTAAACAAATTTTTATTTTTAATATGTTTTTAATTATGTTACAGAATTAGCAATAGTAAATTGGACAATGAAAAAGCAGTTTAGATTATTTCTTTTTAATTTGATTTATGATTCAAAAATAGCAGCTAATTTTGAAAATGAAAAAGCATTCCTGCTAATCCATTTTATCTGAATTATTTTACATATATACTTTCATAATCAAGTAACCAGAGATTGTTTATTTTAAATAGACTTGCTAACTCGCATAGCTTGTTGCCAATGTGTTTAAAAGCAGTGCTCACTCAAAAACAGAGACAGGCAAATCTCACTCTCATTCTCACAAAATTCTCATTAATCAAACTTATAAATGTTCTTGTTTAACACCAGCAAAAAAAAAATCTTAAGTAACGATTTATTTTTACTTTTGACAATAGGAAGCTTTAATGATGATTCTGTTATTTCAGACAGCTGAGTGACAGCGTATTTACAGTCAGGGCTCCACTTTGCCTCAATGTGAAACTGTTCCTTGGATCTCAAAAGGAGTTTTAAACCCAAAGATTTTGGCAGTTTTGAAACCATGACTTTTGAAACTATTATATTGATCATGATTCTGTAAATCAGTTGATGCCTGGTGTTTTTGCTTTGTCCCCCAGGAGACCCAACAATATATAAATATACATAATTCTTCTAAATAACAAAGCTATGTGCTACTGAGATAGAGCGAGAAGTTAGTGGTGTTTCTCTCTAATATATTGAATGAATAAATGTCTTTGAATGGCATCCTCTCATAATTTGACGAACACGGAAATTCTTCCACTTATACATACAAAATAGAGCCACAGAGTGGAAAGCATCACAAAACAAGTCAGGTGTATCATTGCAGCGTATTCCAAATGTCTGTGTTGCTGTATTTTTAGCTGAGTCAACAGGCGGTTTATTGCTAGCGATCTTCATCTTTTATCTGTGGCATCCACTCACACACATCAGCTTGTGAACTTATATGCACAAACAATTCAATTCACAGAACCGACTACTAAAGTTCACATTTCATGGTGCTCAAAGTCACTCATAGCTATTGCACGCCTACTGAGTGACCAGTGTGAATACATGAGAAGCTATCACTGAGCTGTTTGTAGCACTGACGAGGGGCATGCCATCTTTTTTCATTTTGTTCATTTCTTACTTTTGGATGAAAGACCGATAGGAATGCTTTTTATTTCCAACCGGTTTTCAAAGTTTATCTATGGAAGCATATTGCATTCTTTTATTTTAAAAAATCCTGTCCAGTACTTACATACGTTTCTGATTTAAAACTAGAGGTGGGTGATAAGGCTAAAAATCATGACTTCTAGCTTATTCTGATCATTTCAAAATCCAAAAAAAAAACTTTCACTCTAGTTGTGTGTTTAGTTGGACACAAAGCCTAACACTATCTCTGTGTTAAATACCTGAGTCCCAAATTGTCTCATTTTATTTTATAAGTTACAGTTCATAACCCTGTCTCTTTGGCTTCTCCTTCAGAACGGTGTTCAGCTCTTCTTTCTTCTCTTAAAAGAATAATTTTCAGACTTCCTTTTCAAGAAAAACTGAAGAAAACTAAAAATAATAATACAAAATAACAACTTGATGTATTATGATGAGGGACAGTCCAGTGCTGCTGTGACATGAATTTTCTGAAATGAGCTTCCTCCATAGTGTGGAACGATAACCCTAAACCTAACCCCTGCTCCTGTAGGGCAAAAAGAGTTTCAAAGTGAGAAACTGTTTTTGGTTGGTGAGGAGAAATCTACCCTTTATTCCTATCTACTTTAGGGGAAGTAAGAGCACCCTCTCCATCTCCTTTCCTCAAAAGGCATCTACAGATCTTCACAGGTATTTTTGGGCAAAAAATAAATTGTTTACTGTTAACTAGGGGTGACCTCGAACAGTCAAAGAGTTGACGCATCGATACGGAGAGCCTGATTTGACCACCAATCTCAAGGTTGAATCTTCACAGGTTAAATGAGAATCATTCCATTTTGGCATTAAGGGGATGGTAGATGTCTAATTACACAAAGAATCACTGGTAATGTACAGTTACATGTACATATAATGAACCTGTAAAAGTGGATTATAACCACAAATAGTTGAACATTTTGACCATACCAATCAAAGGAATCATTAGAAAGAGAGTTTCAGATTTACTTCTCTAAAAATTTCTGCTACACAACCAACAGGGGTAGTGTATTGCTAAACTTCTGCATGAGTGGGGAGAAATAAATGGTTAAGCAGTCAAGGCAGGCATATAACTCCAGTGCAGGGCCGTCTCTAAGTTGGTGGATGGACAAATACCACCAAACACTGACAACAACATAACTCAACAACTCAAATGATAACTAAAGAACATGACTACATTTAGAACACAAACTATAATGTAAAACGGAGAACTTCTACAATGAACACAAACAAATTACCCACAAGTCTTTGTGGCGTACAACTGTCTCCCGTGAAGCCTGCACACATAGATCATTCAACCATCGGTTGACTATAGAAAAATTAAATAGTTCTGATTCGAATGTGTAAGGCCTTAGTCGGGCATACCACTACTGTTACCAAAAGAAGTAGTCAGCCATGTTCTGTGTTCATGGACAGGATGATGTAATACTATACATAATAGTCTGTCACATTTTTAGAGGTGTGGCCACAGAACCTTTTTTGTTTTACAACTTTGTATGCATTAGAGCAGCATTGGAAAAGTTTATTTTCCTTAAATGACATTTTAAAGGTTTCAATTTCTACTTTGATTGGGTCATTTATTAATAAATAAATAAATAATAAAGATAATCTTACCTTAAAATTCCTGATTTGTATTTTATTTTTAACTTTATGACATAAACCAATGGAGATATTTAGGACTCTGCAGTTCTTCATACTGTTATTTTGTTTACTAACAGTGTGGCAAAAAAAAGTATGTAGTCAGCCAAGAATTGTTCAAGTCACCTTCAAACAAGCCAGATCTCTGGCTCTCACAGACCTGTTGCTTCCTCTGTAAGAGGCTCTTCTGTCCTCCACTCGTTACCTGTATTAAAGGCTCCTGTTTGAACTGGTTATCAGTATAAAAGACACTTGTCCACAACCTCAACCAATCATAATCCAAAAGCCACTATGGCCAAGACCAAAGAGCTGTCAAAGAACACCAGAAATAAGATTGTAGACCTGCATCAGGCTGGAAAGACTGAATCTGCACTAGGTAGCAGCTTAGTGAGAAGAAATCAACTGTAGGAGCAATTACTAGAAAATAGAAGACATACAAGACCACTGATAATCTCCATCTGGGGCTCCACCAAGATCTCACCTTGTGGGGTCAAATTGATCATAAGAACAGTGAACAACAATCCCAGAACAATCCTGGGACCTAGTGAATGACCTGCAGAAAACTGGGACCAAAGTAACAAAGGCTACCATCAGTAACACACTACGCCCATCAGGGACTCACGCTGCAGTCCCAGATTTGACACCCTGCTTAAGCCAGAATATGTCCAGGCCTGTCTGAAGTTGGTTAGAGACTATCTGGCTGATCCAGAACAGGATTGGGAGAACGTCATATGGTCAGATGAAACCAAAATATAAATGTTTAATAAAAACTCTATTTGTTGTGTTCAGAGAAGAAAGATTGCTGAGTTGCATCCAAAGAACACCATACCTACTGTGAAGCATGGGGGTGGAAGCATCATGCTTTGGGGCTGTTTTTCTACAAAGGGACCAGGACGACTGATCTATAAAGGAAATGATTATTGGGGCCACATGTGGTGACATTTAGAGTGAAAACCTTCCATCAGTGAGAGCATTGAGGATGAAATATGGCTGGGTCATTCAGCATGGCATTGATCCCAAACACATTGCCATAGTAATGAAGGAGGGGCTTCCTAAGAAGCATTTCAAGGTCCTGGAGTGGCCTAGCCAGTCTCCAAATCTCAACCCCATAGAAGATTTTTGGTGGGATTTGAAAGTCCTTGTTCTCCAGCAACAGTCACAAAACATAACTACTCTAGAGGAGATCTGCATGGAGGAATGGGCCAAAATATCAGGAATAGTGTATGAAAATCTGGTGATCTCCAGAAAACATTTGACCTCTGTCATTGCCAACAAAGGGTATATAACAAAGTAATGAAATTAACTTTTATAAATTGACCAAATACTTATTTTTTCCCCATAATTTGCAAATAAATTCTTCAAACATCAGTCCATATGATTTTCTTTGTTTGTTTTTTTCCTCATTTTGTGTCTCATAGTTGAGCAGTGTTGGGGAAGTTACAAATAAATAGTAATATATTTCACATTACTAGTTACAATGTGGCGCAGTGGTTAGCGCTGTTGCCTTGCAGCAAGAAGGTCGTGGGTTCGTATCCCGGTCCAGGGTCTTTCTGCATGGAGTTTGCATGTTCTCCCTGTGCATGCGTGGGTTCTCTCCGGGTACTCCGGCTTCCTCCCACAGTCCAAAAACATGCATGATAGGTGAATTGATCATTCTAAATTGTCCGTAGGAATGAATGTGAGTGTGAATGGTTGTCTGTCTCTCTGTGTTGGCCCTGCAACAGACTGGCGTCCTGTTCAGGGTGTACCCTGCCTAACGCCTGATAATTGCTGGGATAGGCTCCAGCTGCCCCGTGACCCTGAATTGGATAAGCGGTTAAGAAGATGGATGGATGGATGGATGTCTTAAAAATGTTACTGAGTTACACTACTTTAAAGTAGAACTGGTATGAAATTCCCCGCAATGTTTGGCCCCTTTTTAGCCACACTCTAAGTACCGTAATACTATATCAAAGGATCACATGCCGTAATTCAGCCTTGTTGTAGAATTGCAGGTGTGACGAGTTGGCCCTTCTGTGAGCATTAGCACAGAACGAACGGGTTTCGGAGGCCGGGGCCTAGGCTATGCGTACGATATTTCAAATGTTCAACTATAATATATAATCTTTTTCCCCCCAAATAAAAGTATACTAGCACCAATGCTACGTAAACAAACTGGGGTATTAGCTGTGAAGCTAATTTTGAATGCTAGCTATGAAGCTAATTCTAAAGCGAACAACTAAAACAATGCCACAATGTGTACTAACAGCTCAAGGACTTTATTGAGGAAATATGCTTACTTGTAAAGGGATATTTGCTGGTTCACGGAGAGTTGGTATTAACCTTGGTTGAAGTTTAAGACGATCTGCGAATCCACTGCTGTATTGTCCCAAATTGGAAAAACAGTCGTCCTAGAAATGTTTGCCACAAACTACCACACGCTTCGGCAGTCAGTACACAAGTGTCTCACCACAAAACTGTATTTTTAACACTATTTTATTAAAATGAAGTCTCAAGTTCCTTTGCATGTCTTCTATTTCATGGTAATATTTGTTAAATCTAATCAAAAGAAGGTTCTGAAAGTGCTCATCACAAAGATGGTTAACAATGATGAGACTCCGATGTCTGAAGTCTTACAACAGATGGTTATGAAAACAGTGTGAATAATGCCGCTGTTTGAATGTAGAGTCGATCTTTTCCTCAGCCGTCCTGATTCTCTGATGTTTTAGTTTTGAGCAACAAGAAGTGGATGGTGGATCTTGTTCTACCGCATCCAGCTGGATTTGGTCTGTTGCATTAGTTGACCAGAAAAACAATTTAAAATGCATTTGCAACTTGAGTTACTGAAATTGTAACTAGAGATATATTGCTGTATATTTTGTAAGTAATGCATTACATTACTCAGTTACTGAAAAAAGGAATCTATTCCTGTAACTCGTCACTTTTGTAATGCATTACTCCCAACACTGTAGTTGATGTATACCATGACAAAAATTACAGGCCTTCCCACATTTTTTTAGATGGGAGAACATTCACAATTGGTGGATGACAACATACTTTTTTGCCCGACTGTGTGCAGGGTGTTTATTACCTGAAACTTCTGTAGTACAGTCTGCTCTGTGTCAACATGGGGCTAATTGGCTCTGATGTGGGGGTTTTTACCTCTGAGATACTTTGGATGTTTAACTAGGTCTGGTGTTACATCCAGCTCTTAACTTGCTTTATAAAGCCGTATCTTTGTCATCTAATCCAGTGAAAATTGGATCCTCTCCTTGTTTTTTTATTCTTAGTGCTCTAAAACAACTCTGGTTCAGACAGACTCATATTGTTTGATGCAGAATTTACAAGAACTATCGGATATTATGAAAATGGTGAAATATATTTTAGAACTCAGTCAGATTTAAAAACTGCAACAGAAGGGGCGAGCCTGATATCCAGAGGGAATTGGTTCCACAATTTAGGTGCACAAACAGAAAAAGCCTGTTCCCTCAAGCTCTGACGTTATCCGTAGGGATATACAAAAGATGTTGGTCGGATGAAAAGACGGAACAAGTTGGGACATACCAACGAAGCAACTGGAAAAGGTAAGGTGGAGCAACTGAATGAAGTGCCTTAAACGTAAACAATAAGATTTTAGACTTAATCCGATATCAGACTGGAAGCCAGTGTAAATGGGGCAAGACTACGTAAAATGCTCACGGCATCGGTTCCAGTAATAAAACGGACGGCAGCATTCTGAGTCACGTGAAGGCAGGCTAAAGATGCTGAAGCAGTACCGTACAGTATAGAATTAGAATAATCCAATCGTGAGGTGACAAAAGTATGAACCAACGTTTCGAGGTCTCACTTATTCAAAACAAAATTTCATTGATGCAGACAATAAAGTTGATAACAGGATTTCAAAACCTGATTTACATGTTTATCCATACATAATTTAGGGTCCATTGTCACCTCAACATTGAAAATGAATGGCTTGAACAAGGCAGACAGGTCAGAAGGTAAAGTCGGCTCTTTGGCAGCAGAACCATTAGAAGTAAACAGAGCTGGCTCCATTTTTCTCAGCCAACCACGACTTGATGTCACAAAGACGGTCAAGAATAGGCTCCACAGAGTCCCCATATTTCAAAGAAAAATAAAGTTGATAATGTTCAGCATACAGGTAATAACTCGCTCCATGCTTTCTAAAAATGGCTGCCAATGGTAAGATGTATAAGTTAAAAAGAAGAGGACCAAAAATCAAATCATGAGGGAGACCACAGAACAACCTGGTCAGCTACGAGACACAATTATCTAAATAAACACAAAAATATATATCCAACAGGTAAGATTGAAACCAAGGAAGTGCAGAACCCCATATATCTAAAACTCAGTTAATTGTTCAATCAGGATTGTATAATCACCCGTGTTGAAGGCCGCTGAGTGGTCCAAGAACAACAGAAGAACATACAACCCTTAGTCAGTGCCAGAAGAATACAACTACAAACCTGCATATGTGCAGATCCACTAGAGTGAAAGAAATGGAAACCAGATGTGAAAAGGTCCAAAATGATAAAAACACATAAAAACTCTAAAATCTGGGAAAAAAAACAACCTTTTCTAACAGCTTTGAAAGAAAAGGAAGCTTTGATATGGGGCGATAATTTTCCAGGACATTTGGATCAAGATTCTGTTTCTTCAAGTGAGGTTGTACCATTGCATGCTTAAACAGTCGTGGGACCACCCCTGTATCGAGACTACTATTAATAATTGTACAAACGGGTTGACCAACAGACTGGAAAGATTGTTTTAGCAGTTGCAGGGGAATGGGGGACTCCTTGTGGGTCGTTGGCCTCCATTGAGAGGCAAACCAAAAACAAGTGTTGCGTTTATATTTTTGTTGAGTGTACATTGTTTTTTTTTCAGATAAATATTTGGATTGAAAGATGCTGCTATGAAAACTAATAATTCATGTTGTGCTCAGTGTTGTTTGCGTCTAAATTCCGTTAGCTAAGGTTCCAAGCTAACACCAGCTCTTTTCATCTGTTTTTGCCTTGACAGTGGTTTTTCTTTGCTGTTCCAGTCAGTCTTGGGATGGGTGACATTTAAAATACTATCATTCATTCTGGTATTCATTTGAAATAAAATGAATGTGATGCTAATAAGTAATTAGGGAATGCAGACAGTCTGTTTTAGTTGTAGACAGTGGAGCAATGACTGTATGTCAAACACAACTACAGCTCTTAAAAAGATGACCTATTGTAAAAACAGCTACTTCGGGATACCAGCCGATTTAGCCACTAATTAGAACAGAAAACCTGAACCTAATCATATTTTCCAATATATATTCATATTGATTGACGCTCTCATGAAAGCAACTATGAAAAAAGTAACAATCCCGACTATACTGTGAACTTGGGGTTTGCAAACATCATTAGTTACAATTTAATGTGGTCCATTTTTATCCTTAAAAAAACAAAGAAATCCTGAAAATGATTAAAGACGCAATTATTGCCCATCTTTTGGCCAATATTTTTAAAGTTTTTTTTCCCCTGTTGCTGAATGTAACACTTTATTTTGCTGAGCAGTTTGGACTGGAGAACAATTCTAAGAGCCAGCAGCTAACTTGGCACCAACCTAGTCCCCAGAATCAAATTATAATAATTTATTATGATTTTCCAGATGTCAGTGTTGTTAAGTACATTTTACAGGATACTGAGACATGATGGTTGGTACAAAGTCCTGATTATCTGCAGTGTAATGTTACAAAATATCAAAAAATAAGACGCCATACAACTCTTTAATTATTCATCACAATATTGCCTCAATAAGAAAACCAAATGACTGTAAAAAGTTCTTCTGGGATATTTTGTTATTTTATTGCAGTAAGTTATTTTCTCTTCCATTAAGTGTTATCCTGCTGTGACAGTTAAACAGTTTTTCCTTTTTGGCTGGCTATTCCTGTTAGCTTTAATTAGTCAATTTTCTAAACAAATTTATAGGAGCAGTAAAGAAGCCATATTTCTATATATATTCACCAGGCAATATTATAAAAATACATTCAAAATTGAACAGCAAATTACTGATGACTTTATTAACCAAAGAAAGCTTCGGAGTTCTCTCAGGCTTTACTTTCCTTGACCTAAACCATCTCTAGTAAAGAGTGGATAGAAGACGGCCCCATCGCCCACCCCTTTTTGTAAAAGACAGTATCTCAGAGTAACTTTTCTTCATTTCAGCAATACCTGCAGCTGCCCACCGCTCAAAAATGTTAATTATTTCAAAAAGTGCTCCTGTCCTGAAAAAACACAAAATCTTTAATATCACTGAAAATGAGTGTAGTATGCTTCTGTAATTCTGCATGTTTTGGTTTTGCAGTGTATTTACCAAGACTAAGTATATGCTTGCTTTTATGCACATTTCTTTGTACTGTATATATAAATATACCGTTTTGCAAAGTATATGTTTGCACTGATTTGAAAGATAGTTTTTACAATGCATGTAATTTTTTTGAGTCTGATGTATTTTAGAACACTCCTAACAAAATGAATTTTCCTCCTCTTTCTTCTTTATTGGCTTTTTCTTTCTCCTCCTTTATTCCTTAAAATCCCATATCTTCTCCATCTTGCTCTCTCTTCTCAACATTTATCTTTGCATTCTTCTTTTTCTACTTTGCCTTCTATCTTTTTTCCTGTTAACACCCCGCCTTGCCCCCACCCAGACTGCGCAGTGTGAAGATGGAGCAGAGAAAACTCAACGATCAGGCCAACACCTTGGTGGACCTTGCAAAGGCAAGCCTGCTTTTAAAACATCTTACTATACTCAACTGCCAATAGCTTAACACACAATCAATGTTCTGGTATTTCTGTGTAAAATCCTAACAAAAATTAAATAAAACTATAGGAGCTAATAAAAGGCACAGCTTTTCTGAAGCATAATTTGAAAAAAGGACATCTACATTTGGAAAACAAAAATGAGCAAAGCAAAGCTTTTTTGAGCTTTTTAAAATAATTGTAGCAACCCCTAGTTTGGTGAATTTTAAGAAGAGATAAAGAAAAAATAAAGAGTGTGATAAATCAGAGGCTGTTTTAAGAGGAGCTCCTAGCTACTGAGCCATGGTCACCCATCACCCAGTTAGAGCTTTTGTTTGAACCTGCTTTGACAATTATTTAAAGTGTTATTTTTTTATTCTACTCAAACTCTATTGAAATAAAATGTGGTTCCAACACCTTGTGGGACTTTCAAATGTTATTTAGAAGAGCCAGAGTAAGAAGATGGAGAGTCAGATGGGGGCCCTTTAGTACTTTTCAAAAAGTAGTATCTGTCAGAGAGACATATTTTTTATTCTTTATAACGAGAAACGTTATAGTTTTGACGTGTTTTGCATCTCGTTATAACCAGATTCTGCTCCTGAATCTATTTTAATCTGTAAGGCATTTGGAGAGCTGTAGTTTGAAAAGTGCTTTATAAATAAAGTGTGATTTGATTTGTAATAAGTACAATAACACCAAGAGATAATAAATAAAGTGATTTATAGTTGAATTTAACCCTTTACAGGTCAAGATGTTATAATCAATTTTTGGCAAGTAAATTTCTCCGTATTTGACCATTTTAGGGATATTTTAAATTATGCAAAGGGCCCAATGTCTTGTGATGAGACTAATGGCATCAACATATAAAAAGTAATTTATAGGTAAATTTAACATTCCATCAGTAAATAGTATACTATAATTCAGCATTTTTGGGTATCAATGATGATCCAAAAAACTTGGTATGCTGTGATGGGTAAAATAACATTAACAGCTAATAAATAAAGTAATTGAGACATATTTAACCCTTCATATGTAAACTGGATGCTATAATACGTTTTTTACAAGTATAAAGATCCTTTTTAGCAAATGTTTGAGTATCAATGCTGAAGCAAAAGACTCAGTATGCAGTAATAGTTTAAAAATATCTACAGATAATAAATAAAGGCAACATAAGTATATTTAATCCTTCATAAGTAAACAGTATACTATAAGAATTTTGCTTTTTTTGCTATTTTGGGGTTGTTTACAATGATGGCAAAGACCCAATAAGCTGTGATGGGTATAATAATGTCAACATATGATAATTAAAGTCATTTGTAGGTAAATCCATTCCTTAAACAGTAAATATAATGCTATAATTAGTTTTTGGCAAGTAAAATGGTTGGGGGTTTTGCCAGTTTGGGAGTATGTATGAGCATGTAAAGGTCTGTATACTGTGATGCCTATAATTAAATCATCAAGAAAGAAACAAAGACATTTTGGAATTTCTATGTACTGAAATGCATTATTTAGGCTAAACCTTTTCACCTTTAAAAAAAATAGTCTTTTATAGATCGTTACAAAGTGTTATTGTAAAGCCATAAAAGTATTAGAAGTTTGATCAAGTTTCTTCAAGTAAAAATGTGCCATGGAGAGTTTCTATAGTAACAACAACAAAAAATATATATTACCTGTAGTTTAATGTCCAACTAAATAACAACAAAGTAAACAGTATAACATGTTGTAGGTAAGGGGAAAACTCCACCCGCAGAATGTGATGCCAACCAGAAAGTGGCAGAAATTGCAGTTCCCCCTCATCCGCTGGGTGCTGGCTCCAAACAGGAGCAAATTCCTATTGACTCCCATATTAAAAAGGCCAACTTTACCACAAAAATAAACATGTTTGCACCCTGGTTCAAAATAACATGTCCACACAGATGGCATTGATGTCATCTCCGTATGGCTGGCAAAGAGTCGTCCAGTTTGTGGACTCAAAACAACCCTGCAGGGCTTCTTCAGCTTCATGTGACCATTTTCTAACAGTTCTCTTTGTTGGAGGTTGCTTCTGAACAAATGGTTTATATTCAGAGGAAATGGTTTATATTCAGAGCAGAGAAATACAAGATTGTCCCAGAGGACAACGGCGAGTGATGCGGACAAGATGGCAGTGGTGGGAACCGCCCACTTGGCTTCATTTTCTGCTCTTCAGAAACCTATGGGTGACATCACGCGAGGGTTTGTCCATTGTATTTACAGTCTATGGTTGTAGGCCATCTCATTAAAATAATGGCAAAAAAAACAAATTGTTTGGAAATTATTTATTTTAATTGACATAACTTTTCACTTTATATTCAATGTAGCATTTTTATATGATATTCATTTTAAATAACTTTCAAGGCTATAGCACACAGAAAGCCAATTCTTTTACAAACCATCTTTCAGTTACATGCAGGCTTACATATTGTAAGCCTTTATGATGAACACTGAACGCTTCAAATAACTTCTGAAATACAAAACACAGTAAGTCTCTGGAGAAAATTATAGAAATTAAACAGAGAAACATCTGCTAAAGTACTTGATGGGTATATTTGTGCTTTTTCAATATTGCTAGTGTTTGATTTGCCAAATTTTCAGACACAATCGTTGTGAGTTACATCGATAAAAGCAGTTTCCTAACCATACGCGCTCCTGTGGCAGCTGATCGGTTATTGGTAGACGATCACTTCCTTTATGCATGTTCTAAATAAATCCATGCAGACATAAAATAAGATTGCAATAAAAAGTACTTGTAGTTCTGGGAGGGGGGGTATTAGTAAACAATGTTGATTAATAGAGCTTGTCCTTGAAGCATCCTGGGAATCTTACAATGAAACACTTCCTACATTTTCTACAGTGTGCAAGCACTTTTTTTATTTGGTTTGCTTTTTTGTGGGAATACGACTTCATATCCTAAATTAGTCAATGGAGGACCAGTGTTCTGTGTTCTTTCTTTTATCCATGAAACTAGCTTCAAATTTGAGACGTAAAATATTGTTGCCAATTGCCAAAACCTGGTCAGTGCCGAGTGGTAACAAATTTTAAAACCCTAAAGTCTCACTGTTCTTTATAAGTATTTAGTCAGGGATTGAAATATTGTGTATAGGCACAACTCGGACAGAAACGGTTCAATTCCTAGTAGGGAGAAAACAGCAGCTTTGGAGGATAAATGATCTGGGGTCTGGGGAAACTAGTGTCTTTCTTCAACTTAGGCTATACACTGTAAGAAATGACTGAAATACACGATCATTTACTGTGTTTCTGTAAAGTAAGTTACTGGGAATGTTTGGAAAGTAAAACACTGCATATTTAGCAATAATTGGCTAAATAGCGTGAAAATCACGGTAATTAACACATTACTAGTACAAATTCACAGCAGACCAAGTTCTACTGTAGCAAGTCACAGTAATTTCATCACTACTGTAAAAAAACAAGAATTTACAACAGTATAAAATTTCACAGTAAATAGAGCAACCATGACAATACTGTAGAAATCACAATAATTGATAGAATGTAACATATTGTGTTTTGGTAGGGAATGGCAGTAGTACTGTAGAAATTCAGAGAAATATATTGGAATTTACAGTAACATTTACTGTTGGAAATGGAAGTAACATATACAGTACTGTAAAAGTTCACAGTAACAAGTATTCAGTACTGTAATAAATTCACAATATTTTATTGAAATTTGCATTAACATAATGTGTTTGGTAGGGAAAGGCGGTACATATAAATATCCTACAACACTTTTTTTGCTGTGGTGATTGTCGAGTAAGATACAGCTAAGACTTTGAATGAAAGCAAGTGAATTTATTGTTTTAAAAAGTTGGTCTCTGATGCAAGAGGCTTCTTCATTTCTGAAAAACTGGATGAGAGATGAAACAAGACAACAAGAAAAGTCCACTCTAAAGATTACCATGTTCTGGATGACTGATAATCTACATCAACATAGAACAAGATAAAAAATTTTGAAAATACACGATCATAAAACATCCCAGCATCTTCTATTCTTGGGGAAACAAATTAGTGTTTAACAACCTAAAGAAGAATGGAAGAATGATCCTAAAATGGATATGAGGGACCAGAAGGAGGGACACAACAATCATCTGATACGAGTCTGAGCATGCAGGCCTCTAAAGGTCAATACCAGAGTTTTATAGGAAGCCAATGAGGAGTCTTTAGAATGGGAGATATACGAGCCCTTGTGGTGGTAGAGGTCAGCAGTCCGGCTGCACAGTTTCAAACTTGCTGCAGACTGCAGAGCTCCTTTCTGTCTATGAGAATAAACTATAACAATAGTCTAAACAAGACGAGACAACTAGCTCCAAACTATCCTCCTCATTTTGCAGATTTTCCTGAACTGATGAAAACAGTTTCTCAACAGCAGTATGGAGTGATGGTCCAACAATATTGCCGCGTCAAAAAGGAAAGATTCCTTAAGCTTGAATTGACAGAGCAGCTCAGACCACCTAAGTCAGTGTTTCCCAACCTTTTTTGACTTATGTTCTCCCAGACCCATCTTCTCATACCATAAGTACCCCCTTAGTCAAATTTGTTGATTCTTCAACAGTAGAATGTACAACTGATTATTAAATGAAAATCGTTTTATTAAACATTTATGTCTCAAGCATACAGTGGGTATGGAAAGTACTTAGACCCCTGTACAATTTTTACTCATTGCTTCATTGCAGTCAGTTGCTAAAATAAAATAAAAAAAAGTTAATTTTAATTCTCAATAATGTACATTCAGAATTTTTGGCAAATTTATTAAAAAAGAAAAACTGAAATATCACATCATCATAACTATCCAGACCCTTTGAAGGGGCAGTACCATTCACATGCTGTCCGTTTCTTCTGATCCTCCTTGAGATGTTTCTGCTCCTTCATTGGAGTCCAGCTGTGTTTAATTAAATTTATTGGAGCTGATTAGGAAAGGCACAGACCTGTCTATATAAGACCTTACAGCTCACAGTGTATGTCAGAGCAAATGACAATCATGAGGTGGAAGGAAGTGTCCAAGGAGCTCAGAGACAGAAATGTGGAAAGGCAAAGATCTAGCCAAGGTTACAGAAGAATCACTGCAGCACTCAAGGTTCCTAAGAGCACAGTGGCCTCCATGATCCTGAGATGGTGGAAGTTTAGGTCGACCAGAACTCTTCTTAGACCTGGCCGTCTGAGAAAACTGAGTACTCATGGTAGAAGAGCCTTGGTGAGAGAGGTAAAGAAGAACCCAAAGATCACCGTGGCTGGGCTCCAGAGATGCAGTAGGAGCTGGGAGAAAGTTCCAACAAGTCACCTATCACTGCAACCATCCACCAGTCGGGGCTTTATGCCAGAGTGGCCCGACGGAAGCTTCTCCCCAGTGTAACATGTATGAAAGCCAAAAACACATGAAGGACTCCCAGACTATGACTTATAAGATTCTCTGGTCTGCTGTGACCAAAATAGAACTTTTTGGAGTTAATTCCAAGGAGTATGTGTGGAGAAAAGCAGGCACCGCTCATCACCTGCCACCTACACTAAAATATGGTGATGGGAGCATCATGATGTGGGGGTGTTTTTCAGCTGCAGAGACATGACAACTGGTTGTAACTGAAGGAAATATGATTGTGACCAAGTACAGAGGTATCCTGAAAGAAAACCCCTTCCACAGTGTTCAGAACCTCAGACTGGCCCGGAGGTTCACCTTTCATCAGGAGAAGGACTCAATAAGCACACAGCTACAATGAGAAAGGAGTAGCTTCAGACAAACTCTGGGACCATACTGACCTAAACCCAACTGAGCATCTACAGGTATAGCTGAAAATGGCTGTCCACCATCATTACAATCCAGCCTGACAGAACTGGAGAGGATCTACAAGGAAGAATGGTAGAGAATCACCTGGGGAAAAACTGGTTGCATTATTCCTAAGAAGATTCATGGCTGTACCAGCTCCAAATATGCTTTTACTCAATACTGAGCAAATGGTCTGAATACTTATCACCATGTCATATTTCATTTTTTTTATTAATTTTCCAAAAATCTACATTCCTGTTTTTTTTTTCTCTGTCAAAATGGGGTGCTGACTGTGCATTAATGAGTAATAAAATTAAATGTATTGATTTTAGAAAATGTCTGCACTGAAACAAAGGGTGGAAAAAATTAAAGGGGTCTTAATACTTTCTGGATGTTAGGGATTGAGGTTTTTGAGTTTTAGTTGTTTTCCTTAATCAGCTCAAATCATCATTTTAGTTTATTTCTTGGTGTAAATGTTTTTCTTTAGGACTGTTTTTGTGTTTTGGTTTGGACACTACTCTATTTCCATATTTTATCTCCGTGCTTTAAGATATTTTCACTTCTGTTTTGTGTTTTACCTTTATTTTTGTTTCCTTAGTTTATCAGTCTGTGTTTTTTTTTTTGGGATTATTTTCGCTTAGATATTTCATCCTTAGGTTTGTAGTTTCTTATTTAGGATTGTTTTCTGATTGTTACTTCCTCTTTCCTCTTTTACATGCTGCTCCCCAACCCAGCTGATTGCTTCCACCTGTTTCTTCCCTTCACCTGCATCTATTTACCAGAAATTACGTTCTCAGTCTTACTCAGTCATTTTACTCATTTCTCCTCAGACTGTTTAAGTTCACCAGTTCTGCCATCTCTCTGCTAGTTTGTTGTCATTGCTTGCTGTTCTACAGTCCCTGTGGTTTTTGCCCTCCTGCTTACTTTTAGGTTTGTCTTTTTGCTTTCTAAAAACATAATCTACTCATCCTGCTGCTGTCTTCTATTCACTACCTCATGACACCACACCCTCTATGTGTGTGTGTGTGCTATGTATGTGGCCTCATCAGTGACAATCATTAGCACCTCAGTTTTGTCAGAGCATAGTGATTTTTGATTTCCCCTATATAGATGAATTAAGGAAAAAGTCAGAGGGGAAATCTAACAGAAGCAACACAGTGCATTGCCCAGAGTCTGTCAACAAATTAATATTGCAAGCCACTTAAGCAGAGCAGTGTCTGTAGAAAGAAGCTTGTAGAACCGGATTGGAGACTTAAATACGTCAAAAATGTTGCTTTTTTTACCCTAAATATGCTGTCAGTTGCTCAGTGAGTACTTTTTTCAAATATTTTAGACTTAAATGGGAGTTTAGATATTGGTGTAAAATTTTAAGATCAGATGGGTCCAGACTGGATTTCTTAAGAAGTGGTTCCACATTGGTATGTTTAAAGACATTTGAAAAGTACTGTACTAGTGGACAGGGAAAGGTTTATCAATTTAGTAACCCAGGGACCAATAACTAACGTTTTTAAAATAAATGTGCAGGGCAAAACATCTGATGGACATAGAGGGTTTCTCTCTGGTCACCAAGGTTAAAATATAAACCTGTTTTGGCAAACTGGCTCATCACCAGAGTTACAAAGTAAGGTCACTAGAATGTTATCCCTAATATCCTGGAACTTGCTGATGAAAAAGTTTGAAAATGTGGTACAATTAGCTTTACAAGATATGGGAGGAAACAGCAACGCAAACAGTAGAGCTCATAATATCAAATAACATGATGTTTTATTATGCTAAAACTGTCAGCTGGCAAAAAGTATTCAGATCTCGCCTATTTTACCTATTTTTTATGTTACTTTAAGTAATATTAGTGTTTAGAGCTAAAGATAAATGGTCATAGCAGTCACAACATGCAAGATGCAGCCCAGCAGTTCTGAGGAGGTTTAGTTGCTGGAAGAAATGTTTTTTGAATGGTTTTTCCAATGGTTATGGGAATGTTATATACATATGCAAAGAGATGCAGATCTTATTTACTGTCAGAAAGAAGCTTTCTGGGAAATAAATAAAATCAAAGTGTGCCAGAGGTAGGAATTATTTTGGCCCTGACTGTATTTATCGCTGTGAGTTGGAAGTTTTTACTTTTAATTAAGCACAATAATACATACTGTATATAGTCTACTCAAATTCACCTATATTTATTTACACGCATATAAAGTATCACATCTAGAATTAATTATTTTGCTCTTTCAAGTATATAAATTTTCATACTGTACGACTGGGCTTTGCTGCTGTCTCTGCAGAATAAGTGTCTGCATAATGGAAACCCTATTTATTACGTTAATTTTTTTTTTTTTTTTTATCAAATGCATGAAGCCCTCTCTGGCTGTAAATGTACTGGAGAAGCTGGTTGTTCTATGAGAAGATATAATCTATGCTGATGCATTGAAACAGTTCTTCCTGCTTCCAAACAGTTTTTTTTTCTTTTTACTGAGTAATGAATTTAGTTAGGTGTTAGATTTTATGATGAACATGTACTTTCTCTCCTTTCCTAGACCCAGAATGTGATGTATGACCTGGTGTCGGAGCTGCAGGAGCGAAGTGAGGAGCTGGACAAGCGGATTGGCACATTGGAGGACAAGCTGGACTCAGTGGCGGGCAGCTTGCAGGCACTGCCCTGCCTCATCTCCCAAGCCATAACCCAGCAGCAACAGGACTTCCTGGATGGCTTTGTTCACCGCTTTCGGCCTGCCTCACTAGCATCAGAGCGTTCTGAACGCTCAGAGAGATCTTGGACTTCAACCACACGTAGGCGGCGCTCTCCCTCCACAGCACCTCACACGTCTTCTGACAGTGGATAACCTTGTTATCCCACTATAAGGCCACACCTGCATCCTCTGCCAGTCTGTGTCTGGACTAATAACCAATCCATATCTTGACCCATGACCTGATTCTCTCCTCTATTCTCCTTTTCTTTCTCTATATCCCAGCCTCTTCCTTTTTTCCTTCTCTCACATCAGAAAATCCGGTTCCTCTGAGACTGAGCCTCTCAGTACAGTTCTGAATTAAAGCTACTCAAAAGAAGAGGCAAATACAAACAAGCAATGGGAAAACACAAATTCATCCAAAAACATCAAAGAGAAAACAAAATCAAAAAAGACAAAGTAGAGATATGGTTTATGTTTTAGCCATTGTATGGCTGTTCCTGTTAGCTTTTTTTGTAAAAGCCCTTGTATAGTTAAAAAATTATTGAGTTAAGGGTGGCTGGGGTGAGAGCTGGCTATCACACCGGAGAGTCCTTAACCATGTGGGAGGATGTTGGTCTGTGGAGCGGAGGTCACCTGCTGGTCCTCTGAGGCCACAGAGGACATCTGTCCACCTATCTGTCCCTTTCTCTGTTTGTCCAAGGAGAAGATCGAGATAAACCATTTGATTTTCCTTACAAAAGACAAGTTTCATGGATTATTTCTCATAGTTTAGGGTGTAATCTTTAGGAGAAACCAGGAAAGCTCTGACGTCAGGTCGGTGTCTGACAATGCACTTCAAGGGGAGGAGAAACTGTCACAGGAAAGAATTGCAAGGATAATGCATATGGCATTACTCCAAGGTAGGAAAAGTTCATGGTATCAGCTTCCTTCTTCTTACCAAGGAAAAAAAGAGAGCAACTATCTTTTTTAGTTACATATTGACGTGATTTTTCAGTGCCTGAATGTAAAAATAGTAGAGGGTTATTTAATTACTAATTTCAAAGCTTTTTTACAATGTTAACAGTCTGAATACAACATTGCATTCCTTTTTCAGATACATTCCTCTCCAAAAATGTAAAGAAACTCTTTTAATGTAATGCACATCATTGCCTCCATTACACTGCAACTCCAAACGACATGTTTTCCTATTTTTACTAACACTAACAATTGAAAAGTACTGCTGTTGATTTAGAGAGCATTTGTTAGTGGAACCAGAGAGATACCTTTCTCACCAGTTAATTAGAGCTTCCTGTGGTCTTCTGGAAATGGCATGGCTAGAATGACGCTGTTATACAGCCACACACATCACGGGTCCAACTGAAGAACCAACCAGGCTCTTTTGCATGGTTCTGTGATCACAATCTTCCTTGCTTCATTATTTCTATTTGTTGGTTTATTATGTTCTGTTTGTCGCTTTCAAACTTTTTTTTTTTGAAATACATTTTTACTTTTTTAACTAGCGTATCTAGCATTTTAGATTTGCAGATCTTAGAGAGTTGGAGCAATGTTAATTATGTAATGCATTCCCTGTTAAAAATATGAGGTGAGAAAAAACACTGATACAAAAGAATATTAAAAGGATTCAAATAAAAGTGTTGAAGCAACTTAGAACAATGAACCGATCCCTCTTTAAATTGGAAAGAAAGGTTTTCTTTCTACCTAGCTTTCTTGTTGACTGTTTGACTGTTATTACTCCAACATCTGAACAGTAAAGCCTGCTTTATACCCTACCCCTATACCCCTACTACGCCTACTACGTAGTAAAAAGCAGTAAGCGAGCAATGTAGTAGATGTGAATCTCCACTATGGATCAGAGTAGTAGGCATAAAGTTTCCAGATGTGTACGGATGCGTACTACCGACGCAGTAAGCAGCCGGTGTACGCTACGCTATCCCACAATGCAGCAGAAGAGTGACCTGAGGTACCGAGGAACTATCAACCATCAACACCACCACAATTTCGGCATACAAATGTAGATGTGTAGCAATGTTACTGGTTAGTTTAATTGTTTTTTTTTTGACAACTGATTAAACATTTAAGTTGATAAGTTAATGCTTAACGGGATCACAGGTGATGTAACGTAAACATCCGGTAAAATGGTGGAGCAGTACGTCCAATTTTATGCCTACTACCAGATTGTTTGCTACGCAGTATGTACTACCACTAGTAGTTACTACGTAGCACGTAGTACATACTAAGGATTCAGATGCAGGGTCACATTCGCTCCAGGAGCAATGGCCGACAGATTCAGAGTTCTGAATGAGGTGGAAAGCTTTTTACTAGTAGTGCAGCTCATAGAATATAAAAATGCATGAAAACAAACCCGGTGGTCTGTTTAGTTCTCTACAGCTCCTGGTGTCCAAAAACACTAAAGGACCAGATTAAATAAACTGGCTAAATTGTTTTGTTTTTTGCAACATGCAGAAAGTTTACTTTTCGATTTTCATAAAATTTGAAACATAAAGGCAGAATTTATGGTCCGTCACTCCCGATTATGAAAAAAGTTCTTAAATTATGCCTTGACTTCTAGATTAAAAAGAACACAGACATCACAATAAATCAAAATAAGAAAATAAAATCTAAACTGAGCACTCCAGTAAACCTGTGATATATGAACATATAGACTGTGAACTCTGGACACCAGGAATATTCCACTGAGCAAGAGCTGGGACTTCAGCATCCAGACTAAGCATGGTCCCCATCAAAATTATTCTAAATGTTGATTTTTTTTCAAATGAGGTTCTTGGAGTGTATTCATATTATTAATAGATCATTTACCTGCAGTAGAAAGATGTTTATCACTGAGATGTTATTGGAAAAATAAAAATCTTCTTGGAGTGGTGGACCCTACTGCTAGTCAGACCTACAACATGTTTCAACAGACTAAGAAAGTAGAACTGAATTTGGTCATACTGAAATACAACACTATGTAAAAAGATCTCAGGATTCTGCTGGTAATTATGACGCTGTTTATTTGGAAACATTCCATCTTTCTAATGCAGGTAAGCACACTTTTTCCAGTGACGTGCAGTGAGGTTCATGACTGATAAGCCACTGACTCTTCTGGAGTTGAAAATAAAGAGATATAAATCTAGAAAAAATAGAATTTTATATTTTACTTTGAGCTTAATTCAAATGTTTAGTTTTAAAAGCTTCTAATTCTGATTAAATCGTTTACTTGTATTTGAATATAAATCCATGTATCTATCCTTCTCCATAAATATCTCCATAACTCTGATGTAAAAATCCTATATGATTTCCTTAATTTTTAAACCTCTGGCTCCTTTAATGGAGATGATCACCAAGGATGAGATCCATGCTGGAATGCTTCTATTCCAGCTGTTTTGGTTTATTTTATTTTATTCATTTTTAGCCTTTTCAATGCGCAGAATGCACATGTTGCTCATTGTGACTATGGGGCTCAGTACTGCCCCATATAAGTGCAAAGTTTATGTCTCACCCCGAGTATTTCACTTTGCATTTATGGATGACCACAAGGTGAAATATGTCACTCACATTAATTAGAAATATCAGGCAGACTATGAAGCTTCAACATATGTAACACATGTGTACTCAAACATGTATATTGGAGATCTAAAGAGAGACAACAATAGGTATGAGCTAACAGCCTGCATCAGTAAGTGTGGGACAACACGAAGCCTCACCCTGGACTTCTTCAATATATGTGAACGAGCATGCGTAAATTGAACGATTTTGACCAAAAAATGCTGAAATGTTAAAGAAAATTATGAAAAAGACAAAGAGAGCAGACCAATTTACATGAAGTCTTTGTGGAAGCTTTGGTATGGCTTTGGTATTTATATACATATATACAGTGGGGCAAAAAAGTATTTAGTCAACTGTGGGAGCAATTATCAGAAAATGGAAGACATACAAGACCACTGATAATCTCCCTCGATCTGGGGCTCCACGCAAGATCTCATCCCCTGGGGTCAAAATGATCATGAGAACGGTGAGCAAAAATCCCAGAACCACACGGGGGGACCTGGTGAATGACCTGCAGAGAACTGGGACCAAAGTAACAAAGGTTACCATCAGTAACACACTACAACGACAGGGAATCAAATCCTGCAGTGCCAGACGTGTCCCCCTGCTTAAGCCAGTGCATGTCCAGGCCCGTCTGAAGTTTGCCAGAGAGCACATGGATGATACAGCAGAGGATTGGGGGAAAGTCATGTGGTCAGATGAAATCAAAGTAGAACTTTTTGGTATAAACTCAACTCGTCGTGTCTGGAGGAAGAAGAATACTGAGTTGCATCCCAAGAACACCATACCTACTGTGAAGCATGGGGGCTGTTTTTCTGCTAACGGGACAGGTAACGGGACAGGTGTTAAGGAAAGAATGAATGGGGCCATCTATCGTGAGATTTTGAGCCAATACCTCCTTCCATCAGTGAGAGCTTTGAAGATGAAACGTGGCTGGGTCTTCCAACATGATAATGATCCCAAACACATCGCCCGGGCAACGAAGGAGTGGCTCCGTAAGAAGCATTTGAAAGTCCTCGAGTGGCCTAGCCAGTCTCCAGACCTCAACCCCATAGAAAATATGTGGAGGGAGTTGATAGTCCGTGTTGCTCGGCGACAGCCCCAAAACATCACTGCTCTCGAGAAGATCTGCATGGAGGAATGGGCCAAAATACCAGCTACTGTGTGTGCAAACCAGGTGAAGACCTATAGTAATCGTTTGACCTCTGTTATTGCAAACTAAGGTTATATTACAAAGTATTGAGTTGAATTTTTGTTATTGAACAAATACTTATTTTCCCCCATAATTTACAAATAAATTCTTTAAAAATCCTACAATGTGAATTCCTGGATTTTTTTTTCAAATTCTGTCTCTCACAGTTGAAGTGTATCTATCATTAAAAATACTGACCTCTATCATTATTTTAAGTGGGAGACTCGCACAATCGTTGGCTGACTAAATACTTTTTTGCCCCACTGTATATATATATATATATATACCAAAGTCATACCAAAGCTTCCACAAAGACTTCATGTAAATTGGTCTGCTCTCTTTGTCTTTTTCATAATTTTCTTTAACATTTCAGCATTTTTTGGTCAAAATCGTTCAATTTGCGCATTCTCGTTCACATATATGGAAGAAGTCCAGGGTGAGGCTTTGTGTTGTCCCACACTGACTGATGCAGTCTGTTAGCTCATACCTACTGTTGTCTCTCTTTAGATCTCCAATATACAGAAGAGCTTCTTAAAGAAGAAGGTACAGATCTGTGAGAGCCAGAGATCTTCCTTGTTTGAAGTGACCAAATACTTATTTTCCACCATAATTTACAAATAAATTCTTTAAAAATCCTACAATGTGAATTCCTGGATTTTATTTTCACATTCTGTCTCTCACAGTTGAAGTGTACCTATGATGAAAATTACTGACCTTTGTCATCATTTTAAGTGGGAGAACTTGCATAATCGGTGGCTGACTAAATACTTTTTTGCCCCACTTTATATATATATATATATATATATATATATATATATATATATATATATATAAATATATATATATATATATATATATATATATACACTCACTGGCCACTTTATTAGGTACTAGTACTGGGTTGGTCCCCCTTTGCCGTCAGAACTGCCTTAATCCTTCATGGCATAGATTCAACAAGGTACTGGAAACATTCCTTGAAGATTTTGGTCCATATGAAAATGAGAGCATCACACAGTTGCTGCAGATTTGTCGGCTGTACATCCATGATGCCAATCTCCCGTTCCACCACATGTCAAAGTTTCTCTATTGGACTTAGATCTGGTGACTGTGGAGGCCATCTGAGTACAGTGAACTCATTGTCATGTTCAAGAAACCACTTAAGATGATTGGAGCTTTATGATATGGTGCATTATACTGCTGGAAGTAGCCATCAGAAGATGGGTACACTGTTGTAATAAAGGGAAGGACATGGTCAGCAACAATACTCAGGTAGACTGTGGTGTTGGAACCATGATCAGTTGGCACTAAGAGGCCCAAAGTGTGCCAAGAAAATGTCCCCCACACCATTACACTACCACCACCAGCCTGAACCGTTGATAAAATGCAGAATGGATTCATGCTTTCATGTTGTTGATGCCAAATTTCGACCCTACCATCCAAATGTCGCAGCAGAAATTATATTGTAGCCTCAGTTTCCTGTTCTTAGCTGACAGGAGTGGCACCCAGTGTGGTCTTCTGCTGTTGTAGCCCAATGCCTTAAGGTTCCATGTGTTGTGCTTGCAGAGCTGCTCTTCTGCATACCTTGGTTGTAATGAGGGATTATTTAAATATTTGTTGCCTTTCCAGTTTAGAACTGTCGCTCACTGGATATTTTCTCTTTTTCAGACCATTCTCTGTAAACCCTAGAGATAGTTTTGGGTGCAAATCCCAGTAGATAAACAGTTTCTGAAATACTCAGATCAGCCATCTGGCACCAACAACCATGCCACCTTTCTTCCTCATTCTGATGCTTGGTTTTAACTGCAACAGATCGTCTTCACCATGTCTACATGCCTAAATGCATTGAGTTGCGCCATGTGATTGGCGGATTTTAAAAAATTGCGTTAATGGGCAGTTGTAAAGGTGTGCCTAGTAAAGCGGCCAGTGACTGTATATATTGTCTGGCAAAAATGTATTTAATCAGCCACCAATTGCACAAGTTCACCACACTTAAAAAGATAAGAGATGGCTTTAATTTTCATCATAGGTATACCTCAACTATGCAAGACAAAATAAGAAAAGAAAAGAAATCAAAAATATCACATGGTCTGATTTTTAAAGAATTTATTTCGAAAATAAGAATTTGATCACCTAAAAACAAGCCAGATTTATGTCGCTCACAGACCTGTAACTTTGTTTTCTCTTACCCTGAATTTACACCAAAGCGTCATGCAAGCGTATCACGAGCGTAAGTGTTTTACGTCTGTCCATGTAAAGGCATCAATTCACACCAAAACTTGAAGCGAGCGTCGCACGTGCGGGTTCCCAGCTGTCGACTTCTCTACTGCTGCTCTTCCTTTGGTTATAAAATTATTTCTGTGTCTCTGCATCCTTCTCCAAACCCCAGACGGTCTCGGCAGATGACCGCTTATGCTGAGCCTGGTTCTGCTGGAGGTTACTTCCTGTTAAAAGGGAGTTTTTCCTCTCCACTGTCGCTTCATGCTTGCTCAGTGTGAGGGATTGCTGAGAATTCACGACGCAATCTTCTGTGGTTCTCTAATTCCTAAATTAAACATTGTATTGTAATAACTCTTCTTGTAAAGTGCCTTGAGCTGACATCTGTCGTGAAACGGCGCTATATAAATAAACTGAATTTAAATGATTAAATAAACCAATGTATTGATTGGTTGAAATAAAATGTTTGTATAAATATATATATATATATTTAGCAACATACTTCTCCCCATTTTCTGTTAAAAAAAAATATTAATTTGAGTAGTCTATGATAGTTTGGAATCTACCATTACCCCCAGCAATTTTTACTTGCCCTACTGGTTCAATAACATTAACAAAGGTTAGATGTAACTTAGGTATCATTTGTAGAGTGTATTTTGAACCAACTACCATACATTTTGTTTTTTCAACATTAATAACCGATTTGTTGGCTTCAATCCATTTTGTTGCTGATGCAAATCCCTCATTTAAAATATTTACCATATTTTGCCATGGTTGCATGTTTTAACACCAATGAAAATCATTAATAAAAATAGAAAACAACATGGCTCCCAAACAACTCTCCCGAGGGACTCCACAATCCATCTTTCCAGCATCAGAATAACTGCCAATAATATAAAAGTTCTAATCTCAATTTGTGCAGTAGCTTTCAGTCTACCTAAACGCAGACAGCTGAAATTCATAATACTTGAGTTTCTGTAATAAGATCTTGTATTTAAAACATCAAAAGCTGCACTTAAATCTAGAAATATCAAACCAATTAACATCTCATCAATTTTCTCCAGGCAATATTCAGTCGTTTGAATAAGTGCAGTAGCAGTTGAGTGATTATTTTTGTATGCATGTTGACAAATTGTATTCAATCCATATACAACCAAATATTCTTGTATTTGGTGATATGGAACTTTTTCCATAATTTTACTTAATAAAGGTAACACAATTATGGGCCGATTATTCAGACCAGAAAGCAGTTCTCTATTATTTTTCTTTAAATTAATTATTTTTGCTGTCTTCCATTGACATGGAAAAATACTTTCCTTTACTTTAATTATATGAGAAACAGGCCGTGAAATAAAATCTACCACCAACTTTAACAATAGTTGTTATCAATATTATCCGTACCAGAGGGTTTGTTTTTACTTTCAAGTAATATCTCTTTCACTTTGTCTTCACTCACTCTGATAAAATTAAAAAGACCCTTTTTATTAATCATTATATCATTTTTAATTTACTGATATTTTCATCTTGTCATCTTGTTTCCATGGTAATTTTCATTTCCTTAATTTTACTAATTAAAAACTGTCTTAGACAATTTGCTATTTCCTTAGATTTGGTGAGATAAATTTCATCTGCCTCCAACCCTTTTTTTTAGTACCCATAATTTAATTTAATGTACCCATCTTTTTGCATGATCTGATTTTGCATCAATTTTCCTTTTTTGATAATATAGACTTTTTTTAAATTCAGTTTGGTTAATAAATATAATAATCATCGATATTCATTCCATTTTTCCAGATTGGTTGTTTTCACTGGCTCCTTTTTAACTTTATCCCTCTGATTCATGTATTCTTTGAGTTATTTATCCAAACATGGAGCATAAACATTTCTCACTGCTTGTTTCCTTAAAAGAGTATGTTTATCTATCACTCTACTTAGCAAATTATTAAAGACAAACACCATACACGGATCCCGTTCTTTTATTAATTCTACCCAATCTATATTTCTTACTTCTTCTATGGAATCTTTATCTTTGAAATGTTTAAAACTTTTTTACAAATGAATTGTCCCTTTTTAGGACTCTTAATTATCCCTTTTAACTGCAATTAAATTGTGATCACTTCAGCCTATTGGAATAGAGACTGCCTTAGAAACAATATGAATTTGATTTTGGAAATAACAGGCCACACCTCCACCAAACAGATTTCTATCCAGTCTATAAATATTATAACCACTTATATTTAATACATCATTATTTATTGTTGAATCCAGGTGCATCTCTGATATAGCCAATACCTGTAAATTATAAAATCTTAAAATATATTGTATGTCATGTATTTTATTTTGTATACTACACACATTCAAATGAGCTATTTTAAATCCTCCTTTTTGAAAAATATATTCTCTATATAATCTGAAATTTGTTCCAAAATTTTTAGTATCGTAATATCATACTGAGCTTCCACTAAAACCCGCTTCATATTACAAAACACACTAATATTCATACACACATTCACAAAAATATTCAACATTGCAATCAAAACAGATATCTGCTGAGCTACACCAGCTCTAGACACATAATTATCTAAATAAAATAATGATTATTGTGTGGGATTCATCAAAATAGCAACAGTAACGGACAACAAAGAACTTGGTTTAATCAATATCTAATGATAGAGTACCAAACTTATGCATTTATTCAGTCCAGCTTAGCTTAGATTTTCCATCATTCACTATAAATAAAATAATTTCCAACAGTCGTCCATTTTGCATGCCCATCCAGCTGTCGTTTCAATTTAAATAATAAATTATAATATAAATTCAGTTTTTTTACAGTATATAGCGGGAATTCACAGCAGATGTCATCTCACGGCACTTGAAGAAAAGAAAGAAAAGTCATTTTAATACAATTATACAAACATTCCAATCAGTTAAAAGTTTTCTATGTAGGTTTGTCCCATAAATGTTTAAATAAAGGGATGAGAAGATTCCTTCAGTAGTTTTACTAGGTTTTAATCGCAGACTTGCAGATCTGACAAGGATAGTGTTACACAGAAAAAGATGTATACTGACCTGCCTTCCAATGTCATACACAGTCTTACATAGATTAAGTGTTCCTGACAACTATCAACATCATATCAGAAAAAAAACATTTCAGAATGAGAACATTAGACTTGCAGGCATCGTTGGCAGGATAGAGAGAGCATAATCTATGTAATGTCAAAATGCCCTTCAGATATAAGATGGTTACTATGCCAACCCGGGATGTAGCAACAGAAATCAGTACAATTGACATGGCCTAAAATCATGTGGGATCATATAAACAGATTGGTCACCATATCATAAAAAAGACACACAGAAACTATCAGTTTTTAAGAATACATAGAGCAGATCATTCTTAATATTAAATTTTCCATAACAGAATCCCAGCAAATTTTGCTGAGTCACTGATGTGAACATGCAGACTCCAACCACAGCAATCTCTCAGTAATCCCTCATACAGAGCAAGCATGTAGCAACAGTGGAGAGGAACAACTATCCTTTAATAGGAAGAAACCTCTAGTAGAACCATAACCTGACTCACTACAAGCGGTCATGTGCCACAAATGTCTGGGGGTTTGAGAAGACAGAGAAGAGACACAGAAATAACTGATGTAAGAGAACTTTCAATATTAAACAAAGTAAAAGGTTGATAACAGGACATGGAGGATGATCAGTCACAGGGAGCATCATCTGAATCTATGCTTCCCATCCAGCAGGGGGCATTATAGCTGAGCAGGACACCAGACCGGGTGGAGCTTCTATGGAGAGAAAAACACAGAGAAAACAAGGTTAGCAATTGCAATAACAACAAAAAATACAACTGGAGAGTAGTAGAAGAGAAAAATAGCAAAGTGAAGAAAAGTAGTCAGTCCGTCCTCCAACAGTCTAAACTCACTGTTTCTCAACTGGTGGTCCACGCCCCTCTAGTTGCCTATGGAGGTATTGCAAGGGTTCCTTTATAATAAAATATTTATTTTTAAAAAGATCCTCTTACACACAGAATTATATATTTTAAATGTATTAATAACTGAAAATTTATGAAATTCCCAAATTCAGTATCTCAGAAAATTATAATATGTTTAATAGTGAAGACACCTGATGCCACACTAATAATGTATAAGCTCGGGCACACATTAAGACCAGGAACAAGAAAACATACTTCAACTGTTCCTGAACAATACAGGGTTTAGATATCTCTCATGGATATTTAGGTATAATCATGGACAGTATTCATACTGTGTGGACCAGTGTTTCTTTAGAATTTGTATTGGGATAAATTTGAGGTCTGCTAATGCCGTTTGCTTTTCATGAACTACACTAGACATTTGAAACGTCATCATTGAATCTGTAGATTAAGTCAAATATTACCTCAGCTCTCAGTCAATCATCATATTAATTTAAATGTATTATCATTTCATAAGTGCTATATTCAGGAAACCAAATTAGCTTTTTTTAAGGCCCCATAACCCGCCATCTTGTGAGTGGCACATGTTTACTATTTTTCCTAAAAGTAGCACAACTGCTGGGGGAAAAACAGAACAGAGGCAGAGGGTTTGTTGAGATCTTCCTCGGCCTCAATGGTTACTTGAGGAGTACGACAGGTTTCGGTGCTTGGGACGATTCTTTTTCCTATATATTTGCTTCCTATTGGTAAAATCATTATGCAGCATGGGATACATTTCCATAGTTACGCAGATGATACACAGCTATATCTATCCATAAATCCTGATGAATCCAATCAGTTAGGTAGACTACAGGCATGTCTGGAAGACATAAAAAGTTGGATGACTCTATACTTCTTGCTTCTGGATTCTGATAAAACAGAAGTTGTCGTCTTTGGACCAGAAGCTCTGAAAAAGAAACTACTTAGTCAACCCCTTCACCTGGATGGCATTAAATTAGCCTCCAGTAATAAAGCAAAGAACCTCTGTGTTATGTTTGAGAAAGATATGTCATTTAGATCTCACATTAAAGAAGTCTCTAGGATTTCCTTTTTTCACCTTAGGAATATTGCAAAAAGTAGAACCATCCTGTACAGGAGCGATGCTGAAAAACTAGTCCACGCCTTTGTTACTTAAAGGCTGGGTTACTGTAACTCTTTATTATCAGTTAGTCCACAGAATACAATTAAAAGTCTTCAGTTAGTCCAAAATGCTGCTGCTAGGGTTCTAATGAATAAAAGAAGAAGAGATCACATTTCCCCTCTTTTAGTTTCTCTTCATTGGCTCCCAGTAAAATCTAGAATATAATTCAAGATCCTCCTTCTGACATATAAAGCTCTTAATAATCAATCTCCATCATACATAAGAGACCTGATTGTTCCATATGTTCCTAACAGAGCCATTCGCTCTCAGACTGCAGGTTTACTGGTAGGTCCTACGATTTCTAAAAGTAGAATGGTTGGCAGATCTTTCAGTTATCAGGCTCCCCTCCTATGGAACCATCTCCCAGGCTTGGTTTGTGAAGCAGACAACTTGTATATATTTAAAACTAGGCTTAAAACCTTCCTCTTTGACAAAGCTTACAGTTAATAGGTAGTTAGAGACAGGTTAGACAGGTAGCTAGGAAGAGACAGGTTAATGTTAGTAGTCAGGTAGAGTGTCAAAAGCTAGGAAGAGATTGGAAGAGGTAGAGTAGCTAGGTAGAGATAGATTAATGTAAGCCAGGTAGAGAGTGTTAGTAGCTAGGTCTCCTAGTAGCTAGGAGACAGGTTAATGTTAGTAGCTATGCTGCTTTAGGCTAGGCTGTTGGAGGAAATTATTAGAGTCAGTTCCTACTTTCTCTCCTACTTCTCCCCAACTGCATGATGTGCTGTCAGTTCAAGCGCTAACCTGTTTTCTCTTAGTCTCTTCCTACAGTAGGTGCTCCTGACCCGCACTGCTTGACGACCCTGACTAAGATGGCATTCCAGTGGAGGAGCGTTCTCCACATCCTGCTACCAACTTCTGCTTATGCATCAGTTCTGTTGCTCTTTCTGTGTCTCTGCTCTGTCTTCTCCAAACCCCAGACTGTCTCTGCAGATGACCGCTTGTGCTGAGCCTGGTCCTGCTGGAGGTTTCTTCCTGTTAAAAGGGTTTTTTTCCTCTCCACTGTCGCTTCATGCTTGCTCAGTGTGACGGATTGCTGAGAAGTCACAACGCAATCTTCTGTGGTTCTCTAATTCCTAAATTAAACATTGTATTGTAATAACTCTTCTTGTAAAGTGCCTTGAGATGACATCTGTTGTGAAACAGCGCTATATAAATAAACTGAATTGAATTGAACAAGCTTATGCACATAGATTTGATCCTCTTGCATTTATTGTCAGGAAGTCCACAAAATGCAATTAAAAGCCTTCAGTTGATCCAAAATGCGGCAACAAGCGTTTTGATTAATATTAAAAAGCCCTCAATAATCAAGCTCCATCGTACATCAGAAATCTGATTGTTCCATATGTTCCTAACTGAGCACTTCGTTCTCAGAATGCAGGTTTACTGGTAGTTCTTAGGATTTCCAAAAGTAGAATGGGAGGCAGATCTTTTAGTTATTAGGCTCCTCTCCCTTGGAACCAACTCCCAGTTTTAGTCTGTGAGGCAGATACTCTGTCTGTTTTAAAGACTAGGCTTAAAACCTTCCTTTTGGATAAAGCTTATAGATAGAATGGCTGAGGTTATCCTAAGCTTTCGCTGTGGTTATGGTGCTATAGGCTTACAGTGCATTCACACCAAAATGTCAAATCACACCCCTAGTTGGACGCTTGAACATTCCCACTGCAGCAACTTGTGGGAGGAAGTAGTGCCAGACGGTCTGTTTGCAAGATAACAGTTGCCAATGAAGCTGTAGACCTAGCATTTGAAGAGAGATTCTCGCTTCTCTATTTGTTGTTGAGAGCAGAGCAGCACTGTAGAGGATATCCTCACTTTACCTGGGTCCACCAGGTCCTCCAGAAGGTTAAGTAGTTTGGTGAGCTTCACCACTTGCTCCAAGAGCTTTGTCTGGATGACGGACACTTTCAGCACTACCATGTCTGTCCTTCGTACAGTTTGAGGATCTGTTGTCCCGTGTCTGTCCAAGCATCGCCCACCAAGACACTAACTATAGTCACTCAATCCCACCTGCTGAGTGCCTGTCAATTTGCCTGCGGCTAGTAAAAGTGTATAATATGGTAGTCCTTTATCAATGTGCTAATATATGCTATGCTATCAGTGTTTACCCTGATAGCATAGCTGTGGTATGCTATCAGTGTATGCTGTCTGTGTTTAGCAAACTGCGGTATGAAGACCGCTGTTGGCCATCTTTGTAATGATACTCAGGAGGTCTATCTAATAAAGTCCTCATTTTGTTTAATTTAGACCTTGTTTATTTCTGGTATACAACCAGTCTAATATTTGGATGTAATCCCTACAGCTGTCAGACTCCATAAGAGGGGTCACCAACCTTTTTGAAACTAAGAGCTAGTTAAGCTTTTGAGCAGTTGTTTGGTTTATCTTTAGTTAATGAAAATAATAATAACTAGTCTATCTTGATGTGATATGTCTGATCACATGTTAATTGCTCACAAATAAATAATAATGAGTTAAGACAGGAAAGCACATGCAGAACATTATTTCTATTAATCTCTAAGTTCATTTTAATTTTTTGCTATTTTTAGAACATACCCAGAGGGCATCCTGAGAGCAACTTAGTGACTCCTGCTGTGTAACAATCCCTGCTCCCACAGTTGTGATGCTGAAATTACTCTCTAATCAATATGTTAGGAATTACTTGAACAGGATTTATTAGCATACTGTAATTGTAAAAGTTGCTAGCAATCAAGTAAATATCGTAAAGTTAAAATACAACAGAACAGACTGCTTTATATAACATTAATCATATATTTATTAGTTATAAAATAATATTTCATATAATATTTATATATTGTGTAGTTTCGCTCTGAGATTAGGAAAGTATTTTGGAATTTGAATTATGTATTTTGTAACTGCAGTACACATAATTCTATTTTTAAATAATGTTTTAAGTTTTGGGCAACTGTGGCTCAGTGGTAGAGTAGTTGGCTTGCAATCAGAGGGTCGTAGGTTAAATTCCAGCTTCCTCCATTCACATGTCGATGTGCCCCTGGGCAAGGTACTTAACCCCCAAATTCTACATCGTCCTACCGAGCCATGTTGGCTATCTTTGTATGAATGCGAGTGTGAATGGGTGAATGTGGCTTCAATGTAAAGCGCTTTGAGTGGTCAGTAAGACCGGAAAAGCGCTATATAAGTTCAGTCCATTTACCATTTTCCAGGTTCCTTGCCACCAGGAAGTCCTATAGGACCATCGCATCGACTGATGCAACTTTGTTTGTTCTCCTCTTACAATATGGCACTGTGAAAACTATACAGATGCACAAACAAATGCCATTAAAACATATTTTAGTACAAAATGCAGAAATGTTCAAATTTTAGAAGAAAATGCAGAAATGTTCATACTTCATAGAAAATTATTTTGATGAACTCAAATTGTGACCTCGACATAAAATCAGCACCTTTGATTAATGTATGTCACAGCATTTAATAAAAATTAATTAGTGACAACTTTTCTATCTCTTAAATAAAATCATCATTTGCAATCATTAAACCAACCTCTTTCTGCTTCCAAGGATGATAATCATGCTGAACCTGCTAGCAGCCTCCTCCATGCCCATGTCTTTGCCAGTCTTTTCTCACTACAAACAAATGACATGGATATACGAAAAAACAAAACAATTCAATCACATTGTATAAACTCTCCCAAGTTATAGCATATGACAGGTAAATAAAATACATGGTTTGCATGAATATTTTAAAAATAAAGATTGTTTACCCACTCTAAAGCAATGTGGATTTGTCGTTTCACTGAAAACAGAACCGGAAGTGTGAAAACAAAAGAGGAAGTGTTGAGTTGGGTAAATCGGACTCAGATGCAGATAGAGGCTTGGATTGGTTGTTTCCCGTTTTTATTTTAATCCAGTAATAATAATATGACATCCAAGGAGCTCAAGACTAAGAACCACACAAGGGGAGGTAAGATGAGAAACTAGTGAAGACAGAGAAGCAAAGGGATACAGCATATGACAACAAACAAGGACACAGGGATTGGCTGCAATGAAGAGGCTGGGAAAACACAAACAGGGTGGTAGAGGTGACACAGAAAGAGACGGATCATAACAGGAAGTGCTAAGATACTCTTCAAAATAACAGTGTAATGTACAGTGGCCAGCATTTACACTCCGACCTAATCATGATAAGTGAACGAACAATTTCCCAAAGCAAGTGAATTGTACAGGATTTCTTAAAATAATAAATGGATGACTATATAGAACTATCAGGTGTATACAGGTGAGTGTACTTCATGCCTTAATGTAGTGTATAAACATAGCTATTATCAAGCATGCCGAAGGAAAGTTGGAGCTGATCGCTGCTTAGCCAAATCGGAGGATGACCTACCTGCATCTCCAATGGCCATGAGGTAAATGTTACTGTTAAATAGCTACCACAGCCATTGCTAGCCGCTAGGCAACAATGGCTCATTGACGAGTAGAAGCCTTGAGAACTCTAAACTTTCCATAAGGTCTAATCTGGGCAGGGGCAAAATTCGTTTAGCACGGTGCTTCTCAAATAGTGGAGCGCGGACGGGTGGCCGGAGGGTTGGCCGGGGGGGCACCAGCGTGCCTCTCTGGCCACCCTTCGTGCCTCCCTCCTCGTAGCTGAGGCTTATATTCTTACTTTAACGTTGATCAAGCCTCCAGTCACTAAGTGGCAGCAGTGCTCATACTTATCAACAGGCTGCCTGTTCAGCCAAGCAGAAGAAGCTTGTACACAGAAAGAGAGAGAGATGATAAACGGAGTCCACTGTGTGGGAAAGGGATATGGACTCGTAAAAACATAAAATGGACTGCACAATTAAATGCTGTTCCCCTAGTGATCTGGCAGCTCCTGTTCTTTTAAGGCTGACGTTTTGCTGTTGCCAGGAGGTCCGCCCGCCTCTCCATGCAGACAGACTAAACCAGCCAGCCATAGTGAGAAAATTCACAGAAACGCAGACACCCCCAATCACCTAAAAAAAAAGAAAAACAAGTTGACGCTTAGCGTGAGGGTCAGAGATGTTTATTAATCGAGAGAATAATCCTTCTATAAATTGCGTAACTGCATGGTGACGACCGGTAATAGAGAAGGGTTGGATTAACGAGGAGAAGAAATGAAACTGTTAGGGAATTAAACACAAAGAAGCACGGCAGAAAGAATACTAAACAAAAACACTGACATAAATTTATTTCGCAGGAGTCTGGGAAGGAGTAGAAAATAAAAATAAACACAGGTTTTGATTAATATGAGAAGTAACACCAATATTTAGGCATTAGTTCCATGTCTCTATGAGACTTGATTGGTGGTGAGAGATTTTCTTTTATAATATGAAAAATATGTGATTTTTTATTCTGCACATGAGATGTTTTGTTCTTTAAAAAATGACAAGGAAATGCCTAAACCACAGCACTGTTAGATTTGTAAAAATAGTTGCGAATAACAGTAAATGTGGATCTCTTCGGTTATTTATCTGGTCTGTTTTCAGTCACCATAATTACACACTTTTTGTCTAACATAATTCAATGGAATTAATATGGTTGCAGAGTTGAAAAGAAAAACAGTGAAGGTGACAAAAGAAGTTATGTAGTCTCCCTTTTTGAAAAGTGATAAGCTGATGAAGCTGACAGGTAATCAATGTTCACAGTTTAAAAAAAGCTTGAAATGTTACAGTTTAGTCTAAAAAGGCACATCACAGTGAATCATTTGATCCGTTTCTGTTCTGAGCATCACACAGGCTGAAAAGTCTGGATTAAATGTTACCAACGGAGTTAATAAACCGAACTTGGAAATAGTGTTAAGACCTAAGACAGTAAAACAAGATGCAACCATTTGAAGCAGTTGCAGCTTATCTAATTAATGTTTGTTTTTTTCGTAATCAGTCTATATTATATGCAGTGTGCTGGTGCCAGGGGTTTGGATCAATAAATAATTAAATATTTTCAGATATCAATCTGGCGGGGTGGTGGGGGGGCCTGAAAAAAAGTTCTGTTCTCTAGGGGGGGCATTGTAGAAAATAATTGAGAAGCACTGGTTTAGGATAACTAGGATTTAAGGTTTGTGTTTTCACTGTGATTCGTTACTGTGAGTAATATTTTATCTGCTGTTTGTTTCGGCCTCAGGACCGATAACTAGAACTTCAGTTTTGTCCTGATTGAGCTGGAGAAAGTTTTCTGCCATCCAGGATTTGACGTCTAAAATGCAGTTAAAAAGTGCATCCATTGGCCGTGTGTCATCAGGAGACATGGAGATGTACAACTGTGTATCATCAGCATTACTGTGAAAGTTAACTCCATGTCTTCTGATTACACTGCCAAGAGGGAGCACATACAGGTTAAAAAGCACTGGGTCTAAAACTGAACCCTGGGGCACACCACATGCGATCTTATGGACCTTAGAGGAACAGGTATCTAAATTTACCATAAAAGTCCTGTCTGTGAGGTAGAATGTGAACCATTATGAACAGCACCAGAGAGGGCATCTGTTTTAAACGGGTTAAAAGAATAGTGTGGTCTATCTCCATGGTACTGTACGTTTTGAATGTACACTACCGTTCAAAAGTTTGGGGTCACATTGAAATGTCCTTATTTTTGAAGGAAAAGCACTGTACTTTTCAATGAAGATAACTTTAAACTAGTCTTAACTTTAAAGAAACACACGCTATAAATTGCTAATGTGGTAAATGACTATTCTAGCTGCAAATGTCTGGTTTTTGGTGCAATTTCTACATAGGTGTATAGAGGCCCATTTCCAGCAACTATCACTCCAGTGTTCTAATGGTACAATGTGTTTGCTCATTGGCTCAGAAGGCTAATTGATGATTAGAAAACCCTTGTGCAATCATGTTCACACATCTGAAAACAGTTTAGCTCGGTACAGAAGCTACAAAACTGACCTTCCTTTGAGCAGATTGAGTTTCTGGAGCATCACATTTGTGGGGTCAATTAAACACTCAAAATGGCCAGAAAAAGAGAACTTTCATCTGAAACTCGACAGTCTATTCTTGTTCTTAGAAATGAAGGCTATTCCATGCGAGAAATTGCTAAGAAATTGAAGATTTCCTACAACGGTGTGTACTACTCCCTTCAGAGGACAGCACAAACAGGCTCTAACCAGAGTAGAAAAAGAAGTGGGAGGCCGCGTTGCACAACTGAGCAAGAAGATAAGTACATTAGAGTCTCTAGTTTGAGAAACAGACGCCTCACAGGTCCCCAACTGGCATCTTCATTAAATAGTACCCGCAAAACACCAGTGTCAACATCTACAGTGAAGAGGCGGCTGCGGGATTCTGGGCTTCAGGGCAGAGTGGCAAAGAAAAAGCCATATCTGAGACTGGCCAATAAAAGAAAAAGATTAAGATGGGCAAAAGAACACAGACATTGGACAGAGGAAGACTGGAAAAAAGTGCTGTGGACGGATGAATCCAAGTTTGAGGTGTTTGGATCACAAAGAAGAACGTTTGTGAGACGCAGAACAACTGAAAAGATGCTGGAAGAATGCCTGACGCCATCTGTTAAGCATGGTGGAGGTAATGTGATGGTCTGGGGTTGCTTTGGTGCTGGTAAGGTGGGAGATTTGTACAGGGTAAAAGGGATTCTGAATAAGGAAGGCTATCACTCCATTTTGCAACGCCATGCCATACCCAGTGGACAGCGCTTGATTGGAGCCAATTTCATCCTACAACAGGACAATGACCCAAAACACACCTCGAAATTGTGCAAGAACTATTTAGAGAAGAAGCAGGCAGCTGGTATTCTATCGGTAATGGAGTGGCCAGCGCAGTCACCAGATTTGAACCCCGTTGAGCTGTTGTGGGAGCAGCTTGACCGTATGGTACGCAAGAAGTGCCCATCCAACCAATCCAAATTGTGGGAGCTGCTTCTAGAAGCGTGGGGTGCAATTTCTCCAGATTACCTCAACAAATTAACAGCTAGAATGCCAAAGGTCTGCAATGCTGTAATTGCTGCAAATGGAGGATTCTTTGATGAAAGCAAAGTTTGATGTAAAAACAATCTTATTTTAAATAAAAATCATTATTTCTAACCTTGTCAATGTCTTGACTCTATTTTCTATTCATTTCACAACGTATGGTGGTGAATAAGTGTGACTTTTCATGGAAAACACAAAATTGTTTGGGTGACCCCAAACTTTTGAACGGTAGTGTATGTTTACAGTTTTAAGTGGAGCCAGCAGGTTGAGAGCAGATTTAAGCCTACTGTTAAAATAATTCACGATAAAATCACAGGGGACAGGTAAAGGTACAGGAGGAAACTTTTTAAAAACATCAAGAAAACCTGCAGCCACTTTAGGGGTTAGATGACATTTCCTGACAGTTCTCACAGAGGTGTCTACTTGGATAAAACTGGTGATTTTGAAAAACACACAGTAGTCGTCAGAGACAGCCAAGTCAACGACAGAGGACACACTGGTGAACAGGCTAGGGTGTGTCCTCTGTTGTGAGTTGGCTGCATGACATGTTGGCTAAAATCCATATAATTCAAAATATTTAAAAAATCTGTTGATAAAGGATCTAAAAGGTTATCTAAATGTAGATTAAAATCACCAGCTAAAATGATCCTTTCATAAGAGTAGTGTAAAATTGATAAAAACTCTGAAAATTCTTGAATAAAAAGTGCATTCCTTTACGGAGGCCTATAAACTGTGACACATAAAACCTGAGGAGTGCTAAAAACATAGGCAGTGTATTCAAAGGTGGTAAAATTATTAAATAAAACAGGTTTGGTGGAAAGAGTTAATGAACTTATAAAAGCAGTTCCGCCTCCCCTCTGGCTACTCCTCGTTGAATAAGAAAAGGTAAAATTAGTTGGGGAGGCCTCTGTAAGATCTGCACTCAGCCATGTTTCAGTTAAAAATAAATACTGGAGATTATTGTCTAAAATCAAATCATTTATTAAAAAAGTTTTATTCAGCAGAGAGCGAACATTTAAAAGAGCCATATTAATAGTAGTTGGTGATTAAGTGACTGTATGATTTACTGTAGGTGGGATTTTTAGTAACTGTTTAAGATTATTTGGGTCGCATTTTTTCAGTTTATGATTATTTGTTCACCCTCTGCTGACAATAACAGGTATGAATGAAGTGGGGCAAGGTCCAAGTTCGATATGCGAGTTACTGTTAAATCAGGTTCAGTTTATAGGAGCAGGGACCAGCTGCACATCAGGATGTGGTGGATGGGGCAGGGAGGGCAGGAGCAGAGTGTACCTTGTCTGTTAAAATGACAGGAGTCAATCTGCCCCGAACAATTGACTCCTGCCCCAGAAGATGTTAAAATTGTCTGTAAAACGAATATTGTGCATCACGGTAACCTGCTGAATCTATTTATTTCTCTGCTGATGGTTGGAGTGGGGCGAGAAATAACAACAGATAGAGGTTTCTCTTTTAAAAGATGAAAAAGATTAATAAAATCCTGCTTTAAGAGCTCAGACTTCTGCAGGGGTCGGTGCCCGGGTAGAATATCAGGCCGTCTAGTCGGGGTCCTGGGCTGGTGGGCTGCTCTTGCCGGTGTGGGGGCCTTGGCGGTCTGCTCTTCCCCATCCTGGTGGGCAAAGGGATCTGTCTCCCGGGTGCAGGGGCAGGGTGCTCTATTGGAGCGTCTGTCCCTGGGCCTGGGAGTATGGAGTATAGTGTATGTATGGGGGGTATGAATGAGTGTATAGCGTCCTTTTTTCATATGTCCTGTATTTGTAGGAATGTGTACGCATGAGAGGGAGGGTATGTATGAGTGTCTCTGTCTGTCTATGTCTACCTGTCAGGTTGGGTATTTGGCTTCCCTCTGGCCTGATGCGTCTTCTTCCCCTCAGTTACTCCGCGTCGGTGAGGGCTGCTCCTGCCCGCTGGTTGATGATGGCTCTCAATGCCTGGGGCCGGGGGTCCCGGTTGCGGCCCGGCTCGGTCCTGGTGCATGTCTGGCGGGTCCTGGGTGGTCCGGTGTGTCGGGCGGCCGCTGTTTCGGGCCGACGTCCTCCTTGGATTGACTGGGGCACCTCTTATGGGGTTGCCGGGGTTGTAGAGTAGGTTGGTGCCGTCCGGTGGATCGGTGGAGACCGTGCCTGGCGCCCAGGCCTCCTGCCGGTTCCAGGACTTCTCCTGGCTGGTCGGTTCATCTGGGGGGGGCTGTCCGGCATTGGCTGGGCCCCTGATCTTGGCGCCCTGCATGGGGCGGGATCTGGACCCAGGAGCTGGAAGATCTGGATGTCCAGGTGCTGGCTGGGCGCGGCCTGGGGAGGGCCTACAGCTGTGGCTCTTGCTGTGGCTCCCTGGCGTGTGGGTGTGTGGGGGCCGGGTTGTTGGCGGTGGGTATTGGTCCGGGGTGGCGTCAGCGTGTGTTGTCCGTCGGTTAGCTGCGGATCGCCCTTGCCTGCGGCGGCGGAGGGGGGCCCTTGTCGGCTGGTCCCTGGTTGGGGCCCCGCTGCGGGGCGGGGTGTCCTTGGTCCCCGTGGCCTCCGGGTCCTGATCCGGGCCCGCCCTGGCGTAGCCGGTTTCCGGCGGAGCCCGTGGGCTCGTCACTGCGATCTCTCGGGCCCCAGCATTGCAGCTGGTGGGTGTTCCCCTGGGGCTTCCATCTGTTCCTCTCTTGGTGGGTGATCGACCCTGCGCTGATCCGCCTGTGGCCTCTGTACTCTGTGGGACCCTGGATGCATACATCTCTTGCCTCCTCCATGTCTGTGTCGATTCCTGTAGGACGGATTGACGGTTCCTTACACCAGCTATCAATCACTTGCATGGGGAAACCTTATTCAGACCTGCATGCTCGCACACACATAGGTGTGGGGACATTGGTGTGGACGGACATATCTTAAGCTGAGGTTATCATCATTAGTTAGTTGTTCACAGGAGCTTACCAGAAACATTTGTATTATGTTCATTAATCCATGCTTGTGTGTAGTGAATGTGTAATTCTTAGTTTATTCTACTAGATCCGAACTATTGGTTTGGTTCTGTACAGTTTGTTGTTTTTGTTTTGTATTACTGTTTCTCTGCCGTCCGGCAGAGGTGGAGGACTGGGATGTTTTCTTGTGTTCTTTGTTTGCCTCCCTGTCTTGTGTCGTCGGTTCGCGCCTCTGCTGGTCCGGTTTCATTTCTTCACCTTCTTCCTTTCTCCCTTCTTGTCTCGGTTTAGTGTCCATGACGTCAGGAAATTGAACCCACAGTAATCACTAATAAAGATTTTTCATACATATACATCAAGTGGCGTACTACAGTGAAGCTGTAATACTCTGCTTGGGAAAGTAAAACTGTTGGGCTTGTACTTGGTACTCAGACACCAATTCTGAGTAGCATACTTCTAGACAGGACACAAAAAAAAAAAAAAATAAAACAGTAAGCTAATTTAGCTTTCGTTCCAGCTTTGCAAAATAAGTGGTCGTTTACTGCAGATTCAGTTCCAGACTCCTCCAGAACTGTGGCATCATTATTTATGGTTTCTATTTTTATTGAATTTATTTTATTTATCCATCCATTGTTATTTTATTTTGGTTATTTTTTTTATTTTGATCAGTAGCATGTTTGTGTCTAGCTTGGGTGATAAATGTTTGACTTTTTCTTCTTTTGTAAATAAACTTTTGTATTTTGGAAAGTCACAGTCAATTATTCTACATAGGTCTCGTTTTCAACAGACGGATATAATTCATTCCTTTATGTTATTCACCTCAGCCTCAGCTGGGAAGGTGCTAAACTACGAGACTAATATAGTTGGCTATTAATATAATTCCTGACTCCTGTAAGGTGGTGTCTCGTTTATAATAATACCATAAATTATTAATTTTATTGATTGCCATAAGTAATAATTTTACAACTAATAACAAAATAGCTGTATTTTGTCTAAATACCCAACACTGTTGACAATAGTGATGGCCTCATATGACAGCATTCTGAGAGAGGCATCATCAAGTTGAACGGGCATTGTGTGAAGGTGGCATTGAAAGTGGTATGAGCTCTGAAGTGGTATGAGCTCTGAAGACAGATTCCCACTGCTTATATAGATAGGAATGTCTCCAATTGTATTGCTTAAGATCTTTCTTGAATTCGTTCCTGTTAACAACAAATCTGAAACCTTGGTCACTGTGTAATTGTTGGACAGCTCCTCTGAGGCTGATGAATCATCTCAATGCATTGATGAAAGAGTCCGTAGACAAATCCCCAAGCATTTCAATGTAGACTGCTCTTCAACTTGAAAAGACCATTTATCCATTACTCCCACTGTGGCTTCAGTGAGAGTCATCCCATCAAATGCGGGTCATCCCATCCAATGCCTCTGTCACAAAGCTCTTGGAGGATATGTTTTCCCCTTAGGCTGAATGGAGCAATCAATCCAAGTGTATGATAGAGTTAGGCAATGACAGACAAACAATTACGGCGGGTCGAAAATTGATCTTTTAGACTGATATTGAAACTGAAGGTGTCGTCCTTTATCAACTATTGAATGCCAAGACCATGTTCTGAAGGGAATGGGTCAAACCCAAAAGTTCAACGGTTGCTACTTGTTCAGAAGGGTCTAAGTTGAAAAGAACAGCTTCTTGATTTGAGTTGAATTTTTGAAGGTACAGTCCTCCGTTTCTGCACAACATCTGTGACTGAGTGATACGCTGACTAATCCATCATCAGCGTATTTTCTCTCCACAAAGGCTGATGCTACAGGATAGTTGGCTTGATGTTGTCGTGCTAGATGCTTTAAACCGAAATTGGTGCATCCTGGAGATGATGCAGCTCCAAACAGATGAACTTCCATTCTATACTCTATTCTATATTCTATACTCTCCATCAGAGGAATTTCACAGTGAAATGATAGAACATTATTTCAGTGTCATAGATTATGGTTATGGCTTCGTTCCTAAATCTGCAAAAGTAGGATTGTGCCGATGAACGGTGTCATTGTGTCTGTCAGCCATCACGATGGAGAGTGTAGAATTAAATTTTTGTAAAAAAAATAATTCAGTGCATGTTCAAGCAGAGACAAATGGCCAATTTCCAGTTCTCAGTTTTATTTTCAAACAGATTAAGATATGCAGTTTACAGAGAAACATGCCCATTTTCTCTGGGCCAGATTAAAGACATCTGACAACGAATGGTTTTCATGCCATAATTTTATAGACATCCAAAACTTCCCAGGATCTGGGCGTCTCTTCTCCCTCGGAATCTGCTCCAATCAGAACGTTTTTAAAAATTGTCTTGACACCGACTTGTCCGTCAAGAATTATGCATTCATAAGATGGAAGTGTCCTCCTCTTTGCTTTTACAACTGCCATTTCCTGGGTCCAGGTCAAAAGTTCATTCTGTGTTTTATGGTTTTATGGTCCTTTGTGAATTACTCCTAATCTACATACATCCTGGTTTTACATCATGCAGTAAATTTTATTACCCAAGAGTTTTATTGCTTAAAACCTTACCCCAATTAAAATACTGGTAAAGAATGTGTTTTACAACCATGAATAATATACAACAGACTTTTACCTCTGAATGCTTACTAAAGATATTTAAAACATATGTATTACGAAACTGTATATAAAAATAGCCCCAAAAAAGTAAAATACAACAAATCCCTCTTTCAATCTATTTTCAAATAGATTGATCACTCCTCTGTACTCTCCTTCAGGGTTAGTGTTTAAAACTTAAGATCTAAAACCTGTAAAGCATTTGAGAATGCAAAAAAAAAGGTCAAACCCAAGAAATTTTATCAGTTTAAAACATGAAGTCTTTCATATGATACCACAACAAGACTTCCAGATTAAAATTCAAAACACAACCTGTTAAAATACCTTTTTAACTTTAACTCCCATTACTCAAAAAATGTAAATCTGTTAATTATAAATTCACCCTCTTTTGGCATTATCCAAAAAATTTATTTTAACAATTTCCCAAAAACTACTAAATTCAAAACCCAAAAATGTAATAGTAGGTATAAGAATGTCTTAAATGTGAAGAGATAATTAAATCTGACTTGATATATGTTAATACTGTGGAAGAAGCTTAGAAAACCCATGAACATAGACATTATTACTATGTTATATTCTGAAATAAATCAAACTTAAAGTGGGAAGAATCCTGTGAAACAGAAAAAAATAGTTAGAAGTAACATTTTTGTTCTTTTAAAAGTTCATATCTTCTCTTCCGCACCGCTGGCATTCCGTCCAAGGCTGCTGGGAGCTGCATTCAGTAAATGTCTATAAAGGAACTGTCTTTTCCAGGTGAAATCATAATCAGATGATTACAATAATAATCCCTCTTTAATGGTAAATTACTCCCGTAATTGACCATTTCCCAAACACAGCCAATTCATTCAGGTGCAGGAAGATGCGATCTGATGCCATTAAGAAAACCTGGTATGGAATCAAATGATTAATTTAACATTTACGCATTGTTTCTGAATTCTTCCTTACAGCTTAAAAAACCCATAACATGTGTCATATTAGCCAGAAATATATCCCATAAAGTACGCAAAAACTAACCTAGTTAGCCTGAGTTTTTCCCACTTTAGCTGTCAGACCCTGTAAATTTTCCAAGTATAAATTAACAAAACTAAACCTATAAATTTAAAGTATCCAATTATCTTCAAATTCACCAAACCTGGGCATGGGAACAGAACCATGTTTTCCCATCCAGCACTCGACAGGCCTGCTCCTAATGGGGCAGCAGCGTTGTGCTCAAAAAAAGTTAGTAAAACAAATGCAGAGAAAAAAATAACCCAAAGCATAAAAAAAATTATGAAAACCAAAAACATGAAACAAATGACGGAACAACTTTCGTTACAGATTTCTATGAGACTTGCAGGCTTGTTGTGCATACAAAGCCTGTCTCACTCCTTGCTCCAATTAATGTAATCGCAGACTATCAAACCTAAAGTACTTATTTATTAACACACTCCAATCTAAATTCAAAGTAACTTTTGCTTATATGATTCCTCTTTAAACAAACACAAAAAGCCAACTGGGCAAGATATTCTGGTTGTAAATAACGAAACAGTTCATACTTCAAGAACATCTGTCAGATTCTGTGAAGTGAATCAAACATAGTCAAACTGATTTGTGCAACTAAAACTCCTCTTAAATTTTGTAGGATACATAGTAGTCTAATTCCCCTTAGCAGTAAAACAAAACAAAAAAAATTCAATACAGGAGGTTCAAGAGATAAGATTTCTCTAAACACAAACTAGTAGCATTAAAATAAAAAACAAAAACCAGCATTTTTACAGTATCCCAATTATCTCCTTCTATGTCTCAAAGTACAAACAGACATTTAATTGAAGCTTCTAAACAAATGTCAAAGAAATTACCACTGAATCATGTTTTCTTTAATCCAGCTTCTCAAATTAACATTTTCCAAAGTTCTCATTAATAAGCAGACCGCAATTCAGAAATCTGGGTCAGAATCCAAGTCGAAACAAATACATAAAGGTTGAGAGAGAAAGAGAAAAAAAAATAAAAATAAGAAAAAAATAAAGAAAATAAAATCAAAAAAATCTAAATAAATTGTCAGTTACAGAGTCCCCACTAATCAAATGGTATATTATGCCATTATTCTATGATCAGAACTGTTCTAAAATGTTTTAGGACATGTAAATTTACTCTCAGCATCAAGTAGACTAGCTAACAATTAATGAATAACATCTGAAAGATTCATCTTAAACTTTAAAACTAAAACCAATTCTTATTTGTCAAAACAAAATGTGCATTCAAATATATGGTAAAAATTTATTTCAATGTAGCTGCTCCATCACATTTTGCTTCTACACGATCAGAATAAATGAATTAGAATTTACTTCTTACTTCTAAATTAAACCATCATTTCGATCACCGCTGATATTCATTACTTGTTCTTCAACAAATCTACCAAAGAATTTAGTTGTTACTTTCAATCCTTAGACCAATTCCAAATTTATCCCCAGCCTGTTTAAAAACAAACTGATGCCTTAAAGATGACTCTGTGTTTTAATGTTTTCTTTTTTTTTTTCAAACTCAAACATTCAAATCCCACTAGTTTAGAAAATATCACTATGATAAGTATTGTTTTGCATGGTAAAAACATTCAATTTGTAACGGAATTGAAATATGCTGGGTTACTCCTTGAGCCCCAGTTGAAATTTGATAAATCCAATAAGCATTTAGTGTCCAGAAAATCCTTAAGAATGTTCAATTGTGTAAATAATTTTACACCAGTCTCCTTTAGGTCATTCATTCAGAGACTAAGCTATATTTCTAAAGTCTATAGAGCCATCAGAAATAAGCCAAACATAATTTTAGCATAAATTATACTTATTTAAATCACAGAAAGAATTCATAAACTGTTCGTGGTCTCAGATAAGAATATATGCAGTTCTGAGAAGTTTTACTCATTCTCTGTACCATTCAACACGGTGCTTATTAAAATAATTTAACCAGTTTGTTGCTCTCCAATTAACACCGTTTGCTTTTCGTTCTATTCTTATAATTACTGCTTATAGCTTTATCTTTATTTAGGCCAACTTAATCAAATCCTGCTTAGATCAATCAAAAAGCAACAAATCCACCTAATTAAAGATTCAAAAAAATGCACAACTTTTATTTTGACTATAAACTCCCCTCTTTTTAATTTTAAAGATGAAATCAAAAATTAAAACTTCACCAAGTCAGAATCGACTCATGAGTAACTGTTCTTAGTCATTTGCGTTTAATTGTAACATGCATCATTATCCCAATAAATGTATATGCTCTCCTCATGTGATAAATTGAGCCTTCTCTGGCAAAACCAGTTAACTAAATTCAGCATGTACTTCTTAATCTTTAATCTCCGTATTGTAACAGTTCAGTTAAATGTGAAACACCTTAAATTGCCCTTCGTAGAAAATGTGCTAAAACATTGCCGAAAGGGAGTAGCAAACAAAATTTATCTGAACAGTTATCTTGAGGCCGTTTTACATCCTAATTAACCAGAAAAATTTAACAAAATCCAAATTCGTTTAAGTCTTAACAAGGCAATCGTCTGCAGGAGTCTGTAATCACTTTCTATCCAAAATCAACTTCTAGCTTACAAGACACATAACATGCAGTTATTTTTAACCACAAAACACATTGACACACAAAAGCAAAAACGCTAGCATAGCACAGCAGCCTACAGCAACGTGCTACCGTTAACCCTCTTTGTCCAACGAAACCTAAAACAGTACAAAACGTACGGCGAAAACACTCAAGAAAATCGCAACACACACTTTAGAAAATTACATACCGCAATGCCAGGTCTTAATCCGCACAATTTATACCACTTTACCAAACTTTAATTCGGCACAAACAAAACAATCTCCTGTTCTCCCAACACGGACTGAAACACATGTTTCCAAACAGCCGTCCCGCACAGAAAACACCGAATCTACAACGTCCGTTACAGCCCAAAACCATTAACAAAAAACACAACATTATAAGCGGTGACTTTTAGACCTTCCAAAATCATTTTATCGTGGAGGTTTACACCAATTATTAAATTATTTTATCGCGGAGGTTTACACCAATCTGTCACAATTTTCGTAGTCTGTTCTGAGAAATTTCCCGGCGCCGGCCTCCAGAAAACCACTCAAAAGACTCGAACAGATGGCAGAAAACCGCCTATTACCACTAATTTATTTATCAAAACATATAGTCAAAGCTGTTGTATGTTAGCTGTGCCATTAAGCAGAAAATCACGCAGAATTCGTTCCGCCATCTCACCACCTAGCTTGGGCGTCCGCTCTGATGGAATGTTGTTAATGTTCACAGCTAATTCTTATAGATTTTTTAATTTCAGTTATCCATCATATTTAGTTATATATTTATTTATCTATTTTAATGAATTTATTATACCCGAGTTCATTATTTATACTATAACATTTTAACACAAACGCAACATCTCCAGCACGTCTCGCAAAGCGCCTGCGTAAAAAACCATCTCACACACACACATACGCACACACATACACAGGCGCATGCGCATCACACACCAGCTCGTCACGTCAAAACATTAAAATACAGTACTTTTACAATATTATCAAACACTGACCTCAATCGGACCCACCAAAAGCCGGACCATTAAACACAATCCAATTCACGTGGCTCAATCGTGCGTTTGGAAGATACGCCGGCCTTCAACAAGGGAATTCGTACAGAAAACAGAGGGCACCCAGGCCCTACCGTAATCTACTGCGTTTGCCAGCCTTGATGAATCTCCGACAGCGTCCTGTCGAAGTCGAGAGGCCAATTCTCAAGCCCCGATCCGCACTTTGGTCGGCCCCGATTTTGAGTCGTTGAAAGGACCGCTCCATCCAGTCCATCTGCTCCATTGTCCTTCTGTATTCTCCGGAGAAAAACCAACCCCCTGGGCGCGCAGAGTAACAAACTCCATCTCCCAGCAGGCACCGGTGTTTCTCTGCGGAGCGCAAAGAAGGTCGCAGTCATGCGCAGAACAGAGAGACAGACAAATGAGCAGCTTCAACTACGGGCCCGCAACAGTTAATCTGCTCAAAACAAAAAAACATATTTAACTTGCATGACAACATTTACCCAATGTTAGATTAACCAATCAACAGAATTAAAAACTACGCAACTCTGCGCAAATTGTCAATAGAGCAAATACATGTCCGTTAATTAATTTAAAAAATAACTGGATCTTGGTCCAAACTCTGCACACGTTCGAGGTCACCATTTGTAGAATTACATTTTTGTAAAAAAAATAATTCAGTGCATGTTCAACCAGAGACAAATGGCCAATTTCCAGTTCTCAGTTTTATTTTCAAACAGATTGAGATATGCAGTTTACAGAGAAACTGTTGGCCCTTTAAATCTGGCCCATTTTCTCTGGGCCAGATTAAAGACATCTGACAACGAATGGTTTTCATGCCATAATTTTATAGACATCCAAAACTTCCCAGGATCTGGGCGTCTCTTCTCCCTCGGAATCTGCTCCAATCAGAACGTTTTTAAAAAGTGTCTTGACACCGACTGGTCCGTCAAGAATTATGCATTCATAAGATGGAAGTGTCCTCCTCCTGGGTCCAGGTCAAAAGTTCATTCTGAGTTTTATGGTTTTATGGTCCCGGGTCCTCCCTACTTCCTAATCTACAGACATCCTGGTTTTACAACATGCAGTAAATTATTACCCAAGAGTTTTATTGCTTAAAACCTTACCCCAATTAAAATACTGGTAAAGAATGTGTTTTACAACCATGAATAATATACAACAGACTTTTACCTCTGAATGCTTACTAAAGATATTTAAAACATATGTACTACGAAACTGTATATAAAAATAGCCCCAAAAAGAGCCACCATCTTGATTCATGATTCCCACCCTGTCAGACATGCACTAATCCTATAGTCTCTTCTATAGTTGATCTAAAACCTTAGCAGGGATTGCTCTGTAAACATTGACAATATAGGCTAACGAATGTATGTGTTGCACACTGGGAAACATTAGTATGTTTTTTAAAATGTATTTTGCGTGTTTTTTTTTGTCTGTGGATTTGGTGTGTTTTGTTTGCATTTGTTTCCCTCTGTGAAGCTCCAAGAGAAAAAATTTAACTTATCTGGATAAGTCAGAAGGATGAGCACAGCAATCAGCTGCTTTGTTAGAGGTGCACAAAACTTGTTAAGCTGCACATAAAAATAGCAGAGGCAGGACAACAAAGACTGAACCCACTGGCTGCAATACCACGAGCGATTATCGCACACACGGCTCCAGCAGCAGACGGGCAGCGTTGACTGCTACCTGATTCCTAACTCTCTGTCACTTTAGTACCTGTTATGAAGGACAAAGCTGGCAAGGTTGGAAGTCTGGATAACAACAGGCCAATAGCCATAGCTAGTGTTATATCTAGTCTTGGAAAATATATTGCTTGATCTTCTGTGTCGCCGCAAAACAACTACAAATAACCAGTTTGACTTTAAATTCAAAGCTGGGAACAGATCTGTGTATCTATGGCTTGAAGGAGGCTACACAAATGTATTTAAAACAAAATTCCTCCATGTTAATGGGGTTTATTGATGCATCTAAAGCATTTGACAGGGTTAACCACTGTACGGTTTTTTATATTTTAAGTAGAATTCAATTCAATTCACTTTTATTTATATAGTGCCAATTCACAACAAATGTCATTTCAATACAATTATACAAACATTCCATTCAGTAAAAAGTTTTCTATGTAAGGAATCCCAGCAGATTGAAATGAGTCATCGACGTGAGGTTGTGCCCGGATCATGCACACTCCAACCACAGCTATTCCTCAACAATCCCTCATACTGAGCAAGCATGTAGCAATTGGAGAGGAAAAACTCCCCTTTAACAGGAAGGACCTCAGGCAGAACCTGGCTCAATACAAGCGGTCATCTGCCACGACCGTCTGGGGGTCTGAGAAGACAGAGAAGAGACAGCATGGAGGATGCTCGGATACTTTGAGCATCATCTGGACCGATGTGCCCCATCCAGCAGGGGTCATTGTAGTTGAGCAGGGTACCAGACCGTGTGGAGCTTCAATGGGAGAAAAATACTGAGAGAAAACTGGGTTAACAATCGTATTAACAGCAGAAAATATATATCTGAAGAGTGGATACTGACTGTCAGTTTTGCCCTGAGCATGAAAACTTCAACCGCGGTAATCCCTCATACTGAGCAAGCATGTAGTGACAGTGGAGAGAAAAAACTCCCTTTCAAAAGAAAGAAACCTGTTGCAGAACCTGTCTTAACCTGTTATCTGCCACAACTGTCTGGGGGTTTGAGAAGACAGAGAAGAAACAGCACACAGAGGATGTTCAGTCACTGGGAGCATCATCTGAATTAATGCTCCCTATCCAGCAGGGCATTGTAGCTGAGCAGGATACCAGATCAGGAGGAGCTTCTATGGAGAGAAAAACAATAAGAAAAACCAAGGTTAACTGCCAAAATAACAGTAAAAAAATACAACTGGACAGTAGTAGAAGAGAAAAGTAGCAGAGTGAAGAAAAGCAGGCAGTCTGTCCTCTAACGGTCTAAACCTTTTGCAGCATAACTGAAAAAATAGCTCATGATAACGTGAGCCACTCTAACTATACGCTTTATCAAAAAAGGTTTTAATCCTAGTCTTAAAAACAGACAGAGTATCTGCCTCACGGACTAAAACTGGGAGCTGGTTCAACAGGAGAGGAGCCCGATAACTAAAAGATCTGCCTCCCATTCTATCTCAAAGAAAATTTCAATCGAACGCAACTGGACTTGTCCAGTTGCGTTCGATTGAAATTTCCTCCGGGAAATTAGAAGTCTGCCCACAGGCATGCACTTTGTATTGCTTCTGATGGCCAATGACAGAAAGACTGCCTCGGTGACAATCAGTTTGCGGGACGTGTCACGGACATGCCAAGGGCAGAACTTTTTAACCGAGAATTCAAAGCCTCCTTCCCCCTGACAAGAGACATTTGGCCCCGGGCAAAAAAGGAGTAAAATAGAGGTAAATGGATTAAAATAAATACATTTTTTTTAAAAATTATATAAAAAAAAATAAAGAAAGAAATAAAATTAAATAAGGAGACGAAAACAAAATAAGAAACGTTAAAAAAAATACTAAAAATAAAAGTCAAAGCTCCAGGGAGGCCGAGGAGGCAGGTAGGCTGGTCCAACTCCAGGGCTCCGGCACGGATGCACAGCCAGCACCAGTGCCCTTGGATGAATCAGAACCACCAGCATCTCTGGGTGCATCCAGCCCAAATTAAAGCCTCTGTCTATGGGCTTAATGGGCCTCCATAGTCCCCTGGAGGACAAACCTGAACCTATTGGTACTTCAAACCATGTTTAAAGCACTTTTTAAAGCATTTTAAAGGGCCTACATGGTCCACTGGAGAACCGACCGGGACCTCCTGGGACATCCAACCCACGTTAAGGCACCATTATCTGGGTTAAAGGACCAACCGGGGCCTCCTGGGACGTTCAACCCACTTTAAGCCACCCTTATCTAGGTTAAAGGGTCACCATGGTCCACTGGAGGACCAAACAGGACATGCTGGGACCTTAAAACTCCCTTAAGGCACCCTTATCTATTATTCATTATTTGGGTTAAAGGGCCAACCGGGGCCTCCTGGGACAACCAACCCACGTTAAGGCACCCCTACCTGGGTTAAAGGGTCACCATGGTCCACTGGAGGACCCACCAGGACCTGCTTGGACCTTCGACCCACCTGAAGGCACCTTTATCTGGGTCAAAGGGCCAACCGGGGCCTCCTGGGACATCCAACCCACGTTAAGGAATCAATATCTGGGTTAAATGGCCCACCGGGGCCTGCTGGGACCTTCGACACACTTTAAGGCACCCTTATCTGGGTTAAAGGACCAACCGGGGGCATCCTGGGACCTTCAACCCACCTTAAGGCACCCTTATCTGGGTTAAAGGGCCAACCGGGGCCTCCTGGGACATCCAACCCTCCTTAAGGCACCCTTATCTGGGTTAAAGAGTCACCATGGTCAACTGGAGGACCGACCAGGACCTCCTGGGACCTTCGACCCACCTTAAGGCACCCTTATCTGGGTTAAAGGACCAACCGGGGCCTCCTGGGACCTTCAACCCACCTTAAGGCACCCTTATCTGCGTTAAAGGGCCAACTGGGGCCTCCTGGGACAACCAACCCACGTTAAGGCACCCCTACCTGGGTTAAAGGGCAAACCGGCGCCTCCTAGGACATCCAACGCACGTTAAGGCACCCCTATCTGGGTTACAGGGCCAACCTGGGCCTCCTGGGACATCCAACCCACGTTAAAGCACCCTTATCTGGGTTAAAGGGTCACCATGGTCCACTGGAGGACCGACCAGGACCTCCTGGGATATCCAACCCACTTTAAGGCACCGTTATCTGTGTTAAAAGGCCAACCGGGGCCTCCTGGGACATCCAACCCATGTTAAGGCACCCTTATCTGGGTTAAACGGTCACCATGGTCAACTGGAGCACAAACCAGGACCTCCTGGGACCTTCGACCCACCTTAAGGCACCCCTATCTGGGTTAAAGGACCAACCAGCGCCTCCTGGGACCTTCAACCGACCTTAAGGCACCCTTATCTGGGTTAAAGGGCCAACCGGGGCCTCCTGGGACATCCAACCCACATTCAGGCACCATTATCTGGGTTAAAGGGCCAACCGACGCCTCCTGGGACAACCAACCCACGTTAAGGCACCGATATCTGGGTTAAAGGGCCAACAGAGGCCTCCTGGGAAGTCCAACCCACATTAAGGCACCATTATCTGGGTTAAAGTGCCAACCGGGGCCTCCTGGGAGAACCAACACACGTTAAGGCACCCCTATCTGGGTTAAATGGCCAGCCGGTGCGTCCTGGGACATCCAACACACCGTAAAGCACCCTTATCTGGTTTAAACAGCTAACCGGGGCCTCCTGGGACATCCAACACATGTTAAGGGACTATTATCTGTGTTAAAGGGCCAACCGGGGCCTCCTGGGACCTTCGACCCACCTGAAAGCACCTTTATCTGGGGTAAAGGACCAACCGGGGCCTCCTGGGACATCCAACCCACCTTAAGGCACCCTTATTTGGATTAAAGGGTCAACTGGGGCCTCCCTGGACATCCAACCCACCTTAAGGCACCCTTATCTGGGTTAAAGGGCCAACAGGGGTTGTCCTGGGAGAACCAACACACGTTAAGGCACCTCTATCTGGGTTAAAGGGCCAGCCGGTGCCTCCTGGGACATCGAACACATCTTAAAGTACCCTTATCTGGTTTAAACAGCCAACCGGGGTTTCATGGGACATCCAACCCACGGTAAGGCACCATTATCTGGGTTAAAGGGCCAACCGGGGCCTCCTGGGAGAACCAACACACGTTAAGGCACCCCTATCTGGGTTAAAGGGCCAACCGGGGCCTCCTGGGACATCCAACACATGTTAAGGCACTATTATCTGGGTTAAAGGGCAAACCGGGGCCCCCTGGGACAACCAACCCACGGTAAGGCACCCCTATCTGGGTTAAAGGGCCTACCGCCGCCTCCTCGGACATCCAACCTACGTTAAGGCATCATTTTCTGGGTTAAAGGGCCAACAGGGGTTGTCCTGGGAGAACCAACACACGTTAAGGCACCTCTATCTGGGTTAAAGGGCCAGCCGGTGCCTCCTGGGACATCGAACACATCTTAAAGTACCCTTATCTGGTTTAAACAGCCAACCGGGGTCTCATGGGACATCCAACCCACGGTAAGGCACCATTATCTGGGTTAAAGGGCCAACCGGGGCCTCCTGGGAGAACCAACACACGTTAAGGCACCCCTATCTGGGTTAAAGGGCCAACCGGGGCCTCCTGGGACATCCAACACAAGTTAAGGCACTATTATCTGGGTTAAAGGGCAAACCGGGGCCCCCTGGGACAACCAACCCACGGTAAGGCACCCCTATCTGGGTTAAAGGGCCTACCGCCGCCTCCTCGGACATCCAACCTACGTTAAGGCATCATTTTCTGGGTTAAAGGGCCCACCGGGGCCTCCTGGGACAACCAACCCACGTTAAGGCACCATTACCTGTGTTAAAGGGCCAACCTGTGCCTCCTGGGACATCCAATCCACGTTAACCTACCCCTATTTGGGTTAAAGGGCCAACTGGCACCTCCTGGGACATCCAACCCACCTTAAGGCACCCTTATCTGGGTTAAAAGGTCACCATGGTCCACTGGAGGACCGACCAGGACCTCCTTGGAAATCCAACCCATGTTAAGGCACCCATATCTGGGTTAAAGGGCCAACCGGGGCCTCCTGGGACCTTCAACCCACCTTAAGGCACCCTTATCTGGGTTACAGGACCAACCGGGGCCTCCTGGGACCTTCAACCCCCCTTAAGGCACCTTATTGGGGTTAAAGGGCCAACCAGCGCCTCCTGGGACATCCAACCCACGTTAAGGCACCATTATCTGGGTTAAAGGGCCAACCGGGGCCTCCTTAGACATCCAACCCACGTTCAGGCACCATTATCTGGGTTAAAGTGCCAACCGGCGCCTCCTGGGACATCCAACCCACGTTAAGGCACCATTATCTGGGTTAAAGGGCCGAACTGGTCCTCCTGGGACAACAAACCCATGTTAAGGCACCCTTATCTGGGTTAAAGGGCCAACAGCGGCCTCCTGGGACGTCCAACCCACATTAAGGCACAATTATCTCGGTTAAAGGGCCAACCGGGGCCTCCTGGGAGAACCAACAAATGTTAAGGCACCCCTATCTGGGTTAAAGGGCCAGCCGGTGCCTCCTGGGACATCCAACACACCTTAAAGAACCCTTATCTGGTTTAAACAGCCAACTGGAGCCTCCTGGGACATCCAACACATGTTAAGGCACTATTATCTGGGGTAAAGGGCCAACCGGGGCCCCCTGGGACAACCAACCCACGGTAAGGCACTCCTATCTGGGTTAAAGGGCGAACCAGGTCCTCCTGCTACATCCAACCCACGTTAAGGAACCCTTATCTGGGTTAAGGGGTCACCATGGTCCACTGGAGGACCGAGAAGGACCTCCCAGGACCTTCGACCCACCTGAAGGACACCATTATCTGGGGTAAGGGACCAACCGGGGCCTCCTCGGACCTTCAACCCACCTTAAGGCACCATTATTTGGATTAAAGGGCCAACTGGGGCCTCCTGGGACATCCCACCCACCTTAAGCCCCCCTTATCTGGGATAAAGGGCCAACAGGGGTTCTCCTGGGACGTCCAACCCACAGTAAGGCACCATTATCTGGGTTAAGGTGCCAACCGGGGCCTCCTGGGAGAACCAACACACGTTAAAGCACCCTTATCTGGTTTAAACAGCCAACCGGGGCCTCATGGGATATCCAACCCACGGTAAGGCACCCTTATCTGGGTTAAAGGGCCAGCCGGGGCCTCCTGGGAGAACCAACACAGGTTAAGGCACCTCTATCTGGGTTAAAAGACCAGCCGGGGCCTCCTGGGACATCCAACCCACGTTCAGACACCATTATCTGTGTTAAAGGGCCAACCGGGGCCTCATGGGACATCCAACCCACAGTAAGGCACCATTATCTGGGTTAAAGGGCCAACCGGGGCCTCCTGGGAGAACCAACACTCGTTAAGGCACCCCTATCTGGGTTAAAGGGCCAACCGGGGCCTCCTGGGACATCCAACACATGTTAAGGAACTATTATCTTGGTTAAAGCGCCAACCGGGGCCTCCTGGGACAACCAACCCACGTTAAGGCACCCCTATCTTGGTTAAAGGGCCAGTCGGCGCCTCCTGGGACATCCAACCTACGTTAAGGCACCCATATCTGGGTTAAAGGGCCAACCGAGACCTCCTGGGACATCCAACCTACCTTAAGGCACCCTTATCTGGGCTAAAGGGCCAACCGGGGCCTCCTGGGACATCCAACCCACGTTCAAGCACCATTATCTGTGTTAAAGGGCCAACCGGGGCCTCATGGGACATCCAACCCACAGTAAGGAACCATGATCTGGGTTAAAGGGTCAACATGGTCCACTGGAGGACCGACCAGGACCTCCTGGGACATCCAACCCACTTTAAGGCACCGTTATCTGTGTTAAAAGGCCAACCGGGGCCTCCTGGGACATCGAACCCATGTTAAGGAACCATTATCTTGGTTAAAGGGTCACCATGGTCCACTGGAGAACCGACCAGGATCTCCTGGGACCTTCAACCCACCTTAAGGCACCCTTATCTGGGTTAAAGAGCCAATCTGCGCATCCTGGGACATCCAACCTACGTTAAGGCATCCATATCTTGGTTAAAGGGCCAACCGACGCATCCTGGGACATCCAACCCACGTTAAGGCACCCTTATCTGGGTTAAAGGGTCACCATGGTCCACTGGAGAACGGACCAGGACCTCCTGGGACATCCAACCCATGTTAAGGCACCCATATCTGGTTTAAAGGGCCATTCGGGTTCTCCTGGGACATCCAACCCACCTTAAGGCACCCTTATCTGGGTTAAAGGGTCACCATGGTCCACTGGAGAACCGACCAGGACCTCCTGGGACCTTCAACCCACCTTAAGGCACCCTTATCTGGGTTAAAGGACAAACTGGGGCCTCCTGGGACCTTCAACCCACCTTAAGGCACCTTATTGGGGTTAAAGGGCCAACCGGGGCCTCCTGGGTCATCCAACCCACCTTAAGGCATCATTATCTGGGTAAAAGGGCCAACTGGCTCCTCCTGGGACATCCAACGCACGTTAAGGCACCATTATCTGGGTTAAAGGACAAACCGGGGCCTCCTGGGACACCCAACCCACGTTCAGGCACCATTATCTGGGTTAAAGGGTCGCCGGTTGGGTGTTGGTTTTCTGGGTTAAAGGGACCACCGGGTCCTCCTGGGACAACAAACCCACGTTAAGGCACCCTTATCTGGGTTAAAGGGCCAACAGGGGCCTCCTGGCACAACCAACCCACGTAAGGCACCCCTACCTGTGTTAAAGGTCCAACCGGTGCCTCCTGGGACATCCAATCCACGTTAACCTACCCCTATTTGGGTTAAAGGGTCAACCGGCACCTCCTGGGAGATCCAACCCACCTTAAGGCACCCTTATCTGGGTTAAAAGGTCACCATGGTCCACTGGAGGACCCACCAGGACCTCCTGGGACATCCAACCCACGTTCAGGCACCATTATCCGGGTTAAAGGGCCAGCCGGTGCCTCCTGGGACATTCAACACACCTTAAAGCACCCTTATCTGGTTTAAACAGCCAACCGGGGCCTCATGGGTCATCAAACCCATACCCATGTTAAGGCACCTATATCTGGGTTATATCTGGTCCTCTTGGGACATCCAACACATGCTAAGGCACTATTATCTGGGTTAAAGGGCCAACTGGGGCCCCCTGGGACAACCAACCCACGGTAAGGCACCCCTATCTGGGATAAAGGGCCAACCGGCGCAACCTGGGACATCCAACCCACCTTAACGCACCCTTATCTGGGTTAAAGGGCCAACCGGGTCCTCCTCGTACATCCAACCCACGTTAAGGAACCCTTATCTGAGTTAAAGGGTCACCATGGTCCACTGGAGAACCGACCAGGACCTCCTGGGACCTTCAACCCACCTTAAGGCACCCTTATCTGGGTTAAAGGACAAACCGGGGCCTCCTGGGACCTTCAACCCACCTTAAGGCACCTTATTGGGGTTTAAGGGCCAACCGGGGCCTCCTGGGACATCCAACCCACCTTAAGGCATCATTATCTGGGTTAAAGGACCAACCAGGGCCTCCTGGGACCTTCAACCCACCTTAAGGCACCCTTATCTGCGTTAAAGGGCCAACCGGGGCCTCCTGGGAAATCAAACCCACCTTACGGCACCCTGATCTGGGTTAAAGAAGCAACCGGGGCCTCCTGCGACATCCAACCCACGTTAAGGCACCATTATGTGGGTTAAAGGGCCAACCGTTGCCTCCTGGGACAACCAACCCACGTTAAGGCAAGCCTACGTGGGTTAAATTGCAAACCGGCGCCTTATGTGACATCCAACGCACGTTAAGGCACCCCTATCTGGGTTAAAGGGCCAACCTGGGCCTCCTGGGATATCCAACCCACGTTAAGCCTCCCTTATCTGGGTTGGGTTGGTGGGGGGGTTGGGTTTTGGTTTTGGGCTAAAGGGCTAACCGGGGCCTCCTGGGACGTCCAACCCACGTTCAGGCACCATTATCTGTGTTAAAGGGCCAACCAGGGCCTCATGGGACATCCAACCCACGGTAAGGCACCCTTATCTGGGTTAAAGGGTCGCCATGGTCCACTGGAGGACCCACCAGGACCTCCTGGGACCTTCGACCCACCTGAAGGCACCGGGGCCTCCTGGGACATCCAACCCATGTTAAGGCACCCTTATCTGGGTTAAAGGGCCAACAGCGGCCTCCTGGGACGTCCAACTCACATTAAGGCACCATTATCTCGGTTAAAGGGCCAACCGGGGCCTCCTGGGAGAACCAACACACGTTAAGGCACCCCTATCTGGGTTAAAGGGCCAGCCGGTGCGTCCTGGGACATCCAACACACCTTAAAGCACCCTTATCTGGTTTAAACAGCCAACCGGGGCCTACTGGGACATCCAACACATGCTAAGGGACTATTATCTGTGTTAAAGGGCCAACCGGGGCCTCCTGGGACAACCAACCCACGGTAAAGCTGCCCTATCTGGGTTAAAGGGCCAACCGGCGCCTCCTGGGACATCCAACCCACCTTAGGGCACCCTTATCTGGGTTAAAGGGCCAACCGGGTCCTCCTGGTACATCCAACCCATGTTAAGGAACCCTTATCTGGGTTAAAGGGTCACCATGGTCCACTGGAGGACCGACAAGGACCTCCTGGGACCTTCGACCCACCTGAAAGCACCTTTATCTGGGGTAAAGGACCAACCGGGGCCTCCTGGGACATCCAACCCACCTTAAGGCACCCTTATTTGGATTAAAGGGTCAACTGGGGCCTCCCTGGACATCCAACCCACCTTAAGGCACCCTTATCTGGGTTAAAGGGCCAACAGGGGTTGTCCTGGGAGAACCAACACACGTTAAGGTACCCCTATCTGGGTTAAAGGGCCAACCGGGGCCTCCTGGGACATCCAACACATGTTAAGGCACTATTATCTGGTTTAAAGGGCAAACCGGGGCCCCCTGGGACAACCAACCCACGGTAAGGCACCCCTATCTGGGTTAAAGGGCCTACCGCCGCCTCCTCGGACATCCAACCCACGTTAAGGCACCATTTTCTGGGTTAAAGGGCCCACCGGGGCCTCCTCGGACAACCAACCCACGTTAAGGCACCATTACCTGTGTTAAAGGGCCAACCTGTGCCTCCTGGGACATCCAATCCACGTTAACATACCCCTATTTGGGTTAAAGGGCCAACCGGCACCTCCTGGGACATCCAACCCACCTTAAGGCACCCTTATCTGGGTTAAAATGTCACCATGGTCCACTGGAGGACCGACCAGGACCTCCTGGGTAATCCAACCCATGTTAAGGCACCCATATCTGGGTTAAAGGGCCAACCGGGGACTCCTGGGACCTTCAACCCACCTAAAGGCACCCTTATCTGGGTTAAAGGACCAACCGGGGCCTCCTGGGACCTTCAACCCCCCTTAAGGCACCTTATTGGGGTTAAAGGGCCAACCAGCGCCTCCTGGGACATCCAACCCACGTTAAGGCACCATTATCTGGGTTAAAGTGCCAACCGGCGCCTCCTGGGACGTCCAACCCACGTTAAGGCACCATTATCTGGGTTAAAGGGCCGAACTGGTACTCTTGGGACAACCAACCCATGTTAAGGCACCCTTATCTGGGTTAAAGGTCCAACAGCGGCCTCCTGGGACGTCCAACCCACATTAAGGCACCATTATCTGGGTTAAAGGGCCAACCGGGGCCTCCTGGGAGAACCAACACACGTTAAGGCACCCCTATCTGGGTTAAAGAGCCAGCCGGTGCCTCCTGGGACATCCAACACACCTTAAAGCACCCTTATCTGGTTTAAACAGCCAACCGGAGCCTCCTGGGACATCCAACACATGTTAAGGCACTATTATCTGGGGTAAAGGGCCAACCGGGGCCCCCTGGGACAACCAACCCACGGTAAGGCACTCCTATCTGGGTTAAAGGGCCAAGCAGGTCCTCCTGCTACATCCAACCCACGTTAAGGAACCCTTATCTGGGTTAAGGGGTGACCATGGTCCACTGGAGGACCGACAAGGACCTCCCAGGACCTTCGACCCACATGAAGGACACCATTATCTGGGGTAAGGGACCAACCGGGGCCTCCTGGGACCTTCAACCCACCTTAAGGCACCATTATTTGGATTAAAGGGCCAACTGGGGCCTCCTGGGACGTCCAACCCACATTAAGGCACCATTATCTGGGTTAAAGGGCCAACCGGGGCCTCCTGGGAGAACCAACACACGTTAAGGCACCCCTATCTGGGTTAAAGGGCCAGCCGGTGCCTCCTGGGACATCCAACACACCTTAAAGCACCCTTATCGGGTTTAAACAGCCAACCGGAGCCTCCTGGGACATCCAACACATGTTAAGGCACTATTATCTGGGGTAAAGGGCCAACCGGGGCCCCCTGGGACAACCAATCCACGGTAAGGCACTCTTATCTGGGTTAAAGGGCCAAGCAGGTCCTCCTGCTACATCCAACCCACGTTAAGGAACCCTTATCTGGGTTAAGGGGTGACCATGGTCCACTGGAGGACCGACAAGGACCTCCCAGGACCTTCGACCCACATGAAGGACACCATTATCTGGGGTAAGGGACCAACCGGGGCCTCCTCGGACCTTCAACCCACCTTAATGTCACCATTTTTTATTTTTGGATTAAAGGGCCAACTGGGGCCTCCTGGGACATCCAACCCACCTTAAGGCACCCTTATCTGGGATAAAGGGCCAACAGGGCTTCTCCTGGGACGTCCAACCCACAGTAAGGGACCATTATCTGGGTTAAAGTGCCAACCGGGGCCTCCTGGGAGAACCAACACACGTTAAGGCACCCCTATCTGGGTTAAAGAACCAGCCGGTGCCTCCTGGGACATCGAACACACCTTAAAGCACCCTTATCTGGTTTAAACAGCCAACCGGGGCCTCATTGGACATCCAACCCACGGTAAGGCACCATTATCTGGGTTAAAGGGCCAACCAGGGCCTCCTGGGAGAACCAACACAGGTTAAGGCACCCCTATCTGGGTTAAAGAACCAGCCGGGGCCTCCTGGGACATCCAACCCACGTTCAGGCACCATTATCTGTGTTAAAGAACCAACCGGGGCCTTATGGGACATCCAACCCTAGGTAAGGCACCATTATCTGGGTTAAAGGGCCAACCGGGGCCTCCTGGGAGAACCAACACTCGTTAAGGCACCCCTATCTGGGTTAAAGGGCCAACCGGGGCCTCCTGGGACATCCAACACATGTTAAGGAACTATTATCTTGGTTAAAGCGCCAACCGGGGCCTCCTGGGACAACCAACCCTCGTTAAGGCACCCCTATCTTGGTTAAAGGGCCAGTCGGGGCCTCCTGGGACATCCAACCCACGTTAAGGCACCCATATCTGGGTTAAAGGGTCAACCGGCACCTCCTGGGACATCGAACCAACGTTAAGGCACCCTTATCTGGGTTAAAGGGTCGCCATGGTCCACTGGAGGACCCACCAGGACCTCCTGGGACTTTCGACCCACCTGAAGGCACCTTAATCTGGGTTAAAGGACCAACCGGGGCCTCCTGGGACCTTCAACTCTCCTTAAGGCACCCTTATTTGGGTTAAAGGGCCAACCGGGACCTCCTGGGACATCCAACCTACCTTAAGGCACCCTTATCTGGGCTAAAGGGCCAACCGGGGCCTCCTGGGACATCAAACCCACGTTCAGGCACCATTATCTGTGTTAAAGGGCCAACCGGGGCCTCATGGGACATCCAACCCACGGTAAGGCACCATTATCTTGGTTAAAGGGCCAACCGGGGCCTCCTGGGAGAACCAACACTCGTTAAGGCACCCCGATCTGGGTTAAAGGGCCAACCGGGGCCTCCTGGGACATCCAACACATGTTAAGGAACTATTATCTTGGTTAAAGCGCCAACCGGGGCCTCCTGGGACAACCATCCCACATTAAGGCACCCATATCTGGGTTAAAGGGCCAACCGGCGCCTCCTGGGACATCCAACCCACGTTAAGGCACCCTTATCTGTGTTAAAGGGTCGCCATGATCCACTGGAGGACCCACCAGGACCTCCTGGGACTTTCGACCCACCTGAAGGCACCTTAATCTGGGTTAAAGGACCAACCGGGGCCTCCTGGGACCTTCAACCTACCTTAAGACACCCTTATCTGGGCTAAAGGGCCAACCGGGGCCTCCTGGGACATCCAATCCACGTAAACCTACTCCTATTTGGGTTAAAGGGCCAACCGGCACCTCCTGTTACATCCAACCCACCTTAACGCACCCTTATCTGGGTTAAAAGGTCACCATGGTCCACTGGAGGACCAACCAGGACCTCCTGGGACATCCAACCCATGTTAAGGCACCCATATCTGGTTTAAAGGGCCAACCGGGTTCTCCTGGGACATCCAACCCACCTTAAGGCACCCTTATCTGGGTTAAAGGGTCACCATGGTCCACTGGAGAACCGACCAGGACCTCCTGGGACCTTCAACCCACCTTAAGGCACCCTTATCTGGGTTAAAGGACAAACTGGGGCCTCCTGGGACCTTCAACCCACCTTAAGGCACCTTATTGGGGTTAAATGGCCAACCGGGGCCTCCTGGGTCATCCAACCCACCTTAATTTCAATTCAATTCAGTTTATTTATATAGCGCCATTTCACAACAGATGTCATCTCAAGGCACTTTACAAAAAGAGTTATTACAATACAATGTTTAGTGTAGAAATTACAGAACCACAGAAGATTGCGTCGTGGAATTCTCAGCAATCCCTCATACTGAGCAAGCATGCAGCGACAGTGGGAAGGAAAAACTCCCTTTTAACAGGAAGAAACCTCCGGCAGAACCAGGCTCAGCACAAGCGGTTATCTGCCGCGACCGTCTGTGGCTTGGAGAATACATAACAGAGACACAGAAAGAGCAATAGAACTGATGCACAAGTTTGTTGCAGGACGTGGAGAATTTTCCGTCACTGCAATGCCATCTTAGTCAGGGTCGTCAAGCAGGGCTAATCCGGAGCACCTACTATAATAGAAAACAGGTTAGTGCTTGAATTGACAGCACATCATGCAGTTGGGGAGAAGTAGGAGAGAAAGTAGGAACAGACCCTAATAATGTCCTCCAACAGCCTAGCCTAAAGCAGCATAGCTACTAACATTAACCTGTCTCCTAGCTACTAGGAGACCTGGCTACCAACACTCTGTCTGAGTCCTCCTGACCCGTGGACGGTGTAGGGCCGGTAACGGCCCCCGTCATGCCGGGGTCTTCTCGGAGTCGGGTTGTTTGAGAATGCAGCCCAAAGTGGGTGGTAAACTCCATCTAAGGCTAAATACCGGCACGAGACCGATAGTCGTCAACTATCTTAAAGAAAAATAGACAGAAATGAGAGGACAGAGTTGAAGAGGGCGAGAAACGTTTAAGAGATAAACGGGTGGGGTCCGCACAGTCTGCCCGGGGGATTCAACCCGGCAGGTAATGGGCGGCCGCACTGTGCGGGAGGATCCCCTTGAGGGACCTCTCTCCGGCGCTGGCTGGCCCCTGTGGGGCACATTTCTTCCGCGGCGGTAAGCCGCGACCGGCTCCGGATCTTTACCTGGCTTACATTAATCTATCTCTACCTAGCTACTCTACCTCTTCCTATCTCTTCCTAACTTTTGACACTCTGCCTGACTACTAACATTAACCTGTCTCTTCCTATCTACCTGTCTGACCTGACTCTAACTACCTATAAACATATCTCTAACTGTAAGCTTTGTCAAAGAGGAAAGTTTTTAGCCTAGTTTTAAAGATAGACAAATTGTCTGCTTCACGAACCAACCCTGGGAGCCGGTTCCATAGGAGGGGAGCCTGATAGCTGAAAGATCTGCCACCCATTCTACTTTTAGAAATCCTAGGAACTACCAGTAAACCTGCAGTCTGAGAGCGAAGGTCTCTGTTAGGAACATATGGAACAATCAGGTCTCTTATGTATGATGGAGCTAGATTATTAAGGGCTTTATATGTCAGAAGGAGGATCTTGAATTCTATTCTAGATTTTACTGGGAGCCAGTGAAGAGAAGCTAAAACAGGGGAAATGTGATCTCTTCTTTTAATATTCATCAGAATCCTAGCAGCAGCATTTTGAACTAACTGAAGACTTTTAATTGTATTCTGTGGACTACCTGATAATAGACAGTTACAGTAATCCAGCCTTGAAGTAACAAAGGCATGGACTAGTTTTTCAGCATCATTCCTGGACAGGATGGTTCTAATTTTTGCAATATTCCTAAGGTGAAAAAAGGAAATCCTACAGACTTCTTTAATGTGAGTTCTAAATGACATATCTTGGTCAAAAATGACACCGAGGTTTTTTGCTTTATTACTGGAGGCTAATTTAATGCCGTCCAGGTGAAGGGGCTGACTAAGTAGTTTCTTTTTCAGAGCTTCTGGTCCAAAGACGACAACTTCTGTTTTATCAGAATTTAGAAGCAAGAAGTTTAGAGTCATCCAAGTTTTTATGTCTTCCAGACATGCCTGTAGTCTACCTAACTGATTGGATTCATCAGGATTTATGGATAGATATAGCTGTGTATCATCTGCGTAACTATGGAATTTTATCCCATGCTGCCTAATTATTTTACCAATAGGAAGCATATATATAGTAAAGAGAATCGGCCCAAGCACTGAACCCTGTGGTACTCCGCAAGTAACTATTGAGGTTGAGGAAGATCTATTGTTTACCTGAACAAACTGAAATCTGTTAGACAAATAAGATTTAAACCAACCTAGTGCTGTTCCTATTATACCGACACTTTGAAGCCTTTCTATGAGAATATTGTGGTCAACAGTGTCAAAGGCAGCACTGAGATCTAACAGGACCAGAATGGTCACCAGTCCATTGTCTGAGGCTATGAGAATATCATTAGTAACCTTCACCAGAGCTGTTTCAGTGCTGTGATGAGCTCTAAAGCCTGACTGAAACTTCTCAAACAGCTCATTATTGTTTAAATGCTCACATATCTGGTGTGCAACTATTTTCTCAAGAATTTTAGATAAGAAGGGAAGATTAGATATCGGTCTATAGTTAATTAAGTCGTTTTGATCAAGAGAGGGTTTCTTAAGTAGAGGTTTAATTACAGCAATCTTAAACTCCTGTGGTACATATCCATTGACTAAGGATAGATTCATTATATTTAAAATTGGAGCAGCGATCAGAGGGAAAACTTCTTTTAAGAGTTTAGTTGGGATTGGGTCTAAAACGCAAGTTGAAGGTTTAGATGAAGCTAATAATTTTAGTACATCACAAAGTTCGGCTGCATTAAAGCAGTTTAAGCATATATTAGGTTCCACCATTTTTGAGGCTGCCTCATTAACTAAGGAGGAAGCAAGCATATTGGGAAGGTTCCCAATTATCTTATTCTTTATGGAGTCTATTTTATTTATAAAGAATTGCATGAAGTCGTCACTGCTTAGAGCTTGGGGAATGGTTGGCTCGATAGAGCTATGATCCTGTGTGAGTTTGGCAACTGTATTAAAAAGAAACCTAGGATTATTTTTATTCTCCTCGATTAAAGATGAATAATATGCTGTTCTAGCTGTGTGAAGGCTCTTTTTATATAGCAATAAACTATTTTTCCATATTAAAAAGGAATCATGTAAATGCGTGGAGCGCCATTTTCTCTCTAGTTTTCTAACATTCTGCTTTAGGGTACGTAGCTCTAAATTAAACCAGGGAGTTAATCTTCTATGGCTAGCCACCTTCCTTTTCAAGGGGGCAACTTTGTCTATTGCCCGACGCAGGGAGGAATTAACGCTATGAACTAAAATGTCAAGTTGTGAGGGGTCACGAGTTAAATCACTGTTTTCTGTTCTGCATTTATAAACTGAGGAAATTAAAGTTGGAAGAGCTTCTTTAAAATTTGCTACAGCGTTGTCTGATAACGTTCTGGTATAATGAAGTTTTCTTTCAGGTTTGATATGATCCATTAGAGTAAGTTTAAAAGTGATAAGGAAATGATCAGACAGGATAGGGTTATGTGGAAAGACTGTTATTTCTTCACAGTCAATCACATTTTGAGTAAAGCCTATTGAGTCTAGGATAGTGTGAAAAGCTGTATTTAGACTATCACTTTCATTATCAACATGAATATTGAAGTCTCCGACTATAATGACTTTATCAGTGTTTAAAACTAAGTCAGATAGAAAATCTGAAATCTGATCTAAAAATTGAGAATAAGGTCCTGGTGGACGATATAAGACCACAAACAAAAGTGGCTTTACTGCTTTGTTATGTGTATGAGGAAAGCTAAAAACTAGATGCTCAAAGGAACTGTAACTATTATTTTTTTGGAGATTAATTAGTAAATCGGAATGAAAGATAGTTGCTACTCCACCTCCTCGACCAGTACTTCGAGGGACACTAAAGTTTAAGTAGCTAGGGGGAGTTGACTCATTTATTGTGACATGGTCCTCTTCCTGCAACCATGTCTCTGCAAGACAAAACAAATCAATATTATTTTCACAAATTAAGTCATTTACCAAGAGTGTTTTTGAGGGGAGAGATCTTATGTTTAGTAAACCACATTTAATTGATTTGTTTTTATGTTCAGTCCGAGTTTTATTTATCTTTATGAGATTTTTATACTTTGCTCTAGTAGCATTAACTTTTAATTCATTAGTTTTGGGTAGTGGACGGGAAACTATCTCTATAGGGTAGTGGGTGGGTGGCAGTCCCTGTTCCTTGACCTGGACTCTGGGTTCCCTGAGCTGGACTCTGGGTTGTCACGGCTTTGGGGAACTAGAGATAACCCTATCAATGTTCCTGGAAAGAAGCGAAGCTCCGTCCTCGGTGGGATGGATGCCGTCTCTACGTAACAGTCCAGGTTTTCCCCAGAAGGCCCCCCAGTTATCAATGTAGCCCACATCGTTTTCTGGACACCACCTTGACAACCAAAGGTGGAACGAAAGCATACGGCTGTACATGTCATCGCTAGTACGATCAGGCAGGGGACCAGAAAAAATTACAGAGTCAGACATCTTTTTGGCAGCCCTACACACCGAAGCTACGCTAATTTTAGTGACCTCCGACTGCCGTCGCCGGGTGTCGTTGCCACCAGCATGGATAACGATCCTGCTATACCGCCGTTTGTCCTTGGCCAAAAGCTTCAGATGGGACCTAATGTCCGCAGCCCTGGCCCCTGGAAGGCATTTGACGGTGGTCTTTCGTGTCTCTGGAGCCACATTCCTAACTATGGAGCTGCCAATTACAAGAATCGGCCTCTCCTGCTCGGCGGGTGCGTCGCTGAGCGGGGCGAACCTATTGTTCAGAGAAAGGGGCTGGAGGTTGGCCGCGGACTGGGGTCTGGCGCTAGTCTTCCTACGAACAGTCACCCAGCTCGCCTGAGGTCCCGGCTGCACGGGAGCTGTTGAAGGACGGCTAGGTCCTGTCCTAGTTGACTCCGCGCTAGCTACTGCTGGGCCTGGCTGTTCTACAGCGCGGAGCCGGGCCTCTAGCTCAGAAACCCTCGCCTCCAAAGCTACAAAAATGCTGCACTTATTACACCTACCAACTTCACTAAATGAGGCGGAGGAGTAACTAAACATCTGACAGAGAGAGCAGGAAAGAGGAGGAGGTGTAGAGAGAGATGGAGGGACAAGAGAGAAAGCTGCCGAAGCCATGCTAGCCGTAAAGCTAAGCTAACCAAGCGGTACCTTACCTTACCTAAAAACAAAGTAATTAACCCAGTAAAACGCTTAAAGAGTCCTAAACCGTGAAGAAAATTAACGTTTTAATGTGTTTGTGTGTTAAGCAACTCAGAAAAAACTTATTGACAGAGAAAGTTAGATCAGTTCAAGAGAGAGAGAAACACCGACTTGCTACAAACGAGTTAGTCACAAAACAGGAAATGACGCGATACGTCTTACCAACGCGATACGTCTCCACGCTCACCAGGTATCAAACAGTGATACCTGGTGTCCCAACTTTAAGGCATCATTATCTGGGTAAAAGGGCCAACTGGCTCCTCCTGGGACATCCAACGCACGTTAAGGCACCATTATCTGGGTTAAAGGACAAACCGGGGCCTCCTGGGACATCCAACCCACGTTCAGGCACCATTATCTTGGTTAGAGGGCCAACCGGCACCTCCTGGGACATCCAACCCACGTTAAGGCACCATTTTCTGGGTTAAAGGGCCCACCGGGTCCTCCTGGGACAACAAACCCACGTTAAGGCACCCTTATCTGGGTTAAAGGGCCAACAGGGGCCTCCTGGCAACACCAACCCACGTTAAGGCACCCCTACCTGTGTTAAAGGTCCAACCGGTGCCTCCTGGGACATCCAATCCACGTTAACCTACCCCTATTTGGGTTAAAGGGTCAACCGGCACCTCCTGGGAGATCCAACCCACCTTAAGGCACCCTTATCTGGGTTAAAAGGTCACCATGGTCCACTGGAGGACCCACCAGGACCTCCTGGGACATCCAACCCACGTTCAGGCACCATTATCCGGGTTAAAGGGCCAGCCGGTGCCTCCTGGGACATTCAACACACCTTAAAGCACCCTTATCTGGTTTAAACAGCCAACCGGGGCCTCATGGGTCATCAAACCCATACCCATGTTAAGGCACCTATATCTGGGTTAAAGGGTCAACGGGGGCCTCTTGGGACATCCAACACATGCTAAGGCACTATTATCTGGGTTAAAGGGCCAACTGGGGCCCCCTGGGACAACCAACCCACGGTAAGGCACCCCTATCTGAGATAAAGGGCCAACCGGCGCAACCTGGGACATCCAACCCACCTTAAGGCACCCTTATCTGGGTTAAAGGGCCAACCGGGTCCTCCTCGTACATCCAACCCACGTTAAGGAACCCTTATCTGAGTTAAAGGGTCACCATGGTCCACTGGAGAACCGACCAGGACCTCCTGGGACCTTCAACCCACCTTAAGGCACCCTTATCTGGGTTAAAGGACAAACCGGGGCCTCCTGGGACCTTCAACCCACCTTAAGGCACCTTATTGGAGTTTAAGGGCCAACCGGGGCCTCCTGGGACATCCAACCCACCTTAAGGCATCATTATCTGGGTAAAAGGGCCAACTGGCGCCTCCTGGGACATCCAACGCACGTTAAGGCACCATTATCTGGGTTAAAGGACCAACCAGGGCCTCCTGGGACCTTCAACCCACCTTAAGGCACCCTTATCTGCGTTAAAGAGCCAACCGGGGCCTCCTGGGAAATCAAACCCACCTTACGGCACCCTGATCTGGGTTAAAGAAGCAACCGGGGCCTCCTGGGACATCCAACCCACGTTAAGGCACCATTATGTGGGTTAAAGGGCCAACCGTTGCCTCCTGGGACAACCAACCCACGTTAAGGCACCCCTACGTGGGTTAAATTGCAAACCGGCGCCTTATGTGACATCCAACGCACGTTAAGGCACCCCTATCTGGGTTAAAGGGCCAACCTGGGCCTCCTGGGATATCCAACCCACGTTAAGCCTCCCTTATCTGGGCTAAAGGGCTAACCGGGGCCTCCTGGGAGGTCCAACCCACGTTCAGGCACCATTATCTGTGTTAAAGGGCCAACCGGGGCCTCATGGGACATCCAACCCACGGTAAGGCACCCTTATCTGGGTTAAAGGGTCGCCATGGTCCACTGGAGGACCCACCAGGACCTCCTGGGACCTTCGACCCACCTGAAGGCACCGGGGCCTCCTGGGACATCCAACCCATGTTAAGGCACCCTTATCTGGGTTAAAGGGCCAACAGCGGCCTCCTGGGACGTCCAACTCACATTAAGGCACCATTATCTCGGTTAAAGGGCCAAACGGGGCCTCCTGGGAGAACCAACACACGTTAAGGCACCCCTATCTGGGTTAAAGGGCCAGCCGGTGCGTCCTGGGACATCCAACACACCTTAAAGCACCCTTATCTGGTTTAAACAGCCAACCGGGGCCTACTGGGACATCCAACACATGCTAAGGGACTATTATCTGTGTTAAAGGGCCAACCGGGGCCTCCTGGGACAACCAACCCACGGTAAAGCTGCCCTATCTGGGTTAAAGGGCCAACCGGCGCCTCCTGGGACATCCAACCCACCTTAGGGCACCCTTATCTGGGTTAAAGGGCCAACCGGGTCCTCCTGGTACATCCAACCCACGTTAAGGAACCCTTATCTGGGTTAAAGGGCCAACAGGGGTTGTCCTGGGAGAACCAACACACGTTCAGGTACCCCTATCTGGGTTAAAGGGCCAACCGGGGCCTCCTGGGACATCCAACACATGTTAAGGCACTATTATCTGGGTTAAAGGGCAAACCGGGGCCCCCTGGGACAACCAACCCACGGTAAGGCACCCCTATCTGGGTTAAAGGGCCTACCGCCGCCTCCTCGGACATCCAACCCACGTTAAGGCACCATTTTCTGGGTTAAAGGGCCCACCGGGGCCTCCTCGGACAACCAACCCACGTTAAGGCACCATTACCTGTGTTAAAGGGCCAACCTGTGCCTCCTGGGACATCCAATCCACGTTAACCTACCCCTATTTGGGTTAAAGGGCCAACCGGCACCTCCTGGGACATCCAACCCACCTTAAGGCACCCTTATCTGGGTTAAAATGTCACCATGGTCCACTGGAGGACCGACCAGGACCTCCTGGGAAATCCAACCCATGTTAAGGCACCCATATCTGGGTTAAAGGGCCAACCGGGGACTCCTGGGACCTTCAACCCACCTTAAGGCACCCTTATCTGGGTTAAAGGACCAACCGGGGCCTCCTGGGACCTTCAACCCCCCTTAAGGCACCTTATTGGGGTTAAAGGGCCAACCAGCGCCTCCTGGGACATCCAACCCACGTTAAGGAACTATTATCTTGGTTAAAGCGCTAACCGGGGCCTCCTGGGACAACCAACCCACATTAAGGCACCCATATCTGGGTTAAAGGGCCAACCGGCGCCTCCTGGGACGTCCAACCCACGTTAAGGCACCATTATCTGGGTTAAAGGGCCGAACTGGTACTCTTGGGACAACCAACCCATGTTAAGGCACCCTTATCTGGGTTAAAGGGCCAACAGCGGCCTCCTGGGACGTCCAACCCACATTAAGGCACCATTATCTGGGTTAAAGGGCCAACCGGGGCCTCCTGGGAGAACCAACACACGTTAAGGCACCCCTATCTGGGTTAAAGGGCCAGCCGGTGCCTCCTGGGACATCCAACACACCTTAAAGCACCCTTATCTGGTTTAAACAGCCAACCGGAGCCTCCTGGGACATCCAACACATGTTAAGGCACTATTATCTGGGGTAAAGGGCCAACCGGGGCCCCCTGGGACAACCAACCCACGGTAAGGCACTCCTATCTGGGTTAAAGGGCCAAGCAGGTCCTCCTGCTACATCCAACACATGTTAAGGAACTATTATCTTGGTTAAAGCGCCAACCGGGGCCTCCTGGGACAACCAACCCACATTAAGGCACCCATATCTGGGTTAAAGGGCCAACCGGCGCCTCCTGGGACATCCAACCCACGTTAAGGAACCCTTATCTGGGTTAAGGGGTGACCATGGTCCACTGGAGGACCGACAAGGACCTCCCAGGACCTTCGACCCACATGAAGGACACCATTATCTGGGGTAAGGGACCAACCGGGGCCTCCTCGGACCTTCAACCCACCTTAAGGCACCATTATTTGGATTAAAGGGCCAACTGGGGCCTCCTGGGACATCCAACCCACCTTAAGGCACCCTTATCTGGGATAAAGGGCCAACAGGGCTTCTCCTGGGACGTCCAACCCACAGTAAGGCACCATTATCTGGGTTAAAGTGCCAACCGGGGCCTCCTGGGAGAACCAACACACGTTAATTCAATTCAATTCAATTCAGTTTATTTATATAGCGCCATTTCACAACAGATGTCATCTCAAGGCACTTTACAAAAAGAGTTATTACAATACAATGTTTAGTGTAGAAATTACAGAACCACAGAAGATTGCGTCGTGGAATTCTCAGCAATCCCTCATACTGAGCAAGCATGCAGCGACAGTGGGAAGGAAAAACTCCCTTTTAACAGGAAGAAACCTCCGGCAGAACCAGGCTCAGCACAAGCGGTTATCTGCCGCGACCGTCTGTGGCTTGGAGAATACATAACAGAGACACAGAAAGAGCAATAGAACTGATGCAGAAGTTTGTTGCAGGACGTGGAGAATTTTCCGTCACTGCAATGCCATCTTAGTCAGGGTCGTCAAGCAGGGCTAATCCGGAGCACCTACTATAATAGAAAACAGGTTAGTGCTTGAATTGACAGCACATCATGCAGTTGGGGAGAAGTAGGAGAGAAAGTAGGAACAGACCCTAATAATGTCCTCCAACAGCCTAGCCTAAAGCAGCATAGCTACTAACATTAACCTGTCTCCTAGCTACTAGGAGACCTGGCTACCAACACTCTGTCTGAGTCCTCCTGACCCGTGGACGGTGTAGGGCCGGTAACGGCCCCCGTCATGCCGGGGTCTTCTCGGAGTCGGGTTGTTTGAGAATGCAGCCCAAAGTGGGTGGTAAACTCCATCTAAGGCTAAATACCGGCACGAGACCGATAGTCGACAACTATCTTAAGGAAAAATAGACAGAACTGAGAGGACAGAGTTGAAGAGGGCGAGAAACGTTTAAGAGATAAACGGGTGGGGTCCGCACAGTCTGCCCGGGGGATTCAACCCGGCAGGTAATGGGCGGCCGCACTGTGCGGGAGGATCCCCTTGAGGGACCTCTCTCCGGCGCTGGCTGGCCCCTGTGGGGCACATTTCTTCCGCGGCGGTAAGCCGCGACCGGCTCCGGATCTTTACCTGGCTTACATTAATCTATCTCTACCTAGCTACTCTACCTCTTCCTATCTCTTCCTAACTTTTGACACTCTGCCTGACTACTAACATTAACCTGTCTCTTCCTATCTACCTGTCTGACCTGACTCTAACTACCTATAAACATATCTCTAACTGTAAGCTTTGTCAAAGAGGAAAGTTTTTAGCCTAGTTTTAAAGATGAGGCTTAAGGCACCCCTATCTGGGTTAAAGAACCAGCCGGTGCCTCCTGGGACATCGAACACACCTTAAAGCACCCTTATCTGGTTTAAACAGCCAACCGGGGCCTCATTGGACATCCAACCCACGGTAAGGCACCATTATCTGGGTTAAAGGGCCAACCAGGGCCTCCTGGGAGAACCAACACAGGTTAAGGCACCCCTATCTGGGTTAAAGGACCAGCCGGGGCCTCCTGGGACATCCATCACATGTTAAGGAACTATTATCTTGGTTAAAGCGCCAACCGGGGCCTCCTGGGACATCCAACCCACGTTAAGGCACCCATATCTGGGTTAAAGGGCCAACCGGCGCCTCCTGGGACATCCAACCCACGTTAAGGCACCCTTATCTGGGTTAAAGGGTCGCCATGGTCCACTGGAGGACCCACCAGGACCTCCTGGGACTTTCGACCCACCTGAAGGCACCTTAATCTGGGTTAAAGGACCAACCGGGGCCTCCTGGGACCTTCAACTCTCCTTAAGGCACCCTTATTTGGGTTAAAGGGCCAACCGGGACCTCCTGGGACATCCAACCTACCTTAAGGCACCCTTATCTGGGCTAAAGGGCCAACCGGGGCCTCCTGGGACATCCAACCCACGTTCAGGCACCATTATCTGTGTTAAAGGGCCAACCGGGGCCTCATGGGACATCCAACCCATGGTAAGGCACCATTATCTTGGTTAAAGGGCCAACCGGGGCCTCCTGGGAGAACCAACACTCGTTAAGGCACCCCGATCTGGGTTAAAGGGCCAACCGGGGCCTCCTGGGACATCCAACACATGTTAAGGAACTATTATCTTGGTTAAAGCGCCAACCGGGGCCTCCTGGGACATCCAATCCACGTAAACCTACCCCTATTTTGGTTAAAGGGCCAACCGGCACCTCCTGAGACATCCAACCCACCTTAACGCACCCTTATCTGGGTTAAAAGGTCACCATGGTCCACTGGAGGACCAACCAGGACCTCCTGGGACATCCAACCCATGTTAAGGCACCCATATCTGGGTTAAAGGGCCAACCGGGGCCTCCTCGGACGTCCAACCCACGTTAAGGCACCCCTACCTGGGTCAAATGGCCAACCGGCGCCTCCTCGGACATCCAACCCATGTTAAGGCACCATTATCTGGGTTAAAGGGCCAACCGGTGCCTACTGGGACATCCAACTCATGTTAAGGCACCCTTATCTGGGTTAAAGGCTCACCAAGTGTAGCATTGTGCAATGTTATGGTGTTTGTAAACACGATGCTGTGCTGCATTTCGATATAATTTCGCTTTAAAAGATTAAATTAACAAGAGTTTTTGCTGGGTTTCATTGTCTTTGCATAATCGGATCAGTTAATTCCACTCTTTCGACTTCCGACAGTGCTGTCTGTCGTTCCATGCAAGATACTTATGGTCAAGAATGTTTAGAATTTGTTCCCTTTTGGATTTCTAAATGGGATTTCCGGATTTGGGGTAGCCTTGATGTTGCATAAATTAAGAAAATCGAGCAGAAATTGATCTCAGAGGCGGAGAAATTACAATCCAGGGCTTTCTTGCGGGGAGCTTCATATAAAAAGATTGAAAGACAAAAGCATGTTTTGCAGACCTTAAAAGATTAAGCGGTTGGCTGTGAGCGGAAAATCGGTTTTAAGAATTTGGGCGGGGGTTTGGATATTTCTGGGAATATTACTGGACCCAAGCGCAAAAAGAATAAGAATCATTCTTTTAAACCTCCTACACACACAAACACTCAGCCCACAGCTCCACTCTTAGACACTCCACATACAGACGTCAAATCTCCTCTTCCTGACGCTCATGAGCCTTGTAGATTTATAAAAGCTGTGCAAAGCCCTCGGCTTATGTTTCTGCCAGACGGTAACCAATCCTGACTACGACCTAGACTCCGCTGCACTGATTCAGAGCCAACAGACGACGGCTACGCCAGAACAGACGGGAGGAGCAGCCTATCCCGAACAAGCAGAGGCGGGCCCCAGTGGTGAGCAGCCGAGTCAGCCAATGGTACATGGAGAAACTTCGGCGAAGGCAGAGCTTCAGAGGACAAAGAAGCAGGAAGCTGAAGCCGATCCAGGGAGTTGTAAGGTAAAAGACACTGAAAATGATAACCATGTTTTTCTGATTCTTCCTATGATTGAAGTGGTAGGACCAAATGGGACAACCCTGGTGTATCGCGGTTGGAGCGACAAAGATTGGGACGAGGCGGTTACGGGACCGACGCCAATTACCGGCAACGGACAAGACTTTGCGGCAAAATTCTTAAATATTTCTGTCCTTTAAACGCACCGGTACAGAGATCTGTCAGATTCTGAAACGCAAACTTAAAGCCACCGAGGCCGCTAAGCTGAAAGACGGCCTGCCGACAGCGGACCTGCGTGCGAAGCTGGTGATTGGCAGAGACGTAGCTGAGCTAGAGTAAACGCTGAGTACCTTGTATCTTAAACTAAACTCCATAAAGCTATTGAAAAATAATTTCTGACAAGGCCAAACTTCACTATGTTGCACTCCGTGAAAGAAAAACGCGGAGAGAATACAGATACCTTTCTCCACAGATTAGGAGAAGCTTTTGAGCAGTTCAGTGGGCTTCAGAAAACGGAACAAGATAACTTTGTAGGTTCTACCTATGAATCGATGCTTTGTGATAAGATCCTTGGTTCCTTGCTGCCAGAGCTCCGCGAAGAGGTGATGGACAAGTACATTGGTTTGGATGCTGGATGAATCATTGCTGATTTGCACAAGTATGTGAGTCACTGTGAGAGTCAATTGAACAGAAAACAAAGTGAGCTGCTATCTAAGAGAGAAGCAACAATGTATTCTGCAGTCGCAAATGATCACAGGAGTGGACCGCCCCAACGTCAGTCTAGAGACCTTCGTGAATACCAGAGAGGAGGCAAACAACAGCACCACTCAAGCCGACGTCGCTGCCATTTTCCCCCAGACCGTCGCAACGACAACAAAAGTGAGTCAGGTGATGACGCCCGTTGTTTCTCATGTGGGAGGCATGGCCATTGGAGTGACCAAGAAGGCAGATGGTGGCATACAGAGGATGTCAACAGTCTGACTGATCAAAGGGGCGGACCTCCAGTTCTGATTAGGAGGGAGAATTCCCAGTTTCGCCAGCAGATTGATTTGGAGTTCTGACGCACACACAAAAACCCACAGACACACATGTTTACTTTGAAAGTGATAATAAATCTGATTTCTGTGATGAATAACATTTTGAAATTGATAATCAATCTGAATTTTATGATACACATTTTGAGAGCAACAATCATTCTGACAATCATTCAAATCCTGATGTTTGCAATGCCAATACTGCAATTTCAAATGTGGCTGCCAGCAATGAAGAACCAGCAATGAAGAACCTGCTTCAAGCACTAACCATTTAGATCAAAGCCATTGTACATTTAGAAAAACAACAAACGACACTAACAGGTACGTACGCACATCTGACTTCTGATGTGTACAGAGCCTTACCTTTCCTGTCTCTCACTGTCTCAGGTACAACTGTGGAGTTCATGGTTGACTCTGGAGAGACACACTCGGTTCTGAAACACAAAGCCCGACATCCACCACCTAAATTCAGTGGAAACCATGTCTACTCAATTTCAGCATCTGGTCAGGTCGTAAGAGAACGATTCAGTTACCCTCTCCCTTGTCAATTGGAAGATGGGCCAGCTTTTAAACATCGATTCTTAATGTCTGAGCAATTTCCTCGAATTTGTTAGGGAGAGACCTGATGTGCAAACTTAACATTTCTCCATTTCTCATTATCTCAAAGCATTGAAGTTGTTCCTGCCAGGTACCACAACCAAAACCCTCCTTGAGATGGCTCAGAACCTGGTAAGTCCAGTTTCTGTTTTAATGCCAGAGAAGGATCTACATGCTTTCGCAGGGCCAGACATAGAATATGAGCAGGCATGGTTCACCTCTGATACAGAAACCTGAGGGTGAAGAGTGGGAAATGGTGTCAAAACTTGTTCGTCGCGCTCAGTCATCTTCTGATTGGCATCAAAATGAGAATGATCGTCCAATCCTCTACTCCAGATCTGCAAAACTTTACAAACGTTCGCTGATTTTCACCGTGCATGTCACCAGGGTGATTCATTTAACTGAGGACCCTGCAGAGGTTCTTTCTCGTGTTTTTCTACATGATGAATGTGCGAACAACGGCTCAGAAATGCCTCTTTTGCTCAAAGAGGTTCCGACTGATTTGTGAACAAAAAAATAATATGATGTGGGATTAAGGGTTGTACCCCTGTTGAAATGACACCAAAATCGTATTTTTGACCGGTACAACGCCAGTACCCATTGAAACCAGAAGCCATGCGTCGGATTAAACCAGTGTTTAAATCCCTGCTAAAAGCTGGCATCTTTGTAGAACGCAACGATACCTCTTTCCGCAGTCTGATTTTTCCAGTGAAAAAGATGAGAGACAAAGGGGAAGAGTGATGTTTTGTTCAGGATTTAAAGTGTGTAAATTCTGCTGTGATGCTTAGAGCATCTGTTTTTCCAAATCCATGCACCATTTTGTCTCAGGTTCCAGCTTTTGTCACTCATTTTTCAGTTGCTGATCTGAGTAATGCATTCTTCAGTGTACCAGTAGACAAAGAGGGTCAGTTTTGGTTTGCTTTTGAGTTTGACGAAAATCTGTATAGCTTCAGTAGACTTCCACAGGGCTATGTGGAATCACCCACCATTTTTAACATGGCATTGAAAGAGAGCTTGGATGGGCGGTAGCTGTCTCCTGGCTTCACCTGCAAAACTTGATCCAGTTGCGGCTGGTTCCTTGGCTGCCTGAGAGCTGTTGCTGCTGCAGAGAAAGCAGTTTTGGCTTAAAGAGACATTGTGATGTATTGCCCACTAACTGTGTTTGAACCCCACAATGTTGCCATAATTTTGTTGGAGCAGAGGACTTCACACTTTTTAGCAGCTAGATGATTCAGTTACACTTCTGTCTTGTTGGATTTGCCTAACATAAATGTTAGTAGGTGCAATTTTTTTAATCCCGCCAGTTTGCTGCCCACTGAGGACGACGGGACCCCCCATGATTGCCAGACAGAGTTAGAGGTATTGTGTACACCCCGTCCAGATTTGACTGAGTTGGCTATTCTGTTTGCTCTGATCATTGTACTTTGTCTGCAGGAAGCCTTCCATTTCATTTCTCTGTGCAGCAGAACTGATTGCATTAAAGAAGGCCTGTGAGCTGGCTAAACATAAAGCAGCAACCATATACAGTGACAGCAGCTATGCAGTGGGCGTGGTCCACCATTTTGGAGCTTTGTGGAGACACTGACGGTTCTTGAAGTCTGATGGTGAGCCAATTTTGACTGCCATTTTGCTGCCATGGAAAATTGCAGTGGTGAAATGTGCTGCACAAACAGCGTCCAGGGACATTGTTTCTCATTGGAACGCCAGAGCGGATGCTCTCGCCAGAGTGGATGCTGTGTTGCCAAAGCTGCCGCCGTTCAGCCAATGACAACTACTTGTGCTGCTAATGAGCAGGCAGAGGAGCCACTTGACATGTCTGATCTAAAGGCTATGCAGAGTTTTGCCGCTTTTTCTGAGATAAAAGCATGGACAAAGGCAGGTTGTGCAAAAGAAGGTGTGTGGGTTTCTGTTGAAAAGAAGCCGTATCTACCTAAACATTTTTTCCCAGTTTTTGCAAAACTCAGTCATGGGCTGGATCATTGTTCCAAAACTGGAATGTTTGATCTTGTTGCTGCACATTGGTTCACAAAAGGTTTAACCACTTTTGCTGGGAAATATTGTTATTTCTTGATTGGTCTGTGCCACAAACACTGCAGGTTGAGCAGTTCCCATTCAAGCTGCTGGTCATCCTGCTCGACGGAGACCTGAATGGGACTTTGAAAGCTAAGCTTGCTAAGTGTTCTGAGAAAATAGGACTGTCTTGGGTCAAAGCTTTGCCTTTGGCTTTGTTTTAGATGAGGATGAGAAAAAGATTCAAAAATAGCCTGAGTCCATTTGAGGTTATTTTTGGTAGACCTCCTGCAGTGGGGTTAAACTCACCTGCAAAGCTGCATCTCTCTACAGACCTCTGTGAGGATGCTATGATTTCTTACTGTCAAAATCTCTCTAAGACTTGCACAGGTGCACCAGCAGGTGAAGTATGGCCTCCCTAGAGCTGCAGGACCACTTCATCCAATCAGACCTGGAGACTGGATTCTGATTAAGGAGCTTAGAAGGCGACACTGGAAATTGAAGCACTGGCAAGGACCGTACCAAGTTTTGCTTGTAACCTACACTGCTGTGAAAGTCACTGAGAGAGCAACTTGGGTGCACGCCAGTCATTGCAAGAGAGTGACAGGACCTATTCTTGACAAGCCTACCAAGCAGAAAAACTGAGAGAAGTAGACTCTGAAACAAACACTTGACTTTTATAACTGTGCTTGGATACTTTCTTTTCATCATTCATCTAATCATCACACGTGAAGACATGGAGACGATTACATATTCTTCAAAGCTCCGGGGCTCCGGAGCAAAAAAGACTGAGACATTTATACTGTTTGTGTTTTATTTATTTTTACGGGGTGTCGTTTGGACTCTGCACCAAGGACGAGAGAGCGCCTGGACTGGACTTAATCCGAGATCGGTCACACATAATGTCTTACAGGAGAGCTGGGTTTGAGGAAATTTGTGGTACCAGTTTGCTAATTATTCTGTTGTGTGTTTGCATGGGTACAGCGCTTCTCCAGTATTATGTTCCTATACCATTCGAGGAGCAGTTAGATCAATGTGCGAGTTACTGTGAGACCCCAGGTAGTTTTCCTGATCAGTGGGACACAGTACAAGTTCCCAGAGTTAATTTCACCCTTAAAGGTTAAAAGTGCTGTATTTGTGCCTCTCATTGTATTTTAGCAGCAACAGCAGGATTAGATAAAACCTGGGCGAAACATTCTAGTTTGGAAAAATCTCTTGAAGCTCTTGGGTTAATTGACCTCTTACAACCAGCATCAGTTGTGTCTTGTTTGTTTTAATGTCACAAGATCAGGAAAGCAGGTTAACATGGGTGAGTTTTCAGGAAAGTGTTCAAAAATATTTCATCCTAATGATAAAGAAGATTCTTTTTTGAGTGTTGGAAGTCTGACAAGCTTAAGGATGATACAAAACTTGATTACTGGACTTGCTCTTCTAGAATTCACCTGCGTAGGTGGATTCTAAATGAGGAACAGGTGGGCCCAGACGTTTACTGGGTGTGTGGTGACAGCAAGCTGAGGTCCACTCTACCCCGGAACTAGAGAGGTATGTGTGCTCATATGATGTTAGCTTACGATGTCTCGATTGCAGTTGATCTATTCAAGAAGGGTGGAGATTTTCAGCATCACATGTTCAGGAGAAAAGCAAGAGTTCCAGGAAGCTTGGATGAGCATTTTTACTTTGATGCATTGGAGTGCCAGATTAGTTTAAAGCTAGAAATCAGATTGCAGCAGGATTTGAATACATTGTTTTGTGGCCTACTATCAATAAAAATGTGGATTGGATTAACTATCTGTTTTACAATCAACAGAGGTTCAGTAACTACACGCACGACGCTATGCAAGGTGTGGCTGAGCAGCTACACGCCACTTCCCTCATAGCATGGGAGAACCGGATGGCCATCGACATGTTAGCCGCAGCAAATGGAGGAGTTTGTGCTATGTTGGGGGGAAAATGTTGTACTTACATCCCAGGGAATACAAGCTCTGATGGCAGTATTACCAGAGCCTTGGAAGGCCTGAGAGTCATGAAGGATAACATGGCCAAAAATGCTGGAGTGAAAACTGACCTAGGTGGTTTTGGTGGTTGTTTAGATTCTGCTTTTGGTAAATGGAGAACTTTAGCTATTTCTGTTTTTGGAACTTTGGTCACAGTCTTAGCAGTTTTTGCAGCGTGTGGTTGTTGTATCGTTCCTTGTGTCAGAAGTCTGGCAGTTAGAGTGTTCGAGAAAGCTTTTACACATCAAATGATGACAAAACTTTTGACTGATGAGACAGGCGCCTCCGGACCTGATCCACACTCGATCTGATGAGATGGAGATGGAAGAGAACAGCTGAATGGAGATGAAATAGGTATGGACTGCTCGGTTATCTGTAATTTAAGTGTGTGAAGATCTATTGTTTTATAATAACTGGGATTTTACTTTCAAACTGAGAATGAGGATGACCGAACACTCCTGCCTGTTGGGTAGCTCGTCTGGTGACAGTGTCCGGTTGATATCAGATATGGTGTGTTGAATTGGGGAGCCACCTTGTTTATAACTCCTGGTTGCATTAAAAGCAGGATTCCCTTGTTTACTTGAGTCTGAAGGGTATCAGAAAAGTCCCGTAATGGTGAGCTTGTAATGGAGATAGTGGAGGAAGTTGACTATGGGGTTGTGTAGGATCTATTGCTGGTCTTTCTGTCAGCTGGTGTGTTAGTTGAATCTGCTATAATCACTGAGACGTGACAAAGTGGCTCAGATGTTTAACCTAGTATGTCAACTGATATGTTCCTACAAGAAGCTGAGTAATCAAGGTCGGCTGAAACTCTGTGTTTCTTTCAGAGGTCATCAAACAGCATTGTTTTACAGTCAGCTGATATGTCTCTGGCGGGCTTATCACTGAATGGTGTGAGGACGTCATGGTCTCTGTGTGTTCCAGCTAGTTGGCGTCCACTGTGTGTCTCAGCTATTGACGTCTTATCTTGGTTTGAGAACAGTGTTCAAGAGATAAAGCCTGACCTTTCTTATTAAAATTATGTTTTTTCTTTGTAAACAAATCTCTCCTTTCACAAAAAATCCTAAAATTATTTAGGATTCGAATTGACGTTTCAGCACAGACAGCTTTAACAAACCTACTGAACAAACTTATCCTGCTAAATTCTTCATCTGAGGGTGTCGCTGGAATTGGTACAGATATTTGAAGCTCTACCTTGTGGTTGTTAAAGTTCTGGAGTAAATCCAAGTCTTTCTTTAGAATTTCAGATTTCTTCAGAGAGATGTCAGCAGCTCCCACGTGAACAACTTTTTCTAGCTCTGGGTTGTTCTCAATAATCGATGGAATCCTCTCAGAAAGTTTTTTTATTGTATTCTGTGGACAATTAAAGACACTTGTATTGATGCATAGCTGGTCAATACCTTGATTGATATGTCATGAATAATTGCAAGTGTTTTCCCTCTCTTGCTGTTCTCTATTCTCTTTGGCTTTTTGTTGCTGTTCGACTTATCCTTGCTTAAGTTTCGTCGGCCTTGCTTTGAGTCTGCAAGTCTCAGGACACTGGGAGACGTTCGTGTTGTGAATCTGTTCTTTAAGGGGAGAATCGGAGTTGTTAGTTGTTGGGGTTTCTTTTGACATTCCCTGTTTTTCTTCTTGGGAGTCTGTTTGCTGGCCACTCTTGTGATGAGTGGGGGGGTTCTTCCCGATAGACGCTGTCTGTTCAGAGGGGTAGATTGTGTTGTTGGCATCAACCTGCCAAGCTGGTGAAAATCTCATGCCACGAGGAGAGTAGTATTGTTTCTGGCTTTTTCTTCAAGGCGTCAGATTTTTATTTCCATGTCCTGCATCCTTTGCAATAGGTCCTGGAAAGTGTTGTAAGAGCAGAGAGCCATTGTCATCGCAATCTGCTGGGATTCCTTACATAGAAAACTTTTAACTGATGGGAATGTTTGTATAATTGTATTGAAACTACTTTTGTTGTAAAGTGCCTGGATATGACATTTGTTGTGAATTGGCGCTATATATATAAAAGTGAATTGAATTTTGTAATCCATGGTTCTGTATAAAGTAGTCCAAAGGGAAAATGAGAAAAAGAGGGAGACATTTGTCCCAGGGAGGTTGTCCGGTATCCTTATGGTGAAGAAATAAAATAAAGATAAAAAGGAAAGCAGGGACGAGCACGGCAGGAAACACATCCTGCTCCTTTGAGGACTAAAATTGCAAAGGACTAAAATATATGAATAAACGTAACATTTGGATATAAGCAGGCTGTATTAAATATCACATAAATCAAATGCAATATATAAAAATCTAATTGACCATTTTCCAAAAGTGAACACTCAGCAGATTATCCAGTTCATCACAACAGGAAATATTGTGAAGATGTATATAGTTACGTCCGCTAATAGTTAGCACTAATTTAAGTCCAAAAACATCACTTTAACTGAATCCTTCCGTATTTTTAACAATGAAATGTACTGACGCTATACAGTGAGCCAACAGTCATAAATCAACTTAAATACGGAGCATTTAAACTCTTCGCCGCACACAGTCTGGCTGATATCCGAAGCAGGTGGATAATTCTCACAGACAACTTATGAACTTATCATACCACCACAAAGCTATTTTGCCAATAATTATATACTCACGTCATTTAGGATCACAAACACATGCTGCTGCACAACAATCAGCAGTTTGGCTGGTTAGGAAGGAGAGCTGATGTGTTGTGGGCTGAATTATAAACAGGGCGCTGTCCTGGGAATGCATTTTTCATTGCCTAAAAAAAGGGGGGGAAAATATTTGATTCTCTGAATTAATTAATCAATTTTTGTTTGTTAATTTCGACAGCCCTAACTTTTAGCATTTTTTTTTTTGCACAAATATAGCCATGTTTTCCTTTTCTGTTGATATAGGGAATGGCTCTTGGCTGATGGTACACCCAGAATCCATAGTACTTCCTTTTATGTCACCATCCTGCCCAGACATTTAAGCAGGACAATTATAAAAAAACATGGCACAAACACATTAACCTCTTTTTTTAAGCATAAAAAAATGTAAGTCTTCAGTACCCATCCCTAGTTAAAATAAGGGTTCCTATTGTTTTCTTAGTGTGATCAGATAAAAGGCCTCTCCAAACCAAGCTCCCGGTTGAATTTCAAAACCAGCCCACCACTGCTGCTAAAACACAATCACATTTTTTATTCTCCTGCAAGAAGGAGGATATTATATTTTCTTTTAAATGGGTGGAATTTATGATTTTATACCCATAACTGTAGATGACTGAAAGCGAAAGCTTCTAAGACTCTTAACAAGTAGGTTTCCTTGTTGAAGGAGCATTAGTAAATACCTCAGCTGAATAATAACAAATATCATAAGCAGTTCAGGTGAACTTTTGTCTCAGTAAGGATAAATTAAACCCAGTAAGACACTGTAAACCTGAATAGTACAGTGAACTCAAAAGTTGTATGATGATTGAAATCAAAAGAGCACAAAGTCAAGCCAGCTTAAACATTATAAGTAGATTCAACTTTGAATCTATTTATATGTTTAATGGAATTAAATGAAATCTTCATATCTAAAGTTATGAGTTAAGAGACATGGTAACATCATGTCAGGCCATGTGACTGTCCCTGCATCCAAATCCTATAGTATGTACTAAATGCTACATAGTAGCTACTACTTTCCTGTTGATGTAGTAAATACTGCGTAGCAAATGAGCGTAATGAGGCATGAAATCAGATGTACTGCTCCACCATTTTATCGGGATGTTTATGTAACGTTACGTCACCTGTGGTCCCGTCCTCGGTAGCTGAAGTCACTCTTCTACGATTTTGGGGCTTCCACTGCATTGTAGGATAGCGTAGCATAGTAGTACACATCCAGGAACTTTATGCCTGCTATGGCAATCCATACTAGAGATTTGGATCTACTACATCGCTCGCTTATTGCTTTTCGCCTGCTACATATTAGGAATAGTAGGGGTATTTGGATGCAGGGAGAGCTCATTGCATAAGGAGGAGGAGTCACTGAGTAAGAACGGTTGTTTGCAAACATGACTCAGGTGGTAGTAGTTCATCTCATAAGAAGTGGGTTGCCAATTAAACTCACTAGTTTGTCTTTGCCAGTTGTTGTGTCTTTTGGTAAACACTTATTCTGTTTTACCTGCTGTGATGTTATGCAATGCAGGAATAATGGCAGCTACACTTTTGCCACTCTGCCCCAAGGCAGCAGTGGCTACTCCCGCTGTACAATACTCCAAAATTTAGTATCGATCCGATACCAAGTAAATACAGGTCTAGTATTGCCGATACTGATTCCGATACTTTTAGTACTCTCATATAGATTTGTGTAATTTATAAAGTGAATGTATCATCACTTTGAAATGTTGTCTAAAAACTTGAATATTCATGATTATGTTGTACGTTCTTCTTTAATAGATTGTGTATTTGATAATAATGATGATCATAATAGTAGTAATAATAATAACTATAATAAGATATAATAATAAACATAGGAATACTAATTTTGTTTTGACAGTTAATATAAAAGATTTATTCAGCCATTTTCATATTTCTGTGAAAACTATATTTTTTTTGGACTGGGTTAATATATTCCCTATGTGACTGTCTGAATAGTAGTAGTAATAATACACTAAATTATTGTAACCAATTACACTGAAAAATGTCATTAGCTTATCATTAAATCTTATTTTCAATTCACTATAAGCTACCTGGATATTGTTGTTACCCATACTGAAACGCCTCTGCAAGGGACTGCTGTCTGACTGCTGGGGAGCTGTTCCCTCTCTTCTTCCTTCGTTTGGCTCTGCTGCTGCTCAGAGTTTTGGTTGGGGTGTGTTTTATTATGCTTGTACAGGTTTGTGGTGTTGCTACAGTACCATATTTGTTTCCTGCAAACATTACAGATTGCAGTGGTTTGGTCAAGGACTGTAAAATAGCTCCAAACGGTGCTCCTCTTTCACTCTGCGTTCGCTCGCTCGCCTCACACTTTAGTAGAGTTGTGTGTTGCAGTGGAAGGGGAAGGGGCTTAGCGGCAGCGCAAGGGTGGAGGCTGAGTGAGATCTGAGCAGCAGCAGGAGGCAGCATGAGTGAAGGGAGAGAGGAGCGCTGGTGCGGCCGCTTGAATTATTTCCTAATTTATAAATTGAGAATCTCAATATTTATAAGATAACATTGATATAATTTAAGGCAACTGCAAATATCATTTTTATTTTATGTTAACTTAAAACATTTAAAGATATCACTAAAATGTGTTTGCGTAATCTGTTCCAAAATAATTTTTGAATTCTGTAAACTTATTAGAGTTTACAGTGTAGGATCTGCACCTCTGACTTTTACCCTGGTTTATTTGCCGTTAGAGATGAGCATTTGCTTTGAAATCATTATTTCTGCTTTACTTCATGTTTCCCCTTACTGTGAGAATAGGAAGTTCAGCAGCCTAACTCCAGCGGTCACACTTAAAAGAATGGTTGGGAAAATGTGTTGACAGATACAGACATCACATTTTTTTCCCTGAGAAACTGTTAGGCAAATCTAAAACATAACAGGAAAACGTATTGATACTCACATAAACACTGTTGGGAAGGGTGCACAGCTGCCAGGTTACTTTTCCAGGGTGAACTGTGAACTATAGACAACACCCACATTCACACACAGTGCCATTAATGTTCCAATAGCAAGCTATTATTTATGTCCACATGCACAAACAAGGCTCAGCCTGGTTAATTACAGTCAATTCAGCAGGGATTTGGCAGCAGACTAATATGCAGTGACGGCTTATGGTGCCATTGAGTGGGGGGGCTAAAATATATTATAAAAGCCAACTGAGTATGTCAACAAAAAAAAGGTATCCATCACAATCTATAAGATTTCACACTATCACAACAGGATTATGGGCCTTTCTAACAAAACACTATTGTTCAGAGGAATGCACTGATGGCAAAATACTCTGACTCACTTTCACACATGCACAACGCACACTTGCACACTGTACAAGATAAAAAGAGAAGTGCTAAATAAAAAAGGTTTCAAATATATTGACAGAAATTATTGCATATTGCTTTGTAAAGAATTAATCCAAACTTCATGGCAACTCAGAGCATGTCAAATATAATGGACGTTATGACAGAGAATATAAATATTCAACAGAATCTGACGTGTTTTAAGACATTAATAGCGATGGTCTACCTTATTTGAAGAGGAGCTCAGCACGACGATTTTTCTGGGATGCAAACAGGTTGATCACCATTTCATTGAAGTCAGGTGATTTCTGAATGAAGTCTCGCTCGATAGAAAGCACGGCCAGTGCGTTCAGTCTTTCCTGTCTCATGTTACTTCTCAGAAAACTCTTGATCCTCTTCAGTGTACTGAAGCATCTCTCTGACTCTGCTGATGTCATCGGAGTTGTTATGGCTATTTGTGTCAGTTTCAGTGTTTCAGAGAAAGTGTTTTGAAGATCATTCTCTGTCAGCATCTTCAAAAGTGCCACTGCCGACGTTAATCCCGCAAACTCCGCACTGCCATACATCACCATCAGTTCACCCTTCAGTTTCTCCTTGCAGATCATTGGGAAATGTTCACATGCAACATCCAGCTGTTTTTGGGGAAAACTGACCTTAAACTGTGAAAACAGCTCAGGATTGATCAGTTCAAAAGACATTAAGTGTCGGGCTTTCTCAAAGCGAGCTTTTGACTGCTCGATCATTATTTGACAGCAGCGAGCGGCCAAAGACGCGCCGTCAGACCTCTGTACCCTGCGTGATGCTGCCGCTGCAGCCCGGTTTGTATCCGGATCCTGGTGGGTGGCATCTTTGACCAGCTTGTCCTTTAGCTCAGTTATGGACCTGGAAAAATTCGCCAGGGTTTGTCCTGTTTTCAGAGGATCCGTGGTTCGTTTCTGAAGGATGTTGTAGAGAACGTCAACATGCATCAACGCAGCATGGAAAAACGACAACAGGAAAAAGTTTTCATCTTCCAGTAAAGTGAACAGGCCGTGCGCTTGCTGGACTGAAACACTGTCCCACGTCTGACTGTTTTGTATTTTTTCAAAACATGCCTTCAGATTTTTTTGCTGCTCATAGACGGTGTGGACAGTGCGGCTCTTAAAGTTCCACCTTGTTTGTCCCGCCGCGGGAATCCTCCTGCCACACACTTCATCCAGAACCGCAGTTCTCTTGGGAGACTTGGAGAAAAACGTTGCGAATGCCGTTATGTTTGCAAAAAATACTCTGACAGGTGTGAGACATGAGCAGGCCTGCTGAATGATTAAATTGAGCTGGTGGGCATAACAGTGCACAAAGTGCGCATGAGGAAACGTCTCTCTTAATCTGGCCTGCAGGCCTGCCGCTGCGCCGCTCATAACTGCAGCCCCGTCATAGGTCTGGGCGATCAGTTTACTTTCCAGATGGAATGGTTGAAGTTTTTCTTTCAGAACTTTTTCAAGTCCCTCTGCCGTCCTGTCCACTAATGGAGAAAAACAAAGAAATCGTTCCACGGCAGAACATTCAGTGACTTATCTCAGCACGATCACGCACTGGCTTACACATGCCACATCAGTCGTCTCATCAGCTTGTACAGCCACAAACTGTGCCTGCGATACTTCATCGGCCAGTTTCTTTTCATAGACAGATAGCATGCAGTCAAGCAACTCATTCTGGCTGGTCTTGGACGTATACTTTGCAACCTGCGTGTTTGACAGGTGATCAGCTAACTGGCTGTCTAGAAAGGAGAACTGTTCCACAAGGTCCACAAACACACCCGGCTGAGTGAAGTGGAAGACTCATCAGATCCACGTAAAGCTAGCTCGTGTGCCCCGCAAAATTTAATACAGTCCACGATCCGTGATAATGAGTGACTGTTTTTCTTAACGAGCTCGTTGTGTCTCTGTACAGCAATGCGGTGGCCCTCATCCAGTTGACAGGCGATGTTCACTTTACCCAACATTGACAGCTTTACGCCATTTCCTATATGGGTTGTGCTGCATTCGTGTTTCTTTATTTTGTCAGATAAATGTTTCAGATCCACGATACCTTGCTGGGTCCAGGCTGTGTCTCCTCCAAAAAGCAAGCACGGGAAGCAGAAAAGTGACTTTTTAGCTAGGCTAGCCGTTAGCCAGTCTTTTCTTTGAAACCAAGTTACACAAAACCTGCGATTTTGACGCTTGTCTTTTTGTGTAATGTGAATATCCTTTGGATGATGTGCTCCCGCTTTTTTAACTTCAAGTTTTTCCTCTAAGGACATTAAAGAAAACGGATTTAAAAGCGAATAATCAACCTCGTTTGCGCTTACGCCTGCCATTGTTACAACTTTCCCTCCACACACAGACCTGTCACGTACAGTGACAGGTCTCTCAAGTCAAGTCGTCTGTCATTGGCTGAAATGAGCCGGTTTAGGGCTACACAGATTTAGCCCAAATGGGCAGCAAATGAAGGGGGCGTGCCAAGCAACCTGTCAATCACGTGTCTACGCAAAGTCAAGTGTAACTGTGTTACTCCGCTTGGGCAGAAGATAATTAGCCCATTTCAACAAATTTGGTGTATTTTTAGTGCCGATTTAGCTCTGTATCCACTATTGCCTGATCGAAAAATAAAAAAAAATATATTTCAAAATGTTATTTATTCATTCATTTATTACATTATTATTTTTATTGAATAATCCAGAGAGGGCTTAGCCCTGTTAGCCCAATTATACCAGCCGTCCCTGCTAATATGCCACAAGAGTGGCAGAGTCACTCACCCTGTAGTTGTTGCCACACAACCCCATGCAGACACATGCAGCAGGAGAAACACAGGGAACAGCTCCGCTCCTTATCCAAATGGCTACAGACTAAATTTAAAATATTCTTGCTGCAACAATATGCTAGAGATTATCTGAAATTTTGAATGTGTACCAAAAGATACAAATCTTGTTTCTCAATGCAAATAGAAATGAGGGGAGAAACCCCATTACCCTGGTTACAGGAGATGCCCCATCTTGATAATATCCCAAAGATCCTTCAGCTGTTTTCTTTAGTAAAAGAAAAGTATTTGTACTTTTTTTACCTGCACATATACAGTACTGATAATTAAAAAAACAACTGGGTTATAAATTATGGATTTCCAATGCAGGATTTCACAAAACAAATACATTTTTAAAAAAATGCACGGAAGAATAAAAAGGAAATTGTCTTTTGTGTGCATTTCAGTTGCTGACATCACCACAGACAGAGGAACTGAGCACTATTGAACTACATGAAAGAGGGACTTTCGTCATAAATATAGAAGCATTCTCGTTGAAAGTGGTTCTGCCTTATGTTTTTTATTTAAAGTTTGATCCCAATGATCCCAAAAGCAATGATAGTTACTGTATGTAGTTAGTGACAATGATTTCTTCATAGCCTTGACTGCTGTGAATCTGTTTCTATTGCTGCTGTGGTGTTATTCTGCATAGGGTTTAAACTTTTATTATTCAGAAGGTAAAAGTCTGTTTATATAGTTTGCATGGTTGTAAAAAATAGGTCTGTCAGTATTGTTTATGGGGGTAAGCTTTTAAGTCATAAAACTCTGGGGTAAGTTTTATTGCAAGCTGTAAAAACAGGATGTCTGTAGATTTAGTGTGTTGCCATAAAACCATAAAACTCAGAATGAGCTTTTGACCAAGGGAAAAGACAGGTCTCACCATATGACTGCATAATTTTCTGACAGCCAATAATGGCTAAGACACTGTATGGAAATGTTCTGATTGGAGGGAGTAGAAACGCCTAGAGGCCCGGTTTCTATAAAGGTGTAAAAAGAAGATCATTCAATTGTCAGATTTCTTTATTGACTGGCCCAGGGGAACTACGGGGGCAACTTCCTCTGTAAAACTGCAATTTGTTAATCTGTTCAAAATAAATGTTAATAACTGGAAATTGGCTCCATTTTGTCTCTGCTTGAACATGCATTGAATTAATTATGATAATTATTTAATTCAAAACTGCTTTCACTGGATTGGTTTCTGTCCATAATTGTAACTCATAAAATTAGTAAATGGTTAATTTGTTTCCATTATTTAAAAAAGTTAGATGATTTCCAGTCAGACTATATGTAGTCTTAAGCTATACAAATTATGTTTGAAATGATTTCTGATCATCTCTGATGATAAAGTCTGACTGTTTCAGTCTACTGTATATAGTTTACTGTTGCCTTTTTCTGGTAACCATGAGATTTTCTTAAAAATGACTGGAGCCTACTGTTCTGCTCTATCAGAACAAAGTGCAAAACATGTCACCAATGAAAAATTATATATATATATATATATATATATATATATATATATATATATATAATTTTTCATATATATGTGTGTATGTGTTAGAAGAACTGATCAGTTGCCTAATGCCTTCAACGCCCAACCGCACACACACGGGAAAGAGTCATGAACTCTGAAGAAGAACACAGGAAGGAGTCAGTATGTGAAGATACTGAGGTAAATCTCACTGTGAAAAGATTGTTTAATATCAGCAGGTAGGACAGAAGTCTAAATTAATTTCTTTAACTTGTCACAGGCCGCACTCCTCTCACTCTGCTTGACCAAAAACGGAGCGGACAGTTGCATACGTTTAATGCTCTGCATTTCGCTTTCAGCTAACGTGTTTAGGCATACACTGGGGAAAATCAGAGAAAATTGGTGTATTAATTTTGCTTTTTGGACACTTAAATGGACACTGTCTACTGTTGGAAAATGGGTTTGAAGGACTTTTTTATAATCTGCTGGGATTCCTTACATAGAAAACTTTTAACTGATTGGAATGTTTGTATAATTGTATTGAAACGACTTTTGTTGTAAAGTGCCTTGAAATGACATTTGTTGTGAATTGGTGCTATATAAATAAAAGTGTATTGAATTATTCCAACTGTAATTTGATGCAGAACCCAATGTTTTTTTTAACTCTTTCAGCATATCTGTCTGTTTGAACCTTTTAGTCTCTTACCAATCCCTCCCTCTCAAGTTAACAAGACAGAGAACAAAAATCAAAGAAACTGCTTGGACTTTTTCAAGTTCACAATCAGAATCAGAATCAGCTTTAATGGCCAAGTATGACACATACAAGGAATTTGACTCCGGCAACTTTTCTCTCCAGTACAGAACTTAAATAAGTGAAATTAAAAAATGGAAAAAAAATAAATACAAATAAAAATAAAGGATAATATATACACCAAACCAGGGTTATTGTACAGTAAGCATATACAGCAGTGCAGAGTTTTAGTTTATTGTTCATGTGAATGGACTCACACTCTGTGACTATTCAGAGTTCATCAGAGCGACAGCCTGGGGGAAGAAACTGTTCTTGTGTCGGGTGGTTTTGGCGTACAGCGCTCTGTAACGCCGGCCTGAGGGGAGGAGCCTAAACAGATTGTGGCCAGGGTGTGAGGGGTCAGTGGTGATTTTTCTGGCCCGCTTCCTGACCCTGGCCCGGAATAGGTCCTCAATGGTGGGGGCCGAATAGGTCCATCAATGGAGGGAAGATCCGTACGATATTATCCTCTCTGAGGAACCTACTGTTCTCTGTCGAGTCTGGTCCCCGTCCTTGCCTTTGGTGCGGAAATCCAGAACCCAGACAGAGGATGAATGCGGTAGTCAGGACAGACTGACTAATTGCTGAGTGTAGAATATGTCAGCAGTTCCTGAGGCAGGTTGATCTTTCTGAGCTGACGCAGAAAGTACAGCCTTTGCTGGGCCTTCTTCCTTATAGAGTCAATGTGGGAGGTCCACTTCAGGTCCCGTGTGATGGTGGATCCTAGGAACCTGAAAGACTCTACTGTGGGGACTGGCCTGTTGGTGATTATGAGAGGAGATGTTGAAGGGGGTCTCTTCCTGAAGTCGACTGTCATCTCCACAGTTTTGAGTGGGTTTAGCTCCAGGTGGTTCTGACTGCACCAGAGGACCAGCTGTTCCACCTCCCTTCTATATGCAGACTCGTCGCCGTCACGGATGAGTCCAATGACGGTGGTGTCATCTGCAAACATCAGGAGTTTCACAGAAGGGTCTCTTGACGTGCAATCAGTGGTGTAAAGGGAGAAAAGCAGTGGGGAGAGAACACATCCCTGGGGGGCGCCGATGCTGAGGGACCGGGTGCTGGATATGAAGTTACCCAGTTTCACCTGCTGCCTCCTTTCAGTCAGGAAACTGGTAATCCACTGACAGGTGGAGGGAGGCACGGTGAGCTGGGACAGTTTTTGGTGGAGGAGCTCTGGGACGATGGTGTTAAATGCAGAGCTAAAGTCCACAAACAGGACCCGAGCGTAGGTACCTGCAGAGTCTAGGTGTTGCAGGATGTAGTGGAGAGCCATGTTGACTGCGTCATCCACTGACCTGTTTGCTCTATAGGCGAACTGCAGGGGGTCTAGCAGGGGATCCGTGATTTCCTTCAGGTGGGACAGCACCAGTCGCTCAAAGGATTTCATGACCACAGATGTCAGGGCAACTGGTCTGTAGTCATTTAATCCTGTGACAAGGGACTTCTTGGGAACCGGGATGATGGTGGAGCGTTTGAGGCAGGAGGGGACCTCACACAGCTCCAGGGAGTTATTGAAGATCTGAGTGAAGATGGGAGCCAGCTGGTCAGCACAGACTTTCAGACAGGACGGAGACACTCCATCAGGACCTGATGCCTTCTTAATCCTCTGTCTCTGAAATAGTTGGCGCACATCCTGTTCGCAGATCGTCAGTGCAGGCAGGGGGTCAGGTATGGGGATGGTTTGGGGTGATGCTAGACCTTTTGTGATGGAGATGGTGGGGGAGGTGGAAGGTGTGAAGCTTTTTTCAAATCTGGAGAAAAAGTCATTGAGGTCCTCAGCCAGGTGGGGGCTCCCCACAGGGTGGGGGGATGGTCTCCTGTAGTTGGTAATGGTCTGCAGGCCCTTCCAAACTGCAGAAGAGTCGTTGGCAGAAAAATGCTCCTTCAGTTTTGCACTGTAGTTTCTTTTTGCTGCTTTGATCTCTTTTGTCAGCTTGTTCCTGGCCTGCTTGTACAGGTCCCGATCCCCACTCCTGTAGGCCTCCTCCTTGTCCTGGCGTAGCCGTCTCAGTTCTGCAGTGAACCATGGTTTATTGTTGTTGAACGTGCAGAAGGTTTTGGTCTGCACACACATGTCCTCACAAAAGCTGATGTAAGATGTCACAGTGTCAGTCAGTTCGTCCAGGTCTGAGGCTGCTGCTTCAAAGACGCTCCAGTCAGTGCAGTCAAAGCAGGCCTGTAACTGCATATTTGACTCATCTGTCCATCTCTTTACAGTTCTTACTACAGGCTTAGCAGATTTCAGCTTCTGCTTGTAAGATGGGATGAGGTGGACCAGGCAGTGGTCAGAAAGTCCCAAAGCAGCACGGGGACAGAGCGATATGCATTCTTTATTGTGGTGTAGCAGTTGTCCAAAGTGTTCATGTCCCTGGTGGGACACGTCACGTGTTGTCTATATTTAGGCAGTTCAAGTTTGAGATTTGCTCTATTAAAATCCCCGAGAATGATTAGCAGAGAGTCCGGGTGAGTTTTCTCCACGTCTGTGATCTGGTCGGCGAGGTGATGTAACGCCTCCGTTACACACGCCTGCGGTGGAATGTATACAGCGACCAGCACAAACGAGGCGAACTTCTGCGGTGAATAAAATGGTTTACAGTTTATGAAGAAAGACTCTAGGTGAGGGCTGCATGTCTTCTTTAACACTGTGACATCTGTACACCAACCTTCGTTAATGTAGAAACACGTTCCTCCTCCCTTTGACTTCCCAGACAGTTCCGCGCAGCGGTCCACTCGGAACAGCTGGAAGCGCGGCAGTTGTAGTGCGCTGTCCGGGATGTGTTCACTGGACCAGGTTTCAGTGAAGCAAAAGGCGGCAAAACGACGAAAGTCTGAGTTCTTGGATAGGAGAAGGAGCAATTCATCCATTTTGTTAGGCAGAGAGCGAACGTTCCCCAGGTGTATGGATGGGAGAGCGGTGTGTAATCCCCGCTGTCACAATTTAACGAGCACACCAGCTCGTTTCCCTCGTTGGCGTCTCCGTCTAAATCGACAGAGCGCTGCTGCTCCTCCAGTCAGAATCTCCATAAAGTAGTCTGGTTGATTAAAAACCGGTGAAAAAAGTCCGGCACTGGATAGCCCTATTTGTAGGATTTCCTCTCTGCTCATTTAATAGCAGAGGGAGTGCAGAAAACTACGCAAAAAAGTAAAATTGTAACAAGTACTAGGGAGCGAAGCACCGAGGCGTCCATCCGCGGCGCCATCTGCATTCTGCATTTGGCTTTGATTTATCCTATATGACTCAAAAGATTTCCATTCAGCTTGTGAACTAGCTTGTTTAGTGCTAATATTAGCATCCTACCAACACATTAGCTTTTAGATTAGAGTGCATAATAAGCCTTTCCATACCAAGTAAACAGATTATACGGTCTTACTTTAGAAAACAGAGCAGCTGTCTCAACATCTCTTAAGCCTAGTTTATGCTTCTCTGACCACAGTTTCTTCTTCTCCGCTCTCCATACATACTCGACCAGGACAGCAGGTGGTGCTAATTTATCATCTCGGCTTCTGGCTACCATTGCAGCTTAGTTTCTGTTTTTTCAATAAGCCTGTGAACACATTCCCCCTAAAGGAGCAAAGGACGAGAGAAAGAACATTTTGATTAAGCTGTAAAGCTTTTTAATAGAAGTGCAGCTCATTGAATACTGTAGAAACATATAGAAACAAATACAGCAGCCTTTTTTGTTGTTTCTCTACACCTCCTTGTGTTCAAAATCACCAAAAGAACAGATTAGATAAGTTATCACTTCAATATAAAGCATGTAGTGCCGAGACGTTGCATTACCTACTGATTATAGCGAATATAGAGCCCCGTTTTGGTGAAACGATCTTTGGCTGTTGCTGAGTTGACCAATCACAGGCATACGCTCTATCTTGACGGAGATGGATGGTTAAAAAAAATGGGGCTTAACTCCGTCTGTCGTTGCCTAGGTGACGGAGAGCCCTTTTGTCGACGGATAATGGCGATGTATCAATCCATTTCCGTCAAAACAGAGAAGCATAGACTGGCCTTTAGCTCTCACTTATGCAGTTTTAGCTGAGTTGTCTGCTATTTGAGGAATTAAGAGATGCTTTCTTGTACCCACTTTGACAACCTCTAGACCAGGGGTCCCCAACTCCAGGCCTCGAGGGCCAGTATCCTGCAGGTTTTAGTTCTTTCCCTGGTTCAATACACCAGAATCAAAAAATGGCTCATTAGCAGGCTTCTGCAAAACTTGTCAATCCTGAGGAGGAAGTTGGACAATTTGAATCAGCTGTATTGGATTAGATACACGGTAGGTCACCAGCCCTTGAGCCTGGAGTCGGTAACCCTGCTCTAGACCATAAAAACTGGTAATTCCAAATTGGAATAAGATCATTTCTGTGTACAGAAGGATAAAGTGGTTTGTTAACTGTTATTCATGAAATCAAAGTAGACAAGAGAGAGACTACACTGTATATACTGTTCAGTTATTAAATACCAAATACTTGAAATATAAAAAAGATATAAGATGTATTATTTTCATGAAAAAAATATTCCGGGCTTTGCTATTTATGATAGCTATAAACCCTACATTATATTATAGTGTTCCGCTGCCAGCAGAAGAGGAGATGCAGGGGTGCAGAGGATGAGTGAGCCCCGGGCCAAGGATACTGTTGGGACTCACTGGAGAGTGGGGGTTATATCATGCATCTTGGCTGTACTGTAAGGATCATGCATACTGTACTTTTCCTGAATGTGTGTTTTCCAGAGGGGCAGTGTGGAGCGGACTGCAGATGCCCTTGCCCCAAGCTTGATGAAAACCCATGCTGTTTTTGGAAAGATCACTGGCACACAACAGCTACAGATTAAGCAGTAAAAGTCTCTGGGCCAGTCACATGTACTAAACTGAAAGTCGATGCTGAACTGAAGATATGTAACTTAATTGTTTTTTTATCTTCGTCAAGCTTATAGGTGACAGGTTACTTTACAATCACATTCTGCCGTTTGCACTTTGGATACACTAACCCCCCCCCCCCCCACCTCCTCATCCCCTAAACAGCCATAAAGTGTATTTAGTGTCTACTTCTTTAAGCGTGTATGGCTGAAGGACAACAGTTATAACACTATGAAAATCTAAATATAGGAAAGAAGCATTGCAAACTGAGCAGACATAAACCTGAGCGACTGAGAGACGGGGAAGCTAAAGTACAGACGCTTGCTGCCCTCTAGTGTCACACAGACAACTGTCTGTGTAACATTGTGTGGGCCAGATGAGATCAGAATGAATTATTCATAAAACAAGGATTATAAAGCAGTATTTAGATGGGAGATATGAGATGTACCTGATAATATAAATTATATACAGTATTGTCACCAAGAAAAAGCCTAATCCTCTGAAGAAGTTGCATTTTTTATATAGTTCGAAGTTAATTTTTATTTATACTAATAGGTAATAATAGAGCTCAAGGCCTTTTATATTTAACCAGTAAACTACAAAGCAGGTAGACAATTTTTTTTTCTTCCCATTTCTAATCAACAAGACAGTATTAATATGGTTTCCAGGTATCATGAAAGCTATCCAGCCATTCTTCCTGTAGGTAACATCCGTTTTTCTCCCTGCTGTTTTGTCCACCTTAGAAGAAATAAGGACCTATTATCTGTCACTTTTTAATCGAAGTTGGATTAAAAGGGGGCGGGGAGATTAAAGAAGGGGGGTCATCGCCTGAGGCTAAACAGGTGTTTGGGGGAGGGGTAGAGGTCACTCAAAAGGTCAAATAAGCTATTAGGGAGGGGCTAGGCCCCGCGGGCAAAATACTTTCTGTCAAACTCACTCGTCAAGCTGGCGATGAGGCGTGGTTTTGTAGGAAAGGAGGAGTCGGTGTTTCTTTTGCTAAAGCACCAGATTCATTTTCCTTCAGAAAAGCGTCGGAGCAGGTCGTGTAAAAGCAGAAGGGAAGCGCAGTAATTCTCCTATCCAGGGCTGAAAAAGAAAGGTGACCACTCTTGCTTTTAAATAAAAACTTCTACTAATGAAAAATCTCTATAATTAAACATTCCATATATTATGTGTTTATTTTCATAATCACCCCTAAAAACCTATTCTCTCCAAGCATGACGTGTAAAGAAAAACTATGATTAAGCTCAAAAACTTTAAACACATTTCCCCAATGAGTTGATAATTAAAAAACTATTCATACCTTTTAAAAACTTTAAATGCATCTGTTTGGGGCTTTTATACAAAACCAGCTGCTATCTGTATGTATGTTTGAGCTAACCTTCTTAAATACGGTGAAAAACAAACTATTCATACCTTTTAAAAACTTTAAATGCATCTGTTTGGGGCTTTTATACAAAGTCAGCTACTATCTGCATGTATGTTTGAGCTAACCTTCTTAAATACGGTGAAAAACAATTTCAGTACGATAACTTCCTGCGCCGCTTTTATATTGAAAGCACGCTTCCTCCGTGTATGCACGATTCTCTACTTGACAGCAGTAAAGAGATATCAAGGTGATGGAAAGCTTGTTTAAATTATAGAAAAACACAGAATTAGACTTTTTCTAACCGCAAAAAGGTTTGCTATGTACCTCTGCAGAGAAAGAAGGTAGAATTGTAGAGAGTTTGTATTACAATGCCAGGAACTTGTGTTATTCTCAAAAAGAAGGATGCAAAAAGGCGAGTGAGAGTGATTTTGAACCAGCAAGAAATGTTCTTTCTATTTTAGGAAAAAAAGAAAGCACTAAAAAACTATGCTTTAAGAGAAATCAAGGTTTAGTTCTGAGGATGAGGACGAGCTTCTTTTTTACACAACAGTGCATGGTTATAAGAGGCCTCCACTCAACTCGGCGTCTCAGGGTTACAGCCCCCTACGACCCCTCCGCATCAAACGGTTGTTTCGTAATTCCCAATTTAACCCCATGCAACAAAAGGCTGTTCTTGATCGAGTCGTTTGATAATGAACAATTTGGCCGAGAACCAGTATCAGATAACGCTCAGAGGGTTGGGGACAGTATATGTTAAACATATCTGCGCCTGAATTTGTCTGGTTGATGTGCGTCGCTCAAACATATATAGACTTTCCCCAAACATTCCTTTGTTACGCTCTTACCCTCTGGTTATATCCTGTCGGCGTCATCTCATCGATCGCTGGGTGGGGTGATCTTACATTTGGGAACGACCCGTGGCCGTATGTTCAACATATCGGCGCCTGAATAAGTCTGGTTGATGAGTATCGCTCACCTTTGCTAGGAGGCCCTATGACCCTTCAGGCTATACATTTTCAGTCCACTAACAACACGATGGTCACACGGCATAGCAGACCATAGCTTTGCCAGGGTGATTCTGGCGCAGAACGCTTTTCCCCTGTTAAACCCACAGCAAGACGCACGCAATCCATATAACGCTTTTGCCCTTGATGAATATGAGTAGGATAGTTTGGTTACTGTAAGGTCACTGATTATCATTCGTCTATATATTTGTATTATGTTTAGTCTAATGTTTAGTTTTAAACCGCACTATGTAGTACGGGAGAAACGCAATTTCAGTCTGTTGTGTAATGTACTTTTGTATGGTTTGATTGACAATAAAGTGGACTAAGACTAAGATATAAATCCATAAATTCAGAGATGTCTCAACTTTCTATTAATTTGAATCTAAATTGCTAATGAGAAATAATAAAAAAGTATGGCAACTATAGGAAAAAAGAAATGACGGATAGAAAAAAAGGAGGAAGGGTGTATAACCGAATTCAGACCCCTGACACTGTTTACTCATAAAAGAGAAGGTGTTTTCACTGTCAAAGATGGGGGAAAAAATTAAAAGAGTAAGTATTTAGCGGTTTAACAAGAAAACTAAACTGGCCCAACTCTAACCCAAATCCATATGTTCACATTTGTGAACGTATGACGGAAAAGTTTTGTTCTGTTAAGCTGAGAGCTCTCTCCATCTTAAAACACTTTGTTATGAGCTATCTAGGTTCCAGGTACCATCAAGTCTACCTAAACCAGAACTAAAGCGGTTTTATATAAATGATAGACTACCAAAAACATAATATTGTAGGAATAAAACAGTCTTAATAGAATTTCCTAACTGGGGAACATATAAATGTTTTCTATCTTAATAAAACAAAAAGTCTATTCCTTTTCTTCTTTAGCTTTAAATTTGCTGCTGTTGTTGTTGTTGGGTCTTTTTCCTGAATCATTAGGTTTTTGTGTCATTTCAAAAGCTCATCAGTTACTGATAGTAAATTATTTTTGTAATGGTTATCAAGCAAAGCAGTATCGACAAACAATTGTAACGGTTAATCACCTCCTTATATAATTTCTTTTATTACCAATAATAACAACACAGGCTCGCTGTTCAGAAATTGCTTTACCCTTCATCCATTCTGTTTAATAGGGGAACCAAAACTAGATCTTGCTAATATTGTGATTTTAGTATTTGCTTTTACCCTTCAGTTAGTTTTGCATAAAGGTCCCTGTCTTATCTCCAAGTTTCAAAAAGAAATGATCAATCAGGAAAAGCTTATACTATATTCTAATAAAAACATTTGAACACTGAAATATCTACAATGCATCACCTACACGATGAATGATTGTGAAATAAAAAACAAATTTCATTGCTCAGGGCTTGCTCTCTTCACTTTAGCAACGATGACTTTTTTCAAACCAAGTTTGCACAATCTGCTTTTCTCTGCTGCTAGGGTTTTTCATGTGTATGACGGGTAAAACAGTTTTCCTCTAATGTAGTTTTTCAAATATCTGACAGAATTGATTTCTATAACATAGTCGGTATACAGATGAGGTCATTTTTCCGTGGGTTTGCCCGGACCATACCATCCACCCACTCCCTTGGACTCTTGACGTCTCCAGAAGCCTCGCCCACCCCCAGTCTACCTACGTACGATCAGTTTGATGCCTGGCTAAAATGCACCACCGCAGTTGCTTCGTCTACCAACCCCGATGACAGTTGTCTATCGGCAGGGGCTGATGACAACGTACAAGCGGGGATGGCCCCTGCGGATGACAAGCCTTCGAGACCGTCTACACCTATTCCTGCAAGTGGGTGTTCTCAGCCGGCCCCTCTGGAGTCATCGTTGGAGCCTGTACCGGAGCTGTGTGATGAAGTGGATGGATGATTCTCTTCTTTGTTGGTAAAGACTATAAAAACTGCATTACTTCACTTGTTCAACATAACCTATATTAAATACATTAGAGAGACCTGCTACGGCGGTCAAATCTCACACCCCAGCCAACACCAATGCTTAAGCGAGATGAATGAAGACTATCTGCAACTGCATTTCGAGGGGATTACCAGAAGGATGATCGGCCCTAAATTCATACCGGCTATTCAAAACCTGTTGAATCGCAAGCATATACAAGCGGCTGATGGCAAAGTTACAACGGTGGTAAAAACTTTGATGCACGATCTCAAATGTGGTTTTAAACTACATTCTTCCATCGTTGAATTGTACAAAAACGTTTCTGCAGAGAACCAACTCACCGAACTGAATGCTGTCTCAAAGTGTTTTGGATTTGACGACTGATTGATTCTGTGCCGGAGAATTTTGATTTAGAAATAAAACAAAAAACATTTACCCTGCTTTTGTTGAATTAAAACATTTATCTTACTTTTGTTGAATTAAAACATTTGTCTTACTTTTGTTGAATTAAAACATTTTTTTTCTTACTTTTGTTGAATTAAAACATTTATCTTATCATTTTGTTTAAAAAAAATACAATAAAAAAGGAATAAAACATTTGACGCAGAACAAATTGTCTCATTTCCTTCATGGTTTAAGAAGAAAGATGGAGCGCAGGATGATGGAGAAAGCTTATTATACACCATCACATCCAGGGAGTTTTGGTGGTGTGGATAGGCCACATCGATCTTTTAAAAATAAAGATGGTCGGAGATTTGAAGTTGAAAAAGTTAAAGACTTTCTCTCCGGCCAAGACGCGTACACATTACACAAACCAGCAAGACTTCATTTTCCACGTAATAGGGTGCTTGTCACTAGACCTTTTAAACAGCTTCATGTCTTAACAGGGCACAACGATGGTTATAATAAAGATTAAACAGAATTTTGAAAACTAGTGGCGTTATTTTACCGCGAATAACACGCTGAGGTATGTGGGATATTCTTCAAGACCTGCTTTCAAGCTACAACCACAGTTACCATTCGAGCATAAAAATGGCACGTAACCCTTGAAAACCCAGATCTGGTTTTTGACAATCTTTATGGATCTACACCTCAAACAAGATTTAAAATGAAATTCAAGCAAAACACTTTCTCATGAGCTATCTGGGTTCAAGTTACCATCATCAGCTGTTGGAGAGTGTTACACACACACTTGCCAAATCTGGACAAAACCAGTAAAACATGTTTGATTTTAAACCTTTGAAAGGTGAAAAAAAAATGTCTTTAGTTCCTTAGGGTAAACTAATTTGAGATGCTGTGTTTGTTAAAGGTAGATATATGAGTCTTAAAAGGTAAGCATAAGGATACTTGCTTAGTTCCTTGGTAACGGATTAAAAATCTTTTGGGTTAATTTCTAAGAGTTAATCAATTTTTATGATTTAAGCAGGTAAGTACTAAAATGTCCATCATATATTAGATTGCAGGTGTAAGATGTCTCTAAGGTCTATAGAATTTTTTCTTTTTCTTTTAACGGGTGAAGATATCGTAAGAGTTAATCTATTTTAGTTTTGGTAGGGAAGTATTAAAAAGTATTCTTGCATCTATTTAGTTTTCCTTTTTCACAGGTGGAAGATCATTTTTATGGTAAATTGATTAATTCTGTATTGGTCTCATTCTAATTGATGTTCTAATTGATAAACAGCAGCTCCCAGCCTAGTTAAAGAATGAGAGGGCTGAGCAGGACTAGCCACAGCGAGCTCTATCCTTCCAGGGCTTTACAACCCCGGTACCTTAACCCAAGGCCACCATCCATCAGAGAGAAAGCAAGTTAAGTGAATGTGACCTATTCCGGTAGGTGCTAGTTGGATGCGCAACAGATAGTAAGTAAAAGGCCAGCCAAGGAGTGAGGGTGCTCCGGTCTTCCAGGTCTTTACAGCTCCTCCCCATGCTTGTCTTGCGTAAGACCACCATCCATTGGCCCCCTCAGCTTGGACTCCTAACTGAGTACAAGGGGGGATCATTTTGTGACAAATTTGAGATATTCAATTAGATTTAGGGACAAAGCCTGATTTGGCCTGTGTATGCATTATGGTCTGTCATGTAGAGGCTGATCCTCCGGGTGGCTACGGTTAAGGTTCTAAGCCATGAACCATGCCCCACTTAGGAGATCCACATACTTACCCTGACCTAAGTTCCGCAACGCAAAGAGCTTGTTGACACTGTTAGGTTAATTTGCGTGTGTAGGTACTAGGACGGGTTTCCCTCCAGCCTGGACAAGAGTCCGGAAACCAAAGGACAGACAACCTAAGCAGTCCCATTCCTCCCATTCCAGGATAAGGCCCTCAGACGCTTGCGGTCCTTGTTTGAACAGATTGGCCCCACAGATCATGATGCTCTATGGAGCTTCACTTTAACATCACCTTCTGCATCCCCATACACCACACGACCTCAAAATTAAGAGAAAAAGATAAGTTTGTTTGTTATATTTGTACAAAGCATCACTTTGTCAAGAGACCCTAAAAATGCAACTTGATGTTTTTCAATCATTGACAATGCCAATAATCTAAGAAGACAACTGATAGAGCTGCATTTAATTACATTCCCAGGACAGGAGAGCATTTGCTGCCAACTCCATTTCCTGACTGCGATTTTACTAAAAACCAGTGCTGGCAACATTGATTTGGAACACGGTTTAATTTGTCCTAAAAAATTATGCCTAACCCCCCCAATGCATTTTAGGTATTGAGAGTGGTAATTAAAAATTAGTTTCTCTCACATTTGGTTCAGATGTTGAGTTTCTCTTAAAAGTTATTAATGATAAGAGGATAAAATTTCGCAAGGGATTATGGGTAAGGAAAAAAAATGTACCTACTGGATTCCCTACCTTTCTGACTAACGGTTTTGTTATAAGGCGAATGATGTCCTGTTGCTTTATGGGTAATGGGAATCATGAAGTGAAGGTTATTTATTTTGGTAAAAATATTGTGTTTTCTTTCAAGAAATTCGGAGTACACGATTGTCATATCTTCAGATTCCCTCACCTACACCATAAACTCAGATTTTGTTTATAGTCAAACTTCTGAGTGCTTACTACTCATATTGTTAAGTTTTGTAAAAACCTGCTTTCACTACTAAGCAACAGTTTAGTTGATCGTACTATGTAGCCGAAGGATCATTTCTACTTATCAGGTTTAGTAGAGATACCTTGGTGTGTTTAGTTTTATGAAAAGGGAGGGGGAGGGGCCGCTGCATGACCTACAGTGTGGAAGGTGCATTGTGGGTATCAGTGTTTTTGAATATTTTGTTCTATTCGGGGCATTTGCTGCAATTTTATTGTGATGTTTGTGTTGGTTGTTGTTACTGCTTTGTTCAGTGTTGTGACCTTTATTTGTTGGTGTAAGAGTTGACACCATGAGTGAAGAAGTAGTTTAAAGCGAATAACACCACTGCGATATTAGTTCCCGTATGACGTGCTTGAATGTGGGACATTAATTGACTGTCAATTCAGCTTATTACTTTAAGCTAGTTGTTATTACATAAACAGTTACTCTTGAGTAAACTTTGATTACTCATCAATCTAGTTTTATGATCAGTTTAAAGTTACAGTTGATTGAAGCTTGTGAAAAAAGTGAACGTTCTGCGTTAAATTCAACGCATTTAGTTTCAGCTTGTGCAATAAGTAAAAATGATATAAGCCAATGGGTTTTCTCGCGATTTGCAAGTAAAGTAAACTAATCTGGGTTAAGAATTAACCAGGTGCCATACAACTGCTTCTACAATCACCTCTCTCTAATTTACCCCTCCCTTACCCAGTCTGCCAGTTTACGCAAAGAGCCTAAATCAACAAGTGTATTGCTGTTTGTGGTAATAAAGTATGCTTTCCATTTTGAGATGGGGATTTAAACAATTTTTTGGGAGTTACATGAATATATTACTTTTAAAAAGAAACAGTAATGTAATGCATTACATATACAAAGTACAGCCTCAGTACAATTTTAATAAGTTGACTAACAATACACTTCAAATGTTTAGTCTGAGAGTAAGCCGGTGAATTCTGTTTAACTTCTGAAGGCAGATGCTTATTTAAAACCGTATGAGGGAAATAAGAATGCATGATACACTTTTCTGATTTCTGTTAATAAAAAATGTTATGAGGGTTCAATCAACAACTGTGATCAATTGTTTTACGGTACAGTTTGTAATGTAGTTTTGAAAATGATGCGCTTCTCATAAGACCCTGCAAAAAAAAAATGAAAATAGTGGTCTATCAACTAAGTCTAAAAAACAGATTTCTCTTTAAGGTTTTCAGAAAGTTTATTTATCTCACTTGTTTCTAATTCCTGTTTCTTTGTTTTTGTAACCAAATGTCCGGTTTATTTTTAACGCTAAATCATAGTTTTGCTTAACGAAACTCGTGCTTGGGACTTCCTGTTAAATTCTCACACTAAATATTTTGTCCTTTGAACTTTCCGTATACTGTAAACCCAGATAAGTTGAATCTACTTTTAAAAAAACTAAGGTAACTCGTTGCCTTTAATTTTTGAAGTAATGAAGCATTAGTTGAATGACTGCAGTGAAGTAGTTGTCCCCCTAATGGATTTGAAAATGTTTAGTTTAAACAATTGAATTAATTAACTAATCTTGTTAAGTAAGCCTTACTCCATTACTAAATGCAATTCACTGTATATTCTAACTCACCAAGCTTAACTTTTGTAGTTCTTAAAAATCCAAATATATCTTTCATTCAATAGAGGCATAAAATGAATACACACAACAGATATTTATTGAACATATATTTTTTCAAGAACAAAAATCAATGTTTTACAATACTGAACCGTCTGAAATGTTGTGGATAAACTCAGCCCATCAGAACTTTGGAATCTTTAAATTTACTAATTCATCTAGAACCACACGCTCCCCCTTTCTTTAGATCTGTCTTACATATGTTCAAAAGTATCTGTTGAACAAAATCACAAGTGTTCATGTCACTTTGGATAGTTGAGATGCAGAGCTTAGAAGTCCAAATGCAATGTACATGGTCTGGGGCAGGTTCTCAATATCCATCACGATATTTCCTTCCTAGGTGATTCCCACTGAGGAGAAGGGGCGGCATGCATGGAAAAATGTTTTCCTATGGAATAATAATATGGATGGTAGGTAGAGATGAGGGAAGCTACAGATTGAAGTAGAGAAAACAGAAGTAAAGTTGCAGGAAAATAAGGAAGATGTTAAACAAGTGGAAGGAATGGGAGGAGAAATGAGAGGAGGTAAAAAAAAAGAATAAAAGCCCCTCACAACGCAGGCCTTAAAAAAGGTGGGTGGATGATCTCAAGGAATGACAGGTGGAAATCTGAACTCCATCATATTTAAAGCCTGATGGAAGGAGACAGGAGATCACACGATGAAAACAGGGTCCGTGTCATTCTGAACACTATGTATGAATACAGTAAAAAAAAATACAACCATTATGTAATGGAAAAAACCCAGTGCTTCACATTATTTTTACAGAGAGCAATTACATGCTTCATTATACAATATATACCTGACAAAACCAGATAATGCAATCGGTGGTAAGGGATTAATGTTAGAAAATATTTTAACAAAATGTAACTCTATTGAAATTAGGCTAAATAAAGATCGGGAAAGCATCTACAAACAGCATACCTCACATTCCCGGTACATTCTTATATAATATGGGATTTTTTAACCTCGATCAATTAACCGACTGCATTCTTAGGTAGAAGGATAACAATTTAAATAAGCTAACCTTTGTTTGTTGCATCTGGTCAGTCAACACCTACCCTGCTAAACCCTTCTTTGCCTTAAATATTTCCATAAGCCAGTCTGGGACTTTGGTGGTCAAGGGCCTCGTAGAACTCCTGTCTCAGGCTCCTAATAAGCACTCTGCTGCACTGTAGCAACACCTAAGACATATAAAAAAAACGTGTTCATGTGTAAAACGAGTTGATCTTTTTTATATGCATTAACCCGGACCGCCACTTTACTCTTTAATACAATTTTGATGAGGTCCTTCAGGTGATATAAGATAAATAATTTAAAAAAACTGCCGGTCATGAAATATTACTTTTTAGATTTTTTTTTGCTTTAGCCTGCAAACATAGAAAAGAATGTGAAACTGTATTTAATTAATATGCAATTGATTTACTTCAACTTTAAAGGTCTCTTTTCTTCCCACCATATGTTCTACCAAGTTCTGCACCTTCTATAACTTGTCTTTACTTGTTAGCTAAAGCAACAGTAAACACTCTGTGACAGTAATTGCTGGCCAAACATCCAGTATCACCAGAGATTATCGGTGAACATGTAGCTAGCATTAGCTGAGAAACTATCAAGCAAATTGAGCTAACTTATTCAAATTATGTTATTTACATCAGTCGATTTGATACCAGTTTAGGTTTTAACTCACCATTTTGTGGCTGAATTCCGGTCATTCAGCTTCAAATGTTGGCAGGACAACTTTCCTGCTGGTTTCAGCATTCCCTCTGCTCTGCCTCACTCAGTTTTGCTCTCATCAGTGCAGCTCTGTAAAACTGGTTTGAACCACAGTTTATTTAGAATTCCTAAGTAATGTAAAGAATAAACAGCTATTTAGTAATTTGGATTTAACATTTTTAAGTTGAATGAACATTTGGGTTTACAGTGTACCTTCTTTATGTGAAAGATCTGAAACATGTGAAATGTTATTCAATCCAACTTCTTCCATTCAAAAATGTTTTTTTTAGGGATGGTCTGAGAGTGTTAAGTAAAACCCCATCCCCCCTCCAGGTGTCTCTGAACTGGTGAGTAAGGAGGGTGAAAGGTGGGGGCTGTGCATATCCCCCGCAAGCAATGCTACAGATTTAATATATAATTGTAGACAAAGCGATAAAACATTTACCGTACGAAGAAATAATAGTTTAGTATGAAAAAGTAATGTTACACGAGTTCAAGATGAACCTAACATACTTTTGCTGCTTGATTTCATTCTTAAAAAACTCAAACTAACCGTGAGACCTGCATTCACACTAATCACTATCTTGAACTACAAAGATATAAGTCAATATCGATTGTTACCCAAAACTAATTTAAAACTCTGAGCAAGACTGATTACCTTTTATCATTTACTATCATGCAGTTCTTTGTCCGAATGTTCATGGAGGAACTGCAGGATGAAAAAAATAAATAAATAAAAAATCTCATGCCTCATGACTGCACGGTAGAAGGATGTGGGGAGAGAGGGAGAAACTTTTCTCTTCAATTGTACTATGCAGTTTTGTATGTTGCTGTAACAGATTTAATTGTTCGTGGCAACTTATTCTATTTTAGCTTGAATTACTAGCGCGATAAGGTATTAAAAACATTTGTGTGGTTTTACATTTACTCATTATTTTCAGTATTGCACCCTAGAAATTTGAGTAAATATCATTTTTACTTTGTAGATTGCGTCTTGGTCACATGAGATGCAGTGAAAGTGGATAGCCTACGATCACAATGCTTATGTCATTTGTGATTAAACTAACATCATAAAAAGGTTTAGGAACTGACGATAGGAGAGACCTTCGGTGATGCAGAAGTGTTTTCTGCTAAGCAGAGAAGAAACATGATACTTACAGATCACGCCTAATATACCTCAATGTACAAATAAAGGTTGTCTAATGTTGGAATAAAGAGAACAATAAACTTTGCCCCTAAATCCGCTTAATATAAGAACATACTCATCGATTGGAAGGTCCTGGTATAGAGTACTATCGGACAGATGTATCTTTCACAATGCTTTCAAAATCTAAAGAGCGCATTGCCTCTCTGGTGATGTGTTACAAACACCCCCACCCCCCACCCGGGAGGAGACCCTGAGGCAGAACCAGGACATGGTGGAGGGGCTCAGAGGTTGGCCAGGGGTCAGAGGTCTCTCTGATTAAACTGCTGCTCCGACTCCTGGATAATGGATGGACGGAACAACGCAAACACTGTATGCGTCAGTCTAATGTGTTTTACACAACTATAGTACTTCATCAACATATGTAGATTCTAGAGATACACTCGCAATTTTGTTTTTTAAAGGGAAGACGCTTCTTCATCTTATTATATGATAAACTAAAACAATGTCTGATTCACCTCATTTCACGTAACTTCACTGAGTACTGTCCTGGCCGATGGCAGCTTTGTATCAGAAAATACTTTTGCGGCTCGTTTCATCAGTATTAATCGGATAACCGTAAAAAGACTAGAATTTGGGATATTTTAAAAAGTAACTTAGAAGTTTAGAGAGAAAAATGTTAGCTCATTCAGCAAGATTGACAAGTCTGAGGAATATCAACAAACTATTGTATACTACATTTGTTTGTTATTTACTCTAAAAATATATAGAAAGTGTATGTTTTTAAGGGTTTTCACAATTTTTTTATGCATACAAATAATGTTTGGATAAATGACACCAGTTGTAAGTTTAGCTTTAAAATTTAATTTGGAAAAATGACCTCATCTGTATACCGACTATGTTATAGAAATCAATTCTGTCAGATATTTGAAAAACTACAATAGAGGAAAACTGTTTTACCGGTCATACACATGAAAAACCTTAGCAGCAGAGAAAAGCAGATTGTGCAAACTTGGTTTGAAAAAAGTCATCGTTGCTAAAGTGAAGAGAGCAAGCCCTGAGCAATGAAATGTGTTTTTATTTCACAATCATTCATCGTGTAGGTGATGCATTGTAGATATTTCAGTGTTCAAATGTTTTTATTAGAATATAGTATAAGCTTTTCCTGATTGATCATTTCTTTTTGAAACTTGGAGATAAGACAGTGACCTTTATGCAAAACTAACTGAAGGGTAAAGCAAATACTTAAAATCACAATATTAGCAAGATCTTAGTTTTTTCCCCTATTAAACAGAATGGAAGGGGGAAAGGCTATTTCTGTTCAGCGCCTGTGGTTTATTTTGGTAATAAAAGAATTATATAAGGAGGTCACTAACCGTTACAATCGTTTGTCGATACTGCTTTGCTTGATAACCATTACAAAAATAATTTACTATCAGTAACTGATGAGCTTTTGAAATGACACAAAAACCTAATGATTCAGGAAAAAGACCCAACAACAACAACAGCAGCAAATTTAAAGCTAAAGAAGAAAAGTAATAGACTCTTTGTTTTATTATAATTAAGATAGAAAACTTTTATATGTCCCCCAGTTAGGAAATTCTATTAAGACTGTTTTATTCCTACAGTGTTATGTTTTTGGTAGTCTATCATCTATATAAAACCGCTTTAGTTCTGGTTTAGGTAGACTTGATGGTACCTGGAACCTAGATAGCTCATAACAGACTGTTTTAAGATGGAGAGAGCGCTCTCAGCTTGACAGAACAAAACTTTTCCGTCATACGTTCACAAATGTGAACATATGGATTTGGGTTAGAGTTGGGCCAGTTTAGTTTTCTTGTTAAACCCGCTAAATACTTACTCTTTTAATTTTTCCCCCCATCTTTGACAGTGAAAACACATTCTCTTTTATGAGTAAACAGTGTCAGGGGTCTGAATTCGGTTATACACCCTTCCTCCTTTTTTTCTATCCGTCATTTCTTTTTTCCTATAGTTGCCATACTTTTTTATTATTTATCATTAGCAATTTAGATTCAAAATTAATAGAAAGTTGAGACATGTCTGAATTTAAGGATTTATATCTTAGTCCTAGTCCACTTTATTGTCAATCAAACCATACAAAAGTACATTACACAACAGACTGAAATTGCGTTTCTCCCGTACTACAAAGTGCGGTTTAAAACTAAACATTAGACTAAACATAATACAAATATATAGACGAATGATAATCAGTGACCTGACAGTAACCAAACTATCCTACTCATATTCATCAAGGGCAAAAGCGTTATATGGATTGCGTGCGTCTTGCTGTGGGTTTAACAGGGGCAATGCGTTCTGCGCCAGAATCACCCTGGCAAAGCTATGGTCTGCTATGCCGTGTGACCATCGTGTTGTTAGTGGGCTGAAAATGTATAGCCTGAAGGGTCTTACGGCCTCCTAGCAAAGGTGAGCGATACCCATCAACCAGACTTATTCAGGCGCCGATATGTTTAACATACGGCCCACGGGTCGTTCCTCAGGAAGTAAAGACACCCCTCCCAGCGATCGATGAGTGACGCCGGCAGGATTATAACTAAAGGTAAGAGCGTTACAAAGAATGTTTGGGGAACAGTCTTTATATGTTTGAGCGACAGCATATCAACCAAGACAAATTCAGGCGCAGATATGTTTTCCCTACATATACTGTCCCCAACCTCTGAGCGTTATCTGAATGATACTGTTCTCGGCCAAAATTGTTCATTACTCAAAAGAACGACTCGATCAAGAACTGCCTTTTGTTGCATGGGGTTAAATTGGGCATTACGAAACAACCGTTTGATGCGGAGGGGTCGTAGGGGGCTGTAACCCTGAGACGCCGAGTTGAGTGGAGGCCTCTTATAACCATGCACTGTTGTGTAAAAAAGAAGCTCGTCCTCATCCTCAGAACTAAACCTTGATTTCTCTTAAAGCATAGTTTTTTAGTGCTTTCTTTTTTTCCTAAAATAGAAAGAACATTTCTTGCTGGTGCAAAATCACTCTCACTCGCCTTTTTGCATCCTTCTTTTTGAGAATAACATAAGTTCCTGGCATTGTAATACAAACTCTCTACAATTCTACCTTCTTTCTCTGCAGAGGTACATAGCAAACCTTTTTGCGGTTAGAAAAAGTCTAATTCTGTGTTTTTTCTATAGTTTAATCAAGATTTACATCAAACAGCATGCTCTTTTACTGCTGTCAAGTAGAGAATCGTGCATACACGGAGGAAGCGCGCTTTCAATATAAAAGCGGCGCAGGAAGTTATCGTACTGAAATTGTTTTTCACCGTATTTAAGAAGGTTAGCTCAAACATACATGCAGATAGTAGCTGTTTTTGTATAAAAGACCCAAACAGATGCATTTAAAGTTTTTAAAAGGTATGAATAGTTTGTTTTTCCCCGTATTTAAGAAGGTTAGCTCAAACATACATACAGATAGCAGCTGTTTTTGTATAAAAGCCCCAAACAGATGCGTTTAAAGTTTTTAAAAGGTATGAATAGTTTAATTATCACGCATTGGGGAAACGTGTTTAAAGCTTAATTATCATGCATTGGGGAAATGTGTTTAAAGTTTTTGAGCTTAATCATAGTTTTTTACACGTCATGCTTGGAGAGATAGGTTTTAGGTGTGATTATAAAATAAACACAATATATGGAATGTTTAATTATAGAGTTTTTATTTAAAGAGCAAGAGTGTCACCTTTTTTTCAGCCCTGGATAGGAGAATTACTGCGCTTCCCTTCTGCTTTTACACGACCTGCTCCGACGCTTTTCCGAAGGAAAATGACTCTGGTGCTTTGGCAAAAGAAACACCGACTCCTCCTTTCCTACAAAACCACGCCTCAACGCCGGTTTGACGAGTGAGTTTGACAGAAAGTTTTGACCGCGGGTAACCCCAACCCCTCCCTAACCGGCGCCAGTTTGACGAGTGAGTTTGACAGAAAGTATTTTGCCCGCGGGGCCTAGCCCCTCCCTAATAGCTTGTTTGACCTTTGAGTGACCTCTACCCCTCCCCCAACCACCTGTTTAGCCTCAGGCGATGACCCCCCTTCTTTAATCGCCCCGCCCCCTTTTAATCCATCAAACTTCGATTAAAAAGTGACAGATAATGGGTCCTTATTTCTTCTCACCTTAGTGGATGTCAACAGTTAGAGCCTGTCTGTCTTTCCCAAAGATTAACCACGTGATGTCAGTCAGCAGCTCCACAGCCACAGTTAGGGCTTAATGATTAAGCATTTACCCTAGCAGTTCCCCACATGCTCTGGCTCATTGCCTTGTGTGTTTGAAACCTGCAGAGTGTCAACTGAGAGACTGGGCCTGGCAGATAGGGCAGCCATTTTACTATTTTTTGTCAAGTCTCCTGTACTTTAAAGGCACTCTCTTAAACCTTGGCGTAGAGCTGCAGCAGAACTGGGAAGGTGAGATCCTGTCTTTTACATGTTTTATGTGATTCCTGTGATTCATAACTAAGACTAAACTGCTGCTGTATAGTCTAAGATACACTGGAGGCTCGATGTTCTCCTTCTCTTAGTTGTCATAGTGTAGCAGAGGTAAGGACATATTTGAAACAATTTTTCGTAGGTGTGATTTGTGGGTTTAAAGTAATTTTAAAGTCTTTTGATCCATGTGTCATAGACTATTCTTGTTAACCGCTTACATGAACACTGTGGTACTTCCCCCAGCTCTACCCCTGCTTCGAAATCAGCTTTGAGCTTATTGATATTTATTAAATATTTTATTATTTATTGTTATTTAGTACTGTGGAAAGCATTTGTGTCATGTGAACTTTTCCAATATTTCATTATGTTTCAGCTGCAAATTTCAATGCATTTTACTGGAATTTCATGTGAAACAAAAACACAAAAACAGAGCCTAATTGTAAAGTAGATGCAAAATAATACATGAATTTTCAATATTCTGCAAATAGTAATCAGAAAATTGTGGAATTCAGATGTATTCTCCCTCCTTTTCTCTTGTAACTCTAAACAAAACTCAGCAAGAATTCACAGCTCAGGTGGGATAATTTTTTAACTGACTTTTAGGGAAGAGTGTCAAAAAGCAAGCATTTTGGAAAAGATTGTTTTTAACTGTTCCACTACTCAAATAGGGACGCAGTCAACAGCATTCTGGTGAGACAAAAACCAATGTTTGGACTTACCCGCAAAACACTATATGTGATGGATAATTTATATTGCATATCGCCCTAAACACACCATCCCCACTGTAAAAACATGGTGGTGGCTGCACGATGATATAAAGAAACTTTTCTTTAATTCAACTTCAATTCAGTTTATTTATATAGCACCGTTCCACAACAGATGTCATCTTGAGGCACTTAACAAGAAGAGTTATTAAAATACAATGTTTAATTTAGGTATTAGGGAACCACAGAATATTGCGTTGTGAATTCTCTGCAATCCCTTACACTGAGCAAAATGGTTAGGATTGATGGAGCTAAACCAGAGCAATCCAGGAAGAAAACCATTTAGAAGTTGGAAAGACATGCCTTTGAGGCAGACGTTAAAAATAAAATAGTTGCAAAATCAGAATAGCCTAATAAAATATAGACCTAAATTCAATTCTGAATTTAAGGCAATACTTTTAAATGGCTGTTCATCTACCAACATGACTGACCTTGAGCTATCTACAATAACTTCAGTATGTTAGTGTGCAAGCTGTTTGTGACATACTCCAAAGGTTTTCAGCTGTAACTGTATGAAAGCAGAAGAATAAACTCAGATCGGCTAAAGTTATTTGTATTATTAACCTTTATGATAATATATTTCAAAATAAAAAGGAGGCAATATTTCCCTTCCACTTTACAATTCTTAAAATACTATAACCACTCTTGGTGGTTGTGACTTGACAAAATGTAGAAAACTTCAAAAGGAAGGATTCATGTTTTGGTTCATGGGATATTTTACAGAGCCTTGAGTTCCACCAGTTACAAAGTGAGAAACAATGTTAAAGTGGTGTTTTAGAAGCATATATGTAAAGGCCACAGAGAGGGTTTCATATTCTTTGCTCATTAAGATTTTAAATATGCCCACAGCATGAAAAACTGGAGCTCAAAATCCAAGAGACAAGAACACGGAGATGAAGACAGGTCTTTCTCTCACGAGACCTCCACCAATGATCCAGCAGTACCTGTGTGGGTTACTCACACTCATCCACCAAACAGTGTGAAAGAAGATAGTGAAAAAGACAAGATGTCAATGAGCCATACATCCATCTCTCCATCTGATACTGAAAAGGAGACCAGTGACACCAACATGAAGAGCAAGCTGAGATCCCTTATTCCTACATCGTTGGGAAATATCATCCACAAGCGTGAAACAGAAAGTGACTTTGAAACCATACAAACTGGGATCCAAAATCTTCCAAATGGGACCAGGGTAAGCCCTCCAGTGAGTCCTTTTGTGGAGCGGAGGAACTGGGACGAATCATCAGGGAACTACAGTAAAGAGTCACAGAGGTCTTTGCTCAGACAACCCCCTCCAAATGATTGCTTTTGTCAGAGCCCACAGGAGGAATCGATGTTGTCCAGCATCCACCCTACAGAGTATTATGCAGCCAAGATGGAGGTTTACCAGCAGAAGTACTCCTATCTGAAATCATGGCCTGGTTTACTCAGGCTTCTTGCTGGGCTGCAGCTGTTGTTTGGTGGTATGGTGTTTGCATGTGTCATTGCCTACATTCAGAAAGACAGCGAGTGGTCTAACACCTATGGGTTCTATAATGGAATAAACAGCAATGGGTTCGGTCTGTCTGGCCACAGTTACAGAGGGCCTATGACTCCCTTCATTTTAGCTGTAGCTGGAATCTCCTGGATTATTACTCTAAGTCTCTTAGTGATAGGAATGACTATGTATTATCGAACTATCCTCCTTGACTCTTCCTGGTGGCCCCTGACAGAGGCCTTCATCAACTTGGCTCTGTTTCTGCTTTACATGGCCGCAGGGATTGTATATATCAATGACTTGAATCGAGGGGGGCTGTGCCACATGACGATTGGGGTTAACCCCATTTTGGCCAATATGTGTCGTGTTGATGGAGGCCAGATGGCAGGGACAGCTTTTCTCTTTATCAACATGATCATGTACCTGGGAAGTTTCCTGGTATGTCTTAAGATGTGGAGGCACGAAGCTGTTCGGAAGGTCAGACAGAATTCTGAGGAACAGGTAAGCCTGCAAAACCTTATTTTTTTACCTTGGAATCCTTGCTTTGCTTTAGATGTATAAAGGAGAATTAATTGCATCAGTTTCCTACGTTTTTGTATCAGTTGTAACAAAGATAATCAGCTTCATAAATGTCATTATGGCAAATCTGTTCATGTTGATAAGAAATAATATTTTTTCCCTGATCTTGATAATTAAGCTTTTTCTTACAAATAATATGCAGTTCTTGGACATCGACATCATCTTAATTTAGGACTTTTAAAGAATGTATTTAAATTTCTTTTTTGAGCATACATTACCCATATAGAATTTTTTTCAATCATATAATATATAATGTTTATATAATACTAGGGGTGACTCCGAATAGTTGAAGATTTGATACATCGATAGGCAGAGCATGATTCAACCACCAATCTCAAATTCGAATCTTCGCAGGTGAAACACAATCTTCCGTTCTGCGGATGCTTAATATCTAATTGCACAATATGACAAACCAATAAAACCAAACATGAAAAAAACTATGAGTTTAATTAATTTTGTGACTGCACCAAGCAAATAAGTTACTGAAGAGAGAATTTTAATTGCACTCCTCTAAACCTTTGCTCCACAGGAATACTAGTATGCAGCCTTCTTTGCAACTCCGTTGTGAAAAAAAGCAGTAAAAAAAGAACGTTTTCAGAAATATAAATGATTATTTTTTATAAATTTACAAAATACAAAGTGAGCAAAAAATGTATAAATTAATTAATCAAATCAATATTTGGTGTTAATTCCTTTTTCCTTTTAACACGCTGCAATTCTTATAGGTACACTTGTACAAAATCAGGGTGTTTGTAGGATTATAGTTAGGTGTATGATCATACCAAACGGGAGCCAATGATCATCAATGTCACCCATGGGTTGAACAACAGTCATCAACTGATACAGAAAAAGCTGTTAGGAGGCTTAAAACTGGGTGAGGAACAGCCAAAGTCTGCTACCAAGGTGAGGTTGTGAAAGATGGTTTCATGTCATGAGCAGATTGATCTCAGCAACAAGACATAAGATAGTTCTACTTTATCAGAAAGGTCTCTGCCAGACAAAGATTTCACAGCAGACTGAGGTTTCTAGATGTGCTGTTCCAGCTCTTTAGAAGTAATACAAAGAAACGGGCAACATAGAGGATTGTAGACGCAATCAAGCTTATTACTCTAACATTGGAAGATGTCCAGCTGTGCCATCAGCTCAGAACTGGCACAAACCAGTTAGACCCAGGTAAACCCATCTACTGTCTGGAGAAGTCTGGTCAGAAGTGGTCTTCATGGAAGAGCTGCAGCCAAAGAGCCAAAACTCCGATATGGAAACAAGACCAAGAGACTCAAGTCAGCATGAAAACATAGGAACTGGGGTGGAGAACAATGGGAACAGGTGATCAGGACTGGTGAGGCTAAATGTAAAATATTTGGCTGTAGCAGACGGCCTTTTATTCAATGAAGGGCTAGAGAGTGATACCATAATGAGGGTCTGCAGTCAACAGTGGAGCATGGTTCCATAAACATTTGCAATTTTCCAATCGGAGTTGGAGATCTGGTCAGGATTGATGGTATTCTCAATGCTGAGAAATACAGGCAGATACTTTTACATGTAAAATGCCATTATAGTAGAACGATAGTAGAACTGTGACCAGTTCGTGCTTCTTCCATCGCGGCGATTTGCTAGAATTAAACAATTCCTTTTTGAGAGAAACCTGGAGATTGTCGCACATGCTTTTGTTTTGTCTAAGGTAGACTATTGCAGCTCCTTATATGCTGGGCTATGTAAGGCTTCAGTAGCAAGGCTGCGGCTGATCCAAAACGCAGCGACCAGATTTATCTGTGATGCAGAAAAGTTTTAGCATGTTACCCCAGATAATGTTTCTTTGAATTTGCTATCAGTATGGTACCTGATCCTCATCAAAATCCTCATTCATGTTTTTAAGTCTCTGGCGGGTACAGGATCATTGTATCTTCCTAGTTTACTTTCAAAATATTCCCCCTAACATCCCTTTGCTTGTCAGACAGTGTGTGTTATTGGTTTCTAAGACCAGACCAGTCTTGGGGTAAGAGTGCGTTTGCTGAATCTGTTTGATTCTTGCTTTCCTCAGTGTCCCAGAGTAACTCAGTGGACAGCAATAATTCCATCACTAACACTTCAGAAGTTGATGGTCTGGTTCAAAGTATTATTCACTGCGTTTGGTATTAGACAGTGTAGCCCCCTTAAAAAAGAAAATAATTATTCATCGGAAGTTGGCTCCCTGGTTTAGTGCAGAGTTGCGTACATTAAAGCACAATACTAGGAAACCGGAGAGAAGATGGTGCTCTACATACCTAGAGGATTTATATTAACCTGAAATAGTAGTCTACAGCTGTATAAAAAAACTTTGACAAGCTAGAACAGCATATTTTTCATAGATCCGAATAAGAACATAGAGGCGAATAAGAACAATATCGTTTTAGTACAGTTGCCAATCTTACACAGAGTCACAGCTCTGTTGAGCCAACTATTCCCTCTTCTCTCAGTAGTGATGACTTTATGGGATTCTTCATGAGTAAGATGAATTAAAATTATTGGCATTCTCCCAAACATGATTATTTCTCTCTCAGTAAATGAGGCAGTACCAGAAAAAAAATGTTAGAACCTTGTTTGTGTTTGGACAGTTTTGATTCTGTCGAAATGTCTGAATTATCAAAAATATTAGCTTTAACTAAAACTTCAACTTGCATGTTGCATGTATGCCCAGAATCCATAGTGCTTGACATGTCTGACAAAAAAAAAGAAAAAGGCACCAAAATGTGGGCTGCTTTTCAGTCTGGTAACTACCGTTTATGTCAGAACCGGTGCCAGTATTTGTACGCATCCCTACTTAAGGGTTAGTTGTGGAGTACCACTGGGTTCTGTGCTTGGACTGATTCTCTTCACTTTTTAAATGCTTCCAATTGGTAAAGTAATTAGACAGTACGGTATGCATTTCCACAGTTAGGCCGATGATACACATCTATATTTATATATAAATCCTGATGAATCCAATCAGTTAGGTAGATTACAGGTATGTATGGAATACATAAAAACCTGGATGCCTCTAAACTTTTGGCTTTTAAATTCAGACAAGACAAATATTGCTGTCTTGGAGACAGTGCTATATCTAATATAAACATGGACAGATATGTAAAAAGCAGCTATCCGAGTGCCAAAGTTCCTGACATCACAGATGTTCTAAACCCGAAAATTACAAATAACCCTAGAATTAAACAAATGGTAACACGTGTTGGTGCAGTGGACATAAGAAATGAACAGTCTGAAATCTTGAAAGACAATTTTAATAAACTTTTTGAGAGACTTGATTGTCTGGACAAAGAGGCAAAAAAAATGTTCATCAGTGGACCTATTCCAAACATCGACAGGAGGATAAACAAATTATCACGGCTGTTTCATTTGAATACTGGGCTATCCAAAGTCTGTGAGTCAAGAGGACTGTATTTTATAGAGAAGTTAAATTTGTTCTGGCAATGCGATGATCTGTTTAAAGCAAATGGCCCACATTTGAGCAGAGGTGGAGTGAGAAAACTGACGGATAACCTCCTCCATGTTCTACGGAATCAGGGAAGGGCAAAGCTGCAGGAAAGAGCAGAGAGGAGCGAGATAAGAGCTCCAGGCTCACCAGCAAAGGCTTGGCCTGCATCCCCGACAAAACATTCAGTCGGAGCAGTGTCAGCAGCATCTACAGCAAAGGATTCAGCCACAGCAGCACCATCTGCGGCAAAAGTAATGGGCCCGGCCACAGTAGCTGGATTACCTGCCCCTGCATCTGGGGAAAAAAAACTCAACACCGTCTGCATCAACAGGAAATTATTCAGCCACAGTAGCAGCACCACCTGCATCAACATTAAATAATTCAACCACAGGAGCACTCTCATCTACTCCACCTTGGTCCTGGAACCCAACTGCTACATCTACACCTTCCAGAGACTTTTCAGTATCGTTCGTGTCTCCAGACTCACCTAAGAGATTTCCCAACCACTTTGAAAACTTGGTAAAATATGGGATTAAAAGGGTTCCCCTCACTCCACTCATCTCAAAATTAAGGCCCTTGTCCCCAAAGAAGTACCCTGCCCCACTCCCGCCTTTTTCACCAACCAAGGTCTCCCCAGCTCGGCCCCCACCACCGGTGCCCACAGCTGTTACCTCCAGCAGCTTCACTGCTGCTGTATAGGACGTTAAAGGGCCTCTGCGTTGCTACCATGCATAGCAAACTCAAAACCAACCAGAGGTCCAGAGAGGGAGTAAATGGACTGAACTTATATAGCGCTTTTCTAGTCTTACTGACCACTCAAAGCGCTTTACATTGAAGCCGCATTCACCCATTCACACTCGCATTCATACACCGACACCCAACATGGCTCGGTAGGACAATGTAGAATCTGGGGGTTAAGTGCCTTGCCAGGGGCACATCAACATGTGACTGGAGGAAGCTGGAATCGAACCTACAACCCTCCGATTGCAAGCCAACTACTCTACCACTGAGCCACAGTCGCCCCCCAGAGTGTGCTCTTCTAAAACAATCAGTACTGTCAAACCACGTACATTAGATAACAGAGGAACAGTCAGACTAGGTACTCAAAGACATTTAATCCATATCCCTTGCAAAAAGATTCCATCTATCAAACACAGATAAATCTCAAACATGCTGTTCTCAATGTCAGATCATTAAAAAACAAGTCATTTTGAATAAATAGTATAATTTCCTCTTACAATCTGAATTTTGTGTTTTTAACTTAAACGTGGCTCGACAAAAACACTTGCAATGCAGTTTTGATTGAGTGTAG